>BCFW01000008.1:0-500518 GCA_001599015.1 Apiotrichum domesticum
CCAACCCCCTAACCCCCTAACCCCCTAACCCCCTAACCCCCTAACCCCCTAAGGGCGTTGTTGCTCAGGTGGTGAGAGACACATTCTCCTACTTGGAACGCACTAGCACCTGTTCCGAGGAAGCGGCGGACACACGGGCAGACGCGGACGCCCTTTTGTTGCAGCCATGGCAACGGAAGACACTTGTCGCCATGCGCCTCGCGGGTGCAGTCACGGAGCAAATGTATACACCGTCGGTCAATCCCTTCGCCGCGTTGGCTGTCCAAGCGACAGCAATTGCCCAACTGCCGTCGATCAAACATTGCGCGCCCGAGGAGAGAATGCTGGTGCATCTCCGAACAGAGCGTTCTCCGCTGCTGGACGGATGGCTGAACGCTCTCCCTTTCACTCGCGCCGACACAGCTCAGGACCAGTTTCGCGCAATGGCCCAGGAAGGGTTGGATGCTTGTGACTCCGAGGCGTTCGGACGCACAGCAGAGTGGGAACGAGTGCAGGCCGAACTCGCAGATTCTGCATGCAACTTGGCTCTTTCTCGGGCGTCTGGAGAACTCCAAGGGCAATCCTTGCGTCTGAAGGCCAAGGTTCTCAACACTCACAGCATTCTCGACACTCTCAGGAGCAGGACACCCAGCGATCTCCACATCGATCTTGATTCTCTCTGTATCGAGGGACACCGCAGACATCCGTGTCGACGCACCCGCACCGGCTTTGCGCCCGACGACTCGATCGCATATGCCCCAGAGTTTGGCCCAACGGTCGGTCTTCAGCTCGTGGCCGTGCATCGGTCTCTCGTATCCTCGAGCAAGGACGATGCCGGTCGCTCTGTCGGTGGCGTCTTGGCTCTCCACTACCCTCGCATCGTCGCGGCAGCTGCTGAGGGACTTGTTCGTCGAGGGCTCGAGGCTGTGGAGTACGAGTTTATTCCCGTTCACCCATGGCAAGCCAAAAACGCAATCCCCCGCGATTATGCCAATGAGATCTCCGCAAAGACAGTGGTGTTGCTTCCGGAAGTTCAGATCGCCTCCCGCCCAACCATCTCAACGAGAACCCTCATAACAGCCGCGCCCGGAGTACTCGGACAGCACCTCACCATCAAGACAGCCATCGATGTGCAGATTACGAGCACTGTGAGAAGCATCTCCCCAGCCACTATCTCCAATGGCCCTCAGATGACTCGATTGCTGTCAGAGCTCTTCACAGTGGAGCCTTTGACGCACGGGCGAGTTGCGGCCGTCCAGGAGCTCGCCGGTATCTGCTTCTCGCCCAAGGACGGGGCGGGCTCTGAGAAGCGTTCTCGGGGATTGTCGGCTGTGGTTCGTTCCGACTTTACAAACCATCTTGGTCCTGACGAGACGGGCATTAGCGGTGCTGCCCTCGTCGCTGTCTCGCCCATTACAGGAAAACCAGTGGTGCAAGAGCTTGTTGACCACCTGGCTCGGACTTCCTCGATGCCTTCAGCGGAGGCTGCCCTTGCATGGATGGGCGGGTACAGCCATCTTGTTTG
Organism: Apiotrichum domesticum; assembly: GCA_001599015.1. Taxonomy (NCBI): domain Eukaryota; kingdom Fungi; phylum Basidiomycota; class Tremellomycetes; order Trichosporonales; family Trichosporonaceae; genus Apiotrichum; species Apiotrichum domesticum. Next base: position 1,505 of record BCFW01000008.1, read on the forward strand.
GTCGGCAACCCTTCCATTGCTGTGGAGGAACGGCATCGCCCTCGAATCCCACCTGCAAAACACAATCATTGTCGTTGGGTCTCAACGAAGCCCCACAAGGCTGCTCGTCCGTGACCTCGGAGGAGTGAGAGTTCACACGGGCCGTTTCAATTCCTCTGGCGCAAACACCAACATTATTCTGCACCACGAGTCGCTCATTCTTACTCCCAACGCGCAGGCTGTATACAACAAGTTTACACACGCTGTGGTGTTTGGGAACTTGTCCGAAGTGGTTGAGGCTTTGGCCGACGGATCGGCAAACAGCCGACAGAACCTCTGGACTTGTGTACGGCGGCAACTCCTGAGCGTCCACAAGTCGTTTGTCAGCGCTGCAGACGCCGAGTTCACCAAGAATGCCGATGACGATCTGCAAGTCCTCCTGGGCCCGACCCTCAAGCACAAGGCGCTTCTTACTATGCGCGTGGTTCCAACCGCCGGGGACTGTTACGTGGACTGTGCCAATCCCCTCTACTGTTCCTCGGAGCTCTTTTGATGGAGGTTTGTGTGTTTATGAAGTGTGTCCCTTTTTTGAGAGCCGCACAATGCGACATATAACGTACAGTCATAGTTGTCATGCAGCCTCAGGTGTCTGTACACCGTCATCATTAGTGTGGGAAACTCGAGATAGTGGGAAGCCTCACTACAGTCATGAGAATCAAAGCCACAATAGCGCTCGTGAGGGATGACTTTCTGCCCTCAAAATCTGATCACCTCATGCAAATGAAACTGCTCCTGTCTACTACAACTGTTTACTACCGATTTGGCGATCACGACACGGACAGGAGGGAGGCAAAAGCGAGAAAGCAAGCCCACCATATTGCGTCGCTACGTACAGTTCACACTTCTGTGCCAATACCACTCCTACGGGGTTTGTTGCTAGCTACCGTCAAAGGGGGCCAGTTGGTCAGCCGCGTCGGGAGGCGCAATGCGGACAAGCGGCGACTGGGTCCGACGGTGTCGCAGTGCTGCTAACTGGTCTCGAGGCCTCAGGAGAAACGTGGGGGCCGGAGGTTCTCGGAGTGTCATTGGCATGCTCTAACGAGGAGGGGCTAAAGACTGCACCCGAAGGGAATCCAGTGCTTCCCAGTGGTGCTTCGGAAGTTTGGGTTGGCCCTGAAGATGAAGCTGGTGGTGTCTCGTTACTGCCTCCGGACGCTCCCAGTGTGGGAACCGACTCTGAGGACTTGACCGAGGCAACGCAATTGCCACTGGCGTCCAAGGTGGCGACCCACGTAAGAGCCCGAGTCCGCGTCGTTGTTGAGGTGACAAGGGAAGGGTAGCATTCCGTATTGGGCGAAGGCAAGCACACTGTAGTGATCGTGTAGGCTTCAACAGTGTCAGTCGCCACTACCGCGGTGAATGTGGCTGTTACTACTGTGTTGGCGCCTGTGGGGTTGCTCTGGGTCTGCTCATCCTCAACGACACGGGTGCCTGTACTGGATGGCGCCGGAGTGGTACCGGTCACCGCTGTTGACGGGCCTTGACCATAGTTTTGGCAAGCTGCCGTGTTGTTCCGGGAAGCGCTGGTCGAGTCGCCGATACCCCCTCTGGGCCTCGGCCTGCAAAGACGGGGCCGTTGGGACAGAAGGTGATGGCGTATGTAAACACGGGATCACCACAGGTTTGGTCCAGCACCTCCCACTGCAGCTGGTCGCGGAACTGTGGTTAGAATGGCCGCTGCCACTGTATATTCTTACCATGATTGCGTCGGGACATTGCTCTCGCCAGAAGTCGTTGTAATCGACACATGCATTGTCGCACAGTCGCTGCGCCTGGGCGCCAGCGGGCATTGCATATGCACCTAGCAGATGAACATCCATTGCGAAATTGTGTAAGCTTACCGGTGCAACAATCTCTGTTACCTAGCGAGTCCTCGCCCCAGCCAGCTTGACAAGAGGTTTGGCAGCCATAGTTGATGCCACCAGTGCTTAGAGCGGCGCGCAGCTCAGCCGGACAGGCGGCATTGACGTTTGCTGTGCAGCCTTTGGTCGGGCAGTTGGAACCCCTGGGCTCCACCTTGACAGGCAGGTTGAAGCCTTGCAGAGTCAGAACAATCTGAGCACATCAAAGACGAAAACGTACCATTCAGTTGCGATACGTAGTAAGTGTCCCGTATAGGCGCTGACAAAGACGATAGGTTCAGAATAACTGCCCGTCAGTAGCATCAAAGACACGATGTCATACCTTCAGTGCGAGGACCGGTTGGCGCAGTTTTGCTGCCATCAGCTTCAACTTCTCCATTGCTAGGAAGCATACCACCACTTGATGTGGCTGGCCGAATCACCGCAGTCGCCAGTCAGGCAGCTGAAGCTATTGTTACTGTTGCGGCACTCTGTGCGAGCCCAGAGATGCAAGTCATTAGTAACGTCGCCTGCCAAAGGCCACGAGTTGCTGTCGCCGGGGTGAAGTTCGTCGGCCGTCCACCCCGTGTTTCTCAAGTTGAGGGTTGGAAAGATTGTGCGAACACAATTGTTGGTGATAGAGACACGTATGCGGTACAGTTGAGCCTGCACGAGGCTTAGCCCCACCAAGAGGCCAAGGATGATACTCAGTACGGCCGCTTTGGGCGGTGCCATACTGATCTGAGAGAGTAGCTCGTGAGGACTTCATTGTCCCGTGCGCGGCGGCTTATATAGACCACCGATCTCTCGATCATCTTGAATGCGGCCTGGGAAGAAGCATGTACAGTAGATCTTAAGCTTAAGAGCAGCGTCCCTTCATAGCGACATGAGAAGGAGAGGTGGATAAGTTGCTTCATGCGCGGGACGCAACATCCGCCTTGACTTTGTCGTCAATTGCTTGCGGGACGAATACAACGAGCATAATCTTGAATGACGCGACACCGAATGTAGAATACGAGAAGGACTTGGACGCGGGTCTGAAGCTTTGCCGGGTTTGAAGTCGTGCCAAGATCTGGTGCCTGCTGAGTGCGGCTGTTGCTGCATTGTAATAAAGTAGTGCTGAAATTACAATAAACCCCAAGCCTCGAAGGGCGGGCCGAGCATGCCGGAGGAACAAGGCTGCGCTCAACACGTTTGGGCTGCCTCAGCGAATCAGTCACTTATCAAATTAGACCAGGTGGATATCGGCAAGGACGTTCCGAGAGCTTGTGTATGTTATTGAACGCATGTGTGATCGAAGTGGGAAACTTGCATACACAAGGAGTCTGGGAGGGGCATCATGCGACCACAGTCTAAACCTTCTCATCAGCCTTTGACCTATCCGCCCCACATGACGTCTCCGGCTGCTGTGGTTCGACTTTTGTAGGGGGAGGTCCTGTCCCTTTGGGTGGCCCTCCAACGATCCCTATGCCGCGGAGGATGACCAAAGCCAGGAGGAATGCCACAAAGTTGAGTGCAGCGCTCAGCCAAAAGCTTGCCTGCAGCCCCTCATGAAGGGCATCGAGGTACTCTTTCCCTCTCGCAAGGGCACGTTCGCGCTCCGAAGTGGCGAGGACAGATGTAAGCGCCAGGCCAAGTGCGCCGCCGAGCTGCATAATTGTCTGAAAGAGGGCTGGACTGTTTAACAAGGGAAATCTTCGGAGAACTTACCGGCTGCAACGCTCTGCTCCTGCGGGAGAGCAAGACGCGAAACAAAGGTCGCACCAGTTGCCATAAGGCTGAGGTCAGCATGCCTAGCTTATGAACATGAACTTGCAAGTCGACGCCGATGACCATGAGCCACATGCCGTTGAACGGAAACGTCCAGTACAGCTGGTCTCGTTTCGAGACTGCAAAAAAGGTGGCAGAGATACTGAGTGTCAATAGTGGTAGGACTTTTGTTCATACCCTGTGCAAATGAATCCCGTACAGATGATGATTTGTCCCGGAATAATGTGGATGAGCTTGGAGAGGGAGAGTGTTGCAATCAGGCCTGAGACGATACACGGTAAGAACTGCAATGCGGCTGTCATTGCACTTGCACCTTGTACTTGCTGAGCAGCGTTAGAGAATAAACAAATGCCTGAGCTCACCTGATAGAAAAGCGTCGCATTGAATCCGATACTGACGAAACCTGCCATGGCTGTAAAGCCGACCACGTACATTGCAGCGAGGCGACCCTTTGCGCGAGTGAAGAGTGCCAGTCGAATCAGAGGAGGGCGGGTGGTATGCTGTGTAAGATAATACTCCCAGCAGAAGAATGTAGCTAGGAGCAGGATTGAGACGCAGAACAAGGCGGGGATATCTAAGGTTAGCGGGAAACACATCCCGATAATGGCGGCTTACATGGAGTCTTCCAGCCCTTCGGAGCACTGGAGCCATAACTGATTGAGAACTGAAAGAGCACAAGTCCAGAGGTGACAAGTGCCGCGCCGGGCCAGTCGATGCGACGGTCGTGTGTTGACCTCTTGTCCTTGGGGACAATTACGAAGGCGAGCGCAGTCGCAAGGAACCCAAGGCCAGAAAAGAACCATAACACTGCCCGCCAGGTCGGCGTCGTGTACGCCGTAAACACCCCACCAAGGACCATGCCCGTGCCCGCACCGAGGGGCGCACCCGCGCTGAAAATGGCAAAAGCGGTGGCACGGTGTTTTCCGTGGATGTTGGCAGCGATGAGACCAAAGGCGGACGGTGCGCTGTGATCAGCATAACATCTAAGACGTCTTCTCACCCCATGGAAGCGCCCATTCCCGCAAGTGCGCGTGTCACAATGACACCGATACGGTTATGAAGGAAAGATCCTACGAGATTCCAAATGGCGTACCATCCAATGCCAAGGATAAAGCACGTCTTGCGACCGTAGACATCGGCCAGGCGCCCGGAGAGAGGGACCAAACACCCCGAAGCCAGACCGTAGGCACTGGACACCCATTGCAAGTCGTTTTGGGCAATGCCCAGCTCCTCTTTCATTGAGGGCAGAGCAATGTTAAGCCCCTGCTGACCACCTGCACCAAGAATAATGACAAACATGGTGATTGCCACCAGTAGCACTCGACGCAAGAGTGGTAGCTCGGCTGGTGGTTGAGGTGGCCCCGTAGGGGCAGCGGGAACCGCACGCAGCTCTGGAGTCTCTGAAACGGAAACATCACGGTTGGTATCACTGCGAGAAGACTTGTGGGACCTGCTATCGTTAGACTTGCGGTCGCTATCTGTTGCGCTCGTGCGCCGTGCCTCGCGGCTGCTCATCGGGCGAAGTCGATGGAGATGGTATGTGTAGAAGAAGAGATGCAAACATATCAGTGAACGTTGTACCACTTATCCTGGGCATAGAGACATGTATCAACCTGAGTCATCACCGACTTGTTCGACTGCAACGTACTACTTTTCCTCTCTTTTTTTATCAGATAGCGGCCGAGATGGTGAGTCGCGTAGTGGGTCTTGGCATCGGACAGCGCGTCAAGTCGGTCAGGCATCAGGCAATCGCGTTCAGCGCATGGAATGTTTCGGCCGGTAGCACTGTTAGCTCCGGCTTGGCGCCCCGCCGCGTGTGGGCCATGTGGATGCTGTCAACGAGGTGGATTGGCCGGATTGGTCAAGGGCTGATGTGAGCATCGGGTAATTCTCTGTGGAGTCTGTTCATAATTCACCGATGTCGTCCCGCAAAAAAATGCCGACAGCCGGCAGATGGCGACATTCTGTTTGTTTACTCTCACTTCTCGACCCTTTCTCAGAGGCCTGGACTCGCTCAAAGAACAATGTGTCCCGCAGCCTGACAGCTGTGCATTCGCTGGTGATCGCAGTTTGTCCAATAAACCCAATCCTCTAACGAATTTGCGATGATGTCGACTCTGCACAGTGCGGTGTCCGCAATCGAGCACCGCTCCAGCTGACAGTTGATGTAGGCCTTCGCCGCCAACTTGGGCATGGTCCGCCTGCTCCTCGACATGACGACTGTGGGTCCTCTTCAGTTTTGACCCTCACATTGCCTTCATGAATGCGAGCTTCTAGCCGACGCAGTATCGCAATCAATGCGCGGTCGCCAAGCCGATGCCAAGGTGCAGTTTGCTGCGCCGGGTTGTCGAGCAGCTAAAAATACCAGTCGCACCTCGCGTCGCTTTCAACACTTGACACGAAACACACACATGATGGATATTCACGTGCGACCATTGGACGCCGCTTTCTTGAACACCAGCTCCACGGGCTACCACACAACTACGAAACGTACGCCCAACCCGCAGCTCTGTGATCATCGTACAGCACAGTATTGACTCTTCACCGCGCTCGGCACCGCGTTGTAACCGTTGGACTGCGCCGCGACAAAGCATAACACAAACCTACCACCTTCTTATCTGAGCTGCAAACCCAACACATTGAGACTTGCCACATTCTGATTTGGCTCACCTCATCTGGACTCGCTTTCGGGTAGCGGCATGGCGCACGATGTCAGTGGCTATCGGCGGCTATAGCGGCCCATACAATAACTGCGCGCCGGCAGACTGTGCCGCGGTCTGCGGAACGCGAGCCATCACATACTTTCTTCAACCATGGATTCTGAGAGCTGGATAACGGAACGAGTCTTATGCCCAACTGCATTGACCGGGCGGCGTTGGATGTCGTCGGCAAGATATATAAACGTCGCTAGATGGTCTGGCAACGAAATCACTCACACTTCCTCATCGACACTCACAGTTCCTCATCAACAATGCTCTTTCAACCAGCTATGACCCTCCTGCTCGCGGCGCTGGCCACAGCCCATCCGGGTGAGGACCTCGCCCTGGAGGCCGTCCAGCGTGCTGAATCCCTCAACATGATCGGCCGCCGCTCGCTGTCGCACTGCACGGACAAGCTCGTGGCACGTGGCGTGTATCAGCGCAACATCGAACGCCGCGCCGCGTTTCACAAGTTCTCGAAGCGCTCGGTCGCTGACAAGCGCGACCTCGCCTCGGTGGTCGCCACGAACCACAAGTCCAATGCTACCGGCATCACAAACACCACCTCGGCGAGTGAGATCTTTGGCAGCGAGCACCAGTGTGTGCTGGCTCCCGAGGTAACGCAAGGTCCATACTGTAGGTGCAAGCAAACAAGTTCAGTGGCTCATCTTCCTAGACGTCACCGGCGAATACATGCGCTCGGATGTGAGGGAGGATCAGGAAGGCGTCCAGCTCTATCTCGACATCCAGCTGATCGACATCAACACCTGCGAGCCACTGTCGGGAGCCGCCCTCGACTTCTGGCACTGCAACGCGATGGGCGTCTACTCAGGTGTCGTAGCCCACGGCAACGGAGACGGCAGTGAGGCCAACGCCAACACGACCTTCTTGCGGGGCATCCAATCTACGGACGATGAGGGTGTAGTGCAGTTCCACACCGTGTTCCCGGGACATTACAGTGGCCGCGCAACCCACATCCACATGCTTGCCCACACGGCGGGTACTTGGCAAAAGCTTGCGAACAACACCATCACGGGCGGCACAAACAGCTCCCACGTCGGCCAGCTCTTCTTTGACCAGGATCTTATCACCCAGGTCACCGCCGTCTCACCGTACTCGTCCAACAACCAATCCCTCACGCTCAACACAGACGACGGGATCATGTCCCAGGAGTCTGACGGCATCGATCCCGTGATGGAGTACGTCCTCCTCGGTGACACAGTTGCGGACGGTCTCTTCGGGTGGATTTCCGTCGGTGTCAACTCCACCGCCGCTTACACTGTCCAACCGGCCATGGAGTACGGCGAGGACGGCGGCGTCGCAAACCCCAACTCTAACATGGGTGGTGGTGGTGGGCCCGGTGGTAGCCCTCCTAACGGTACCGGCATGGGCGGCCCTCCGGGAAGCAACGGTACCACTTCGAACGGTACCTCCGCAAACAATGACCAGGGTGTCAACGCTGGATCTTCTTCGTCCTCCAGCGTCAAGTCCGTTGAACCTGGTATGTCGCGCTGCACCGGTGCGGTGAAGCAGTGATTCCCCAATGGGGTATGTTCATAGAGCTGTCGTGAGAGCAAGGAGGCTGACGCGCTCAGGCTTCATCGCGACGCTCTTGATGGCCATCATTGCCGAGCTGCTCGTTGGACACTAGGAAGGCACCGAACCCTCCTCAACTGTCCACATGCTTTATATCGAAGCTATGCATCCATGAAGTCTGCTGCACTATGCCTTCTCTAACACACGCATGATCGCGGGACGATAGGCTTCCAGCCCTGGTACTTCCCATCCGTCGAGCTTTGCGCCGTCATCCCAGAGCCGGAGCTGAACCTTCTCCTTGTGGAGCGGGTCTTTCCTAAACTCATCCACCTGTGTAGAGCTGAACGGGCCGCCTTGGTACTTGAGACTCGCCTGTGACGCGCCGCTCAGCGACTCGTAGTACCCCGGCTGCACGGCCGTAAGGTAACGCTTTGCGACGACGTGTGAGCCGACCAGCGTGTACACCTTGGCCGGGAAGCCGAGGTCGCGCAGGTACTTCTCCCCTACGGCCTCGTGAGACATTTTTCCAAGACTGCCTCCCTCGTGCATCATTTCCTTGGCTTGTGAGTGGGGCACAAACTGGCCGACGTCGTGAAGTAAAGCAGCAACCACCGTCTCGTCGTCGGCACCTTACGTCAGGCTAAAACCAATGTTCACACTTACCAGCCGACACCGCCTGCGCGGCAGCCTGGAGGCAGTGCTCCAGCTGACTGATTGTCTCGCCGATGTAGTCCGCGTCACCCTGCCTGCGAGCTTCAGTAACAATTCATCACGTATCAAGTTGGAGCAGATTGATATTTACGCGGCTATCATGTTGAAAAGCTTGTCAATGGTCGCCTTATCCTGCCCGAGCTTTGCGTCGATCATCTCCTTGCCGCCAGTCATGGGCGAGCCGAACGCATACGTGAGAGCGCCTTCGGTGTAGTCGACACCAGGGACGCGCTCAGAAGTTGGGGGCCACGCCTTGCGGCGGTGGGCGTAGTATGAGTCGTGCTTGTCGCCCTCCGAGATGCCATTGTACGTGGCATAGATGGCGGCACGCGGCCTCTGTGACGAGTTGGGTCCAGAGCGGTGGGCAAGATAGGAGCCAAAGACCAGGAGGGCACCGGCAGGCATGGGTACTGGCACCCACTGCTGCTTGGCCTCCCATTCTGGGTCGATGCACTGAGGTCAGTGGTGATCTGAAATGGAAGTGGGAGACTCACGCGGTTGCTGCCGAGAGGGATCTCTTCTTTATGAGAGCCAGGGACGACCTCAAGGCAACCGTTTGTCATGTCCATGTCGTTAACGGCCATGAGGAACGTTTGGTGCTTTACCGCACCAGCATGGTTGTACGCCGCGGCGTCGATGTGTGCATCGAAACCTCCCGAGCCACCGGCTTCCTTGTAGTTGATCTTCTCCTTGAAGAGGACGGCTGGCTCGTCCATGAGGGTACTGAGAATACCAGTAAGCCGGTCACCACGGAACAGGGCGCCAAACCCGGGATGGAAGTTGGCATAGTCTTGGGTCAATCTCATACAGGCAACGGTGGACATAGTCAACTCACTCTCGGTGCGGCAGAGACCGGTAGTGCCGTCGGAGCGGACCTCTTCGTATGGCATGTGCTCTCCAGGGCGGTTGGGCCAGCCTTTGACCTCGGCGGTCCAGGCTTGCAAGTCCTTGGTCTCCTCGGGGCTGAGGACATCGGGGAGCATAAGATACCCATCGCGCTCAAACGCAGCGATCTGGGGGGGTGTGAGGTTGTATTTGTTGTCGAACGACATGATTCAAGAGTGAGTAAAGGGCCGTGGAGAAGTTTTCGGGATGATGCTGCTTTCTGGAGTCATCTTGGGCCCTCTTATATACATCGGGGGTCAGCGATCGTATGCAGTGAGTACGCAGTGTCAGATGGTGATGATGGGTGGTTGAGTTGACGAGCTCTGGATGATGTGACAAGTTCTCAAGATCTTTTGGGCGGAATCGAGCATTCTGCCTTATTGTTGAGTTGTTATTTGACCTTTTGGGACGACGGATTGCATCCCGCGAGCCACTCTGCCTTATTTTCGGTACGCTCGGCAAGCTGGAGTCCTGGACACCGGCGTTTGTGTATGTGATGTCATACGCCGCATGGTACTCGTGCGAAACGCAGGCATCACGACAATCACAACTCATCTATCATCTACATCCCAGCTTCATCTAGAGGCTGATGATGAGATGGCCGGTGGGTTATTGGATCAAGTCGCCGATTACCGAGTTCCCGAGTACTTTCGCAGAAATGTCACATTGTCTCCAGGCACTGCCTTATCTTTTGTACTCTGGGTTCGACAAGGAATTGCCATTTCTTCAAGCAAACTGGAATTGACAATGCACGCAACAGCCAGCAAGCCAGATGGCCACAACGTGTCCGACACGAGGAACACTAGAACACATGCGTGCATGCGCGTACATGCGACTGTTATGCATGCACCATGCACCACATATCCATCCACATGCGGATATGCGGAAATGCGGCAGGCATGACCAAGCTTTCGATGACACATGATAGAAGAGAATCAAAGGGGGCATAGATACTGGATTGTATGTGAGTATCTGGTAAAGGCCAATTGATAGAGTCAGATCTTGAGATGCGATGGACAGGGACGAACAACATCCTACATGCATATACGTATACGCATCTACGCATTTTGTATTAAAAACCAACCGACCCACTAGATAGCTAGAGAGAGAGAGAGAGCCTATAGAATGAAACGGAAAGCCGGGTGGTTCTCACCCAGCGCGAGAATCTCATCGTGCGACATGTCCTCGAGACCCCAGCGCTTGCGGTACTCGGGGTCGTCAATGTCGTGCTTCTCCTCGGGGCCAGGAGCCGGGCCGTACTGGGCCTCGCGGCGGCGGTTCTCCCGACGGAGACCGAACCAGATGACAATGGACATGATCAGGTTCAGCGACGAGAACGCGAGCGCGGTACCGTGGCCAGGCTGGTAAGGAGGACGCTTCTTGGCGTCCTGGTTGCGGTAGACGAGCGACGCCCAGATACCACCAGAGTTACCAACCGAGAACATGAGACCCAGCGCGGACGCCTGGATTGTCAGTATACGTAGGACAGTATGCGCCAGACAGCAATGATACGCACCTTGCGGTAGTGGGAGCCAAAGGAGCCACCGGCCCATGAGATGGTCGTGGAAATGAGAGGGGCAATGCTCATGGTCGTGAGGAAGACGGCAAAGTACTGCGCACCGATATACGACCCGCGGGGCGAGGTCGAAAGGAGGATGATGTATCCCACAACGGCAAGGGACGACCAGAACATGTTGAAGACACCACGCTTGACAAACTTGTCAGACAGGAAGGCAGTGGTCATGGTAGTGATGAACGCGAGGGCGTAGGGCGGGACAGAGAGGAGCAGCGACTGGGGGCGCGACCATGTGCCAAGAGCGGCGACAATGGAAGGCGAGAAGAGCCTGCAAGTGTCAGTGAGTCCTGCAATGGGTACCGGACTGAGGGCAACTTACGACTGCGAGTAAATGGGCTCAGCACAACCGATGTAGCAGAGCGAGAAAGCAATGGCCTTCCAGTTGAACATGCCCTTGAAAGCAGTCTTCCAGCTGAACTTGCCGGCCTGGGCGAGACCAGTGTCCTGTTTGAGACGGAGCTGCACAAACTCGCGCTCAAGAGGAGTGAGGAAGCGGGCACGGTCGGGCCAGTCGTGGATCATAAAGAAGGAAGCGAGACCGCAAATAAGAGTGAGGATACCCTCCATGATGAAGATCCACGACCATCCAGCCTTACCGCCGACGCCATGCATCTTGGCGAATCCATCTGGCACGTCAGAAAAGAGTTTTACAGTGGCAACACATCAATCACTTACAGCCCAGAATACCACCGAAAGCACCAGCGAGGACGGCGCCGCCGAAGAAGAAGGAGATACGCTTGCTGAGCTCCTCACGGCGGTACCAGCCGGTGAGGTAGAAGTTGAGACCGGGGAAGAGACCAGCCTCAGCCATGCCGAGACAGAAGCGCAGTGCCACGAGCTGACCATAGGTGTTGACGATGCCCATGAAGATCTGGAAAATGGCCCACACGATCATGGTGACGGGAATGTAGATGGACGGGCGGAGCTTCTTGAGCACAAGGTTGGAGGGAATCTCAAATGCGACATAGGAAACGAAGAAAACGAGCGACGCAATGTTGTACTGGTTGCCGCGGAGGTTGAGATCCTTCTCGAGCGTGTTGAGCTTGGCAGCACCAATGTTGACACGGTCCAAGAACGACATGAGGTACAGCAAGCTGTTGTTGTTAGCGACGCCATTCCGCATTACAAAGCGCCACGGCAGATGGGGGTATGGGAATGTGACGCGTCCCAAACGCGACAGCCATTGGCAGTGGCGTAGTGGCGAGACAACATGTGGACACCACACCGCTCTACTCACGTCATCCATGGCACAAGACGGATGTCCATCTTCCACAGCAGCTTCTTCTCGAAGGCGGCGCGGTGCTCGGGCGACCACGACTCGATCTCCTGCAGGTACTCGTTGGCCTCGCCATTGTAGACGTCGGTCTTTCCGTTCATGGCCTCAGCCGCGGCCAGCTCGCGCTTGTCGTCGGACATGCTGTCGGCACAGGTTATGGGTGAAGTGACAGTGATGACAAAGTAAGTGGGACGACAGCTGGGGTTCTCCACAAGTGGTCCTTTCTATAAACAAATGGGTCAGCTCGAGATGGTTCGGGGAGGACGGTCCAGCTCGGCTCCAACTGTCCCTTTTTTCCTTGACGAGAATGCGATTCAACCTTCCGGGTATATCGCCTCGGTATCCAACGGCCCGAGACTGCGGGCCCCGCTCTCGGCCGTCTATATCCCCCCTTCCAGATTTCCAGATGCCGCCCCCATCAGTGACGAGACGCTAAGCTGGAGGCAGAGGTCAGCAGATGAACAGATGAGTCAGATCGCACTCCTCGGGGCTGAAAGGGGGGCTAAGGGTAGTTCCAGTGGAAAAAAAGTAGGATTTGGCCGAGCTTGTTGTCTTCTGGGGAGACGAGCGGGAGAGCTCTCGAGTACAAGCAGGCAGGCGATCAAAAGGAGGCGGTCGTGAGTGAAGGGACGTGGCACAAGGAACAGGAACAACCGGAGGCGTGATGAACCGCCGAGCCCGAGGCCCTTCTGCTCTTGCACGACCTTTGCAACTAGGGAGCTGCATGGAAGCTGGCATCAAAGCTGAGGAACTGATAGGAGCACGACAGATCAATAAAATAAAATAAAAACTAGGTTCCACCGGCTGAGAAAGCCCGTGTCAGTCCAAGGCCGAGAGCCCAGCTGTCGCCCCAAGCGGCTAGTTTAGCGCTCCAACGATTGGACTGATTGGTGTGCAAGGCCTGCGTCGCGCTGAATGCACGGAGAGTCCGTGTTTCCTGTATCCGTCGCCAGCTCGCCAGCCATGTTCCAATAAACGGGAGACGTTCGAGACTGGCCCCGCAACAGGGCAACGCCTCGGTTGTCCCTGCTGGATCCATCAGTGTCAGCATCCCTTGCTCGCGGCGCGTCCCCACGGGCCCCAACATTCACATGCTCACATGGACCCACGCGGTGCACTCCCCTGACGACGCCGCAACCGCCTCTGTTTCGCGGCTCCTCTGCCGTGTCCTGCCGACAGGGACTACATGGATGTAGATAGGATAGCGCACACTATACCTCCCCCAGCCGCGGCTCCTGCCAAGCAGGGTGCCAAGCCCGGGGCCACCATCGATGCCGTCCGGCATCAACTTCCATTCTCCACAGCTCTTACCCCACAGACACATCTCAAGCGGCAGCGGTAATGACCGCGTTTTCTTATCTGGAACAAAACAGAGACATGTTCCGAGCCGCATTCCGCTCGACATCGCAGAACGCCGACAGCCAAGTCGCCTAAACCTCGTCCGAACAAGGAATGTGTTATGGTGCTCTCGTAACACGCCGTTGTATACTCGCGCCATCGCAGTCATCAGTCCTCTCATCCCCAACTGTCCCCCGGCGTCTCCGTTCTCGAGCCGCGGCATTTCCCTCCCTCTCCGCCTTCGCTCCCTGTCATCTGCACACCCTTAGATCCTTGGATGCCCCTTAGATGTCCGTGCATGGCTGCAGGGATGTATAGTTGTTATGCCGCAGGGGAGAGTTATTGATAACCTGAGTTCGGAGTAACTCGTCTCCGAGGTGCCGACCTCTCCGTGCTATTGGCCGAGGATGACAAACAGCAAACACGGGCAGAGTGCAAAAGTGTCAAAGTGACTCGGAAGTTCAAGAAAGCATTCCCCCCTCTGACATCCGCACAACGCCTCCCGCCATGCCCGACGATGGCACGCCGCCTCTTCATTGGCGCTGCGGCGCTCGTGGCCGAAGAGCCCGCCCCGCCAATGAGAGTAGCAGCTTTCATCAGGATGGAAATCGCGCTTGATTCTGGCTTATCTACGCTCGATGGTGCCACGACGCCACGACGCCGCGCCGAATGCCGAGCCGACGACGCCGCGTAACGCAGCAACAACTTGCCAGCGAGATATGTTCTAGCCAACGGTTAGTAAAGCGGGATCCTTAGCATCTCGCCATTGCTGATCATCAGTAGTTGATACTTGGTGGGCAGTGAGCGACTTGCTTTACGGAGCGGATCAAAGCATCTGGAGAGATTTCATCAGACACAAACAAAACTAAACGACATCCAGCGTACAACTTCACGGAGCCCATACCCGCACTCTCCACCAGCACGACGCCACTTGCACAACCACTGATTCAATACTCATCGAGGTCTTCTTCCTCTCCTTGCATTCTCCTTCGATCACTTGAAGTTGCCCGGCTCGGGACCAAAGAAACCGCGTGCCGGATCAATCTTGTACAGCCCGCAGTCGGCGTTCGTCCAGCCGCCGATACAGCCCGGCTGCTCGGCTGGGTTGCCCCACCACTCGGGGAAGTGGACGTTGGGGAAGACGAGGGACCAGAACGTAAGGAGCGCGTTGATTGAGATGGCGGCACCGAGGGCTGCAAGCGTCACATAGTTGTACCGAGACCAGAACTCGAGGTATTTGACCTTGAGGAAGTTCCACGAGAAGAGGTTGATAAACACGCCAGGAACATACTGGCCCCAGTTGTTCCCGCTGAGCCACGAGAACGACAACAGCAGAAGAAGTGGGTGCGAGGACTGGAGTATGGTCGAGCGTGGGAACCGCTTCTTGAGCAAGTACATGACCACGGGGAATGCAATGCCAAGGGGGAAGCCGATGAGGAGGTACGAGAACCGCCCGCCCTTTCCGAACAGACGCTTTGCTCCAAGCGTGCCCCAGAAGATGAACGTCGAATAGTCGGCCTGTGCAGCGGGGCAGATGAGGCGGAACGGCGCGTCAGGCGTGCACACGTTCTTGAGTTTCATGAGCCAGCCCCACTGTCCGACGGTCACAAGCGTGCCAATGAGCGCGCCCCACATCTGGACCCAGAACATGTGACGCGGTGGGATTTTGACGTAGTGTGACATTTTGAGGTCGTTGGCGTAGATGAGAGCATGGTACACCGGCTCAGAACCGAACATCCGGAAGTACTGCACCGTCATGGTGTCACCTGCAGCGAACGCACCGCCGATAAGCTCGGAAATGACATTAAGACTCGGTTCAAGGCCGGAGACAGCAGTGACGATGCCGACAGGGATAATGAAGATGATAGTCACGATCGGGGCCATCATGACGACCGCGGGCGACACGGTGGTGTACACTCCCAAACAGACAAAGCTGATGGTCATGGACGCGAGAAGAACACACAAAAACCACCACTCGGGCACCTCGGGATACGCCTGCATGAGCTTATAGTGGACGTCGTCGCCAAAGTGAATGCGTTCTTGTTGGTCAACAGACTGTCGGCGGAGCTTGGCCAGGAAGCGCTTAAAGTCCTGCCAAAATCCCTTGACTCCAAGGATGATCTCGTGTCGGTTGTACAGGAACGTGTGGGTCAGAGCTAATGGGTGTGAGACATTAACTGGAGAGACAACTGTTCAATCACTCACTGCCACTAGTGTATGCAAACGTGCCAAGCATCGCAACGAGACGGCAGGCACCCATGTACGGTTCCGAGTAGACTGCAGGTCAGCGACTGCCAAAGCTAGTTGGTGTTCCGTTAACGACTCACGCTGATACTTGTCTGGGAGAAGGCGTCCGAACTGGTCGACAATGTTCTTGACCTTGTAGGGCTTGCCCTTGTTGTCGAAGGTGCTGGGCGAGTTGATCATGAGATATCCACTGTTGAGAACATTCCGCGACCAGAAGATGATAGCACTGCAAAGATCAGAATCGCAGAATCAGGATGACACTACAGTACAAGACACTCACACAATAAAGCCAAGTGTCAACCCCGCGAGAAAGTTGTAGTGAATGAACATGGGGTAGTATCCTCCCGGGTTGACGAGATAGCTGTAGTCGAAGGTGAGCAGGGGGTTGAGGCCAATGCCGACGCCAAAGTTGCCACTTGTCATCGCCACAAGTTTGCCATTTGTGGGCTTGATCCACGCCATCCAGTCGAAGATGGTTAGGTTCGGGAAGATGTAGCTGGGGAAGAAGTAGTAGAAGAACTGGATGCCAAAAACGATCCAGAAGCACTTGTACATGGACGCGCGGAAGGTTGTGCCCCACGGTCCTCGGACTGGAGTCGTACTGCCGCCAGACTCGTGGAGCGCGTTGTTTAACGCAATGGTCGACAGCGAGAACGGCCAGACGCAGTACGACGGGTACACGAGGAAACGGCGGGTGAGTCCAGCAAAGCCGAAACCGATCATGTTGGTACCCAATGCGCCGAGAAACTGGTATCCCGCATTATGGGCGTACTCCATGCCAAAGTACTGGGGCATGGCTTGTGCGAAGATAAGGTGCTGCGTCGGTGGCCACGCCATACCCAACCCCGACATGACGGTGATGAGCATGTGCTCCTTCTTGTTAAATGGTCCGGGGTTGAGGCTGCAGCCAAAGATGCTCCATGCTGGAAGAAACTTTGCCATGCCGATACCCAAGGGGTCTTCAGTTAGCTAGGCTATCACAAGGACAGCTTACAGGAGAATAGCTGGATGGCTGTCTGGGAGATTGCAATGGTCGGGAAACGGAGGGCAAACACCGCGTTAATGACGCATCCCATCGCGGAGAGGAGGGTGCCGATCACCCAGACACGAATGGTGAGCGAGGGCAGTGTCGGGTCGTCCGTGTCCTCTGCGACGGCGCGGACCTCTGGGTAGGGCGAGCTAGTCGAGATGAGCAGGGCGAAGATGCGCATCTCGTAGATGAGCTCGCCGTAGAGCTCTGGGTGCGCGATTACATTCTCGTCCGATATGAACATGTTCATACGCTCAAGCGTCTTCGCATCGTAGCGGGGATCGTGACGGTGAATTGCGTAGACATCGGAGATGGTCTGCTGTAAGTTCACGCTAGGGGGGCATTTAGTAACCCACGCGTTTGGCCTCCTCGACCGGCATCTCTGGAAGTTTCGCCTCGAGCGTGTGGAGCAGCTCGGCGGTCACTTGAACGTGGCCGTTCGCAAGGAGATTGTCGGCATAGCTTCCCTTTTCGTAGTCGACTTTCTCGTGGTCTTCATCCTGAACAGTTTCCTTGCTGTCAGTGTGGCACAAGTCCCAGATAAGGAAACGACTCACGACGTGATCAATCACATCACCCTTCTGTTCCTTCTCCAGGACCGGCACCGATTGTGTCGCCATCCTGACGGCAATGGTAAGGTTTAACGATGATTGGTGTTAACGAGGAGAGGGTGAGCACGTTGGGGAAATGTCTCGCGAAGAAGTCGCTCAAGGGTTGACCTTTCTTCCTTATCAACTGCAGCACTCTCATTGAGAAAACCCTCTGGTTATTCTCGGAACTGCCCCGTCCTCGTCCCAGATGGGCCCCATGGGCTTCATGGGCCCCACAGCATCTGGATACCAAGATACCGAGATGGCAGCTCCAAACACGAGCCGTATCACATGTCGTGTGGCGCTAGGCCAAAACGCCGATATCACGACAAGAAGATTGGTTAATGTTCCATTGAGGTTGCGTTCGCGCCTGCCGCGTTAGTGACCGACTTGTTTGGTTTCAGCACACACTTGATGAAATGTTCTGCCTGGACACTCCTCTTCGGTGTTGAGGGTATAGGAATACATCGGAGGTGGATATCGCGGTCAGTACGAGGGCTGAGCTCCTTGGGCAAACCCAATGTTGGGTCGGACCCAGGTTCCAATGGATATCGCGGCCTGGATGTTCGGTGGAATGTGGGTTCTGCCGTACGGCAGCGTCCACACGGAAGAGTGGTAAGTTTTACGTTGGGCCCCCGGTCATGAATCTAATAATATCCAATGAACGGTCACAGCTCGAAGCACTCTCCATTGGAAAGTTGTCCTCGGCCTCCTCGACAGTACTGTACACTGAACATGCTGATGGGCATTCCATAAAAGTCACCAAGTGAGTAAATAGTAAGCGCTCAGCGATGGAAGAAGAGCGTGCCGAGGCGCTGCCGAAGTTGGGTCCCGTGTGGACCCAGCGGACTCGGCATCATGTGACCAGCACTAGTCCAGATTGTGCTCACAAAGATCATAGAGACAACGCGCACAACGATCCTGTAGCGCAGGGCATTAGCTGTGTTACAGACGCGCTATGACATCTCGCAATCTTTCGTGTGACTCGAGGCTCTAGTCATTAAATGATTAGATTCGGCCTTCGCTCAGTTGGTGGGAGTTCGGTCCATCAGGAATAACCCGGATGAGATTGCACACCGCAGCAGATGACGAGCAGATAGTGGCAATCGCCATTTGTTACTCGGCGTGGACGCCGCCATCTACTGCGGACACGCATGGTTTTCAGGCACAGCATCCAGTTTAGTGAAGCAGTCGAGTGACGGTGGTGAAGGGTGAAGGGCTTGCATCTGTCATTGAGGAATGGGATGTTGGTGACTGACGATGAACAAAGTCGGAGAGAACGGTTGACATTGATGTTGATGTTGCTTGATGGTGGCTGCCCTCGTGACTCTTTTTTTCTTCATCCCACATGACCATCCTTCCGCCATCCCCCAACTTTTCCACTTTCTCTTTCGCCCTTGCCGTTGGTCTGGACGAGGACGGGGGCAATGCTACAGACTTGCGCGGCGCACGACGAGCGCTGGGCCGCGGCCGACAGTGTGATGAAAGGGAGCCATCGCCAAGAGGTAACCGGCAAGCTCCACGGCCCCTTTCCGTGATGCTGAGCGCGTTGGGGACATCCACATCGACCCTCGGGACCTCGGGACCAAGCATGCAAGCAAAGTCTTACAGTCTTACATACCGTCGTATACGGTACACATCGTGTCGTATACTTATGCCAAGGTGTGCGATATACGCACGATCAACGGAGACGCAAAGTCGGGGCTCCGTGCAGGTAAAAAATAGTCTACTCGATCTCTCGGAACATGTTGCATGATTGCAGCTCTCCACGGCATGATGACATGATGACATCCCGAGACAGCGGCCCAGTCCTCCGCCGAGCACGTCCGCAGGCGCTGAACTGCGGCGAGTCCGTCACTGTCGTGCTCCACATCGCGCGTACATCACCCCAAAGATAGACTCTGCATGGCCTACACGCGACCTGCACGCGCTCTCACCCGACACACCTTGCACCCTCGAGCACTCCCCTCCTTTCCTCAACGCCTTTTCCATCGGCGTCAACCGAGTTGCCGGCATATGAATTACTCGATCTCTGCGGGTATTCCAAGCGAAACACTGTGAAGATCCGGTTGCGGCCTCGACCATGTGTGTGGGGATATGTTCCATCGCAACAAAGTGCTACAGCGAGACGCACCTGGAATGCATACTTCTGGGCGTCAGGATGTTGGAGATCCGCAGGATCCGACTGGGAGGATGAGAGCCATGATAGAGGATGGCTGATTGCAGCGGGTGTGTTATCGGCTGAGGCCGTGGGGGGCCGTTGGAGCGCATTGCCCAGACATTTTGTATCGTCGACAAGACAAAGCCCACCCCCCCGTACCCCCGGGGCAAAAGATACAAAAAGTCGAGGGGAGCAACGTCAGCGGGATACAACATACCCCATCCCCCCATTCCCGTTCTACAGCATACTATGACCTCTGCTGCCTCCGCGTCCAACGGTTCCAACGGCGCCGACACCGTCGCGCTCGCCGACTACATCATTGCCCGCTTCAAGCAGGCCGGCGTCAAGCAGGTGCGTGTGCGGTCTCATGATCTCACGACCGTTCTGGAAATCTTGGACCCTTGCTTACCCACCCTTCTAGGTGTTCGGTGTTCCCGGCGACTACCAGCTCGAGCTGCTCGACTACTTTGAGGCCGACCCCGAGATCGAGTGGGTCGGCAACGCCAACGAGCTCGGTGCGGTGAGTACCATTGTTCTTGATGCATTACTACATGCATTGCCTGGGGGCAGCGCGGGCATGGGCTGTTGCGCTGCGGCTTGAAGCAGACATTATTGATGTCGGTCAATTCCATTACCCGGCGCCACCTCGTTCTCCCCCCACCCCGGCATCTCTCGGTTAGACGGCCGGACCTTGTGGGGAACAGCATGAGAGCCCGTTCATGAATGCATGAATGCATGAATGCATGAGCACGACACTTTGGATCTCGACGCGCGCCACAACGCCGTTCCATGCACTGTGAAACGACATACTGACTTTAGGCGTACGCTGCCGACGGCTATGCGCGTGTCAAGGGCGGCCTGGCCGTCTGCGTCACCACTTTCGGTGTCGGCGAGCTGAGTGCTCTGGGGTATGTTCTTCTGCCAGAGCACGTTGCTAACCATGCAGTGGCATTGGCGGCGCCGTCGCTGAGCGTCTCCCGGTTATCCACCTCGTCGGCTCGCCCCGCTCCCCTCTGCAGCGCGCGGACGCGCTCGTGCACCACACTGTCAACCTCCCGGGACAGTACAAGGTGTTCGCGGAGATGAGCCGCCCGATCTCGGCGGAGACTTGCGTGCTCATCGACGTGCCTGAGACCAGCCCGACAGCACTCGGCGACGCCATCGACTCGGCCATCACCGCCTGCATTGTCGAGTCGCGTCCCGTCTACATCGACGTCCCCCTCGACTACAGCCACAAGCGCGTCCCCGCCGCCAAGCTCGCCACCCCGCTGCCCAAGTTCGGCGCGCCGCGCGACCCCGCCTCTGTCCCCCGCAAGCTCCTTACCCCTTCCATTGAGGATGTCTCGCAGCAGGTCCTCGATGACATTGTTACCCGGTTCGCGGCTGCCAAGAAGCCTGTGGTTCTTGCCGACCTCTATGCCGAGCGCTACGGTATGCGCGAGGTCGTCCGTGAGCTTGTCAAGCGGACCGGCATGAGGGCCTTTTGCAGTGAGTAGCAGGGTCTCGACGCGCTTCCCACAGAGCTGACCCCCACAGCTGTCACGTCCAAGTCGCTTCTCGACGAGCAGGACGGCTCCTTTGGCGGCGCGTACGGCGGCGACAGCACCCTGGACGCTGTCAAGGAGGACATTGAGAGCGCGGACTTCGTGCTGCACATTGGAGCGATGAAGAGCGACACGAACACCGGCCGCTACACCCTGCGCCTGACCGGCTCGATCGAGTTCTACGCCGACACGACCAAGATCGGCGGCGCCGACTATGCCGGCACGGACATGCGCCAGCTCATCCCCGCGCTCATCCCGCTCCTCGAGCCCCTCTCGAAGAAGAAGCAGCCGGCAGCATCCGACACTGTCGCGGAAATGACCGCAGCCAGGCGGCTTCTCCCCACGACCACCAAGGTCAGCGGCGAGGTCATCTCGCAGGAGTGGTTCTGGTCGCGCGCCGTTCCTTGGTTCCAGGACACGGGTGAGTGAACAGTCTCCAATGGCACCGCGTGGATGCTAATGGCAGATGTCGTGCTCGCCGACATGGGCACGGCCGCATTCGGCATGCTCCCACTGGCGCTTCCGTCGAACTCCCAGTACCACACCCAGTGCATGTGGGGCGCCATCGGATGGAGTGTCGGAGCTGCCCTCGGCGCCGCGCTTGCCGCCCGCGAACTCGACCCTGCAAAGCGTGTCGTCCTCTTTGTCGGTGACGGCTCGCTGCAGCTTGTGAGTATATTGTGATTACGAAGGGCAGTAATTGACGCGTCCAGACGGTGCAGGAGATTGGAACCATGGTGCGCCGCGGGCTGACGCCGTACATCTTTGTGCTCAACAACGACGGCTACGAGATTGAGCGTCTGAGTGAGTTGCTTCACCGTGTCCCATGTACCCAGCGCTGACGATTAGTCCACGGCCCGAAGGCAAAGTACAACGACATTGCCAGCTGGGACCACACGATGCTGCTCCCGCTCTTCGCGGGCCGCACCGGCTTCAAGCACGAGACGCACACTGCGCGCACGCAGGAGGAGCTCAACGCCCTTCTCAACGACAAGGACTTTGCCATCGCCGACCGCATCCGCGTCATCGAGGTGTACATTCCCCGCGGCGACTGCCCTCCCGTCCTCGCCGAGATGCTTGGGCGCAAGATGTAGAGGGGGTTGTTGGGACGTCACACATTATTCCGGTTGTACTTTGTCAGCATGCAGAACCTCTATGGACACGGAGCGCCGGACAGTGTGGGTACCACGTAATGATAGAGACACTGTCACAATGTCGCCAATGCTGCACTTCTTACATCTTAACATTCTTATGAGATCGCTTCTTCAGCTACACATCATCTCCATCGGGAATCTGCTTGTACACCCACTCCTTGCGCACCTGCTCCTTACGACCCTGCTTCTTCCAGTCGGTGATCTCGGCCCACTCCCAGTCCTTGCCCTGCTCCTCCTCGAGGATCTTCTCCCACTCGAGGTCGTGTGCTAGCATGACAGTCACCTCGTCCTCCTCCTCCATGCGCCCCATCCGCGCCATGTTTGCGTATGCAGCCGGCAGGTCGAAGTGGATCGCCAGCAGGCCACCGCGAGCCACCTCGGACGGAGACAGGCCGTCAGACGCAGGATACAGCCCCGCGCGGAAGGGCGGGTGCGAGCATCCGGGGCAGCACGAGTATAGTCCGCGGACGTGGGCCGAGTCGCCCGCAAGGAGCATGTAGGTGTCCGGGTTCGTCGTCGTCCGGACGAGTGCAGCAATGTGGCCGATCATGTGCTGTTCGGTCAGCCTCGGAGATACTCGCCATCCACTCTGCACTCACTCCATAAGCGTCCAGGATGTAGAATGACCCATCGCCAAAGTAGTCGATACCCTTGAAGGAGCCGACCTGCGTCCAGTCGCTCTTGTCGTTGAGTTCAATCACCTCGCGCTCCGAGGCGACGGGGAGGTCACTGTCGAGCACACTTGCGTCTTGCTTCGTAGGGTATCCCGGGAGACTCGCCTCCATAGTACGCGGGCCGACGATTAACTTGGTCTTGGTGGGGAACTGTCCAATGTCGCCGATGTGGTCAAAGTGTGTGTGGGAAAGCACGACCGTCTCGATCGTATCGGCATCGACCCCGTGCGACGCGTAGATCGCAGGCAGCGCGTCGCGCGGCCAGGTGATGGGTACACCGCCAATGACCTTTTGCGTGAACGGGGAGTGGTCCTCGAGCTTGAGCTTGAGACCCATGTCAAACGCGATGCGGCGCCCGCTACCGTGCTCAACGACGAAGGTGAAGACAGGAAGCCGCAGCGGCGCGTCTGTGTCACTTGTGCGCAGGAACATGCTCAGCGGCATCGTTAGGTCCGACTGCCGCAGAACGTGCACCCGGCACTTGGCGTCCGACGACGGAGATGGCTTAAGCGGCGTGAACGGCACAGTCGACGTCTCGGGCACCTGCAGCGGGCGATACCCGTGCTTGTCCTCGTGCTTGGAGAGGTACTCGATTGGCATGGTGGGTGGTGAGGAGTAGGGAACGATGAGCGTCTCGCTGCAGCTATCATGCCCTGTCTTTATGCCCCTTCTCCGCATCACATCGCATGGTATCCCACGATCCCCTCCGAATCAACTGCGCCCCGGCATTCGGACATCTCTACACATTGATGAAGTCATTCGCGGCCCGAGTTAGTTGCCGACCAAAGTGGGCAAGCGTCCACACATGATCAGCCACGCCGTCGGCCGAGTGCCGGGATGCAACGTCACCTGACACCACTTTCCGCGTTATCATCGGTCCATGCACGCTGAATGCCCGCCGTCGGCATCTCGCACCAACAGGGAGGGGAGTCTCAATCGCCAAGAGTGCCGTAGCTTGCCATAGCTCCGGGCTACAAGACCACAAGGTGGACCTTCTAATTGTGGTTGCCAAATTCCACCACTCGAATGCCTTCCGTCTACGAGCGGTGTAAAAGTTACCCGTTCAGGACGCAGGAATTTGCGGCGCCTGTGGCATGCATCACAGCGAGCACAGCATGTATGGTAACGCACGCACGTAGGTGTTCGTTACGGGCAAGTGAATGCATCAACTTTTGCTGACTGTAGGATACGTTGGCACAATGGAGATCGGCCAGATCGGAACAGTCGACCAAGTTAGCACCGCTTTCGAAGAGGCTGTGGGGGCTGTGGGGGCTGTGGATGGCTGTCTGATCTTGCTGCACATTGCGACTCGGGTACATTCAAAGTGGACCATCAAACACATCATTCACGCTGCCAGCTGCAGATATGATAATCTTGTCATCATCTCTCTGCATCATCCAACGCTGATGGGATCGCTGGCCATCCTCCTTGATCTTTACTCTTCGTTCGCGACTTGAAACCGAAATCATCCGCTAACACTACTGACCCATCTGGCACCAGAAGGCTATGGTACTATGATTACGGACGTCATGGACGGCCCCCTGTCACGTGCTTTTGGTCGTCGGAGACATATCACTTACAGGATCACAGGTTTCGCGAAATGGGAAGGTGGAATAAGGATGCAGTGTCTTTATGTCCCTGTCTGCCCCACCATCTGGCCCCAAGCTGCGAGATCCCGGATCTGACAGCCTCAAGGTGCACAGCGTACAGCGTACAGCATACAGTGTGCAGCATCACAACTCGGCTGTGAGCTGCGCAGCCGATGCAGTTCTTCAGGGGCCTGTTCCCGTCCGGATCTGATCTGCTTATATCTGGTAGGCATCCTGTGGTAAATGACAAGATGAGATCTGAGCACTGCCCAGAAATAAGCCAGAGGATGCTTGACATCATGTTTGATCCCAGATCTTGACACTTCGCCCCATGTGTTCCTCATAGTCACCAACGCTACATAAGAGAGAGATTAACATGTGGAGTATCCTCCCCTGACCCCCCTCCCTCGGTGTCGCTCACATTCAATCCTCACACTCGACGCCCCAATATGGTTTCACTCACTCTCCCTGGCCTGACAGCTCTCCTCGTCGCGACTCAAGTACTCGCGGCCCGAGAAGTCCAAATCTACACCGATGAGGCTGGTAAAACAGTTACAATCGCCGAGTTTCCCTACGGTGCCTTGGGGTGTAGCGGCCCAAAGTGCGACAATAACTTTACCCTCCCGGCGTCCTATCTCTCCGGCATGCCTAATGGCAAGCCGACGCCAATCGCGGGTGGGGAGCCGCCGCCGAACTATACCGGTCCCAAACCGCTGCGCTGGAATACCGATGCTCTCACCCCGCCGACACCGTCGACGACAGCAACACCCTCCACTACAGCGACACCGTCATCGGCAGCGACGGGGACGCCGGCGCCGACCACCCTGCCCGAATCTGCCACCTCACCGCCAGCGCCGACATCGTCCAAGGCCAACAAAGGTCACGCTGTGGTAGCTTCCGTGATGTGTGTCGTGGGCGCGGCCCTGGCTGTCGTTGTCTTCTGAGCAGCATCTCACCGCCTGCGCTCGGGAGGTAACGGACTTTGGCCGTCTGGCTAAATCAATCGAGAACTCTCTCTTGTGCCTATGCAGTACAGAATATATGCAGCCCAGAGTGTCTGCTCACCACTGACCCCGGGGTCGACTAGGGGGACGCAGGTCATTCTTCTGAATGTCGTCGGGCAGTGCCAAGTCGCCAATTTGCGCCGATCGTCGCTGATAAGATCTTACTTTAAATATGACGTCATATCAACGACTGAAAATGACATCCACAAGAAATATCTTTTGCATCTCTTGAATAATCCGTGTGTATCGTATATCGTGCATCGAGGCAAGCCTCTACCTCTCTCACGAGCAATACACACACACTCGCTGTATGTTGTGTCGTCGGCGTTATTCAACGGGGATTAGACGAGGCACACAGAGCCCACACACTAACGAACCAAACATCCAGTCATGTCCGTCAACAGTCTCATCATCAAAACATCCACTGTCACCCTCGTCATCCTCCTCACAATCCCCCCCACCATATCCTTTGCCATTGCTCGCTTGTACACTCATCTACAGTAAATCTGTCTGATCACTGCGCACTCCGCTCTCAACGACAATCTTCACGATCCTCTCATCCCTCGCATATCATCGTCTCCTATCTTCATCCCTGCTCCAAGCTTCGCTCCAACCCCCTTCAACAACGACGCCGAAATGATAGACCTCCCTATGGCGAGGTCCCCGCGCGACACGCCACCCTCACCCCTTCCCCGCTCATGCCGTGGATCCCAGTCGACGCAGAGCTCACCCGGCATGCGGGGTGCACTTCGTAACGACCCGAGTCAGTCATGGCCCACATGGCTCAGGACTCGAGAGCGTGCCCGGTACAACCCAACCGAGTCTCCTGAAGACATCCCCTGGTGGACTTACTCGCCACCTGTCTCTCCTATTCCGTCTCTTTCTCCGCGGTCACAGATCCCCCTTGCCACTCAGTCCCACCGTCCCGCCAACAACCCGCCCGACAACTCGTTCTACTCTAGTAGGCCGTCAGACACCACACCGTTCGTGGAACGGCTCCTCTCCTCCTCGGCATCCGAACGCGTTCGTGGATGGCGCACCGACGTCGTGCGCGACCAGTCCTGGAAGGACACACTTCCCTCCTGGTGCAGTGAGTAGGTTATTTGACTCTGCTGACCTCAGAACCCAACACCCCGCCCAAGCCCGTCCGTGTCCGTCTGACGTACGGCAAGCCGGAGCTGGAGCGCACCCGCCGCCCGCTCATTCCGTCCACCAGCGACGATCCTTTCCTCGACGCCGACAATCCTTTCCTTGACGCCGACTCATCCCACAATCAGCTCCTCGCACCCGCCAAGCGCCTCGAACCCATGGACGTGGATGACTGCGGCGGGCCAGCTGGATTTACGGTTTTGGACCGCGTGTCGGGCCGCTTAGACTTGCCTAAACCAACCACTCGGAGGACGTCATGCCTCACCGACGACAATGAGATGAGCTCCGCGGAAGAGGAAAACCGCCGTCCTTCTCTTCCTGAAATCACTCTTGAGAGCTGCAGTGACTGCACGCCGACGAGCAGTACTTCCCGAAAGGAGTCCGTTTCTCCTCCGTCCTCTCGAAAGTGCGGCTCCAGGCACTTGTCCGTCTTTATGACAGCTACGGCCGACTGCGAAGACGTCGAAGAAGAGTGCGAAAAAGACCCATCAGTACTCAGCCGTCAGCAGCCTTTCGACACGGGCAGTACCTCCACGACGTCCTCATCCTCTCCCACCCGTCCCCACACTCAGAAGTCTGGGACGAGGCCGCGCATCAGTGTCGACCCAATGCCATGCTTTGCCCAGCTGCCGACCATTATGGAGGAGTGAGCGATGACCTGTGGACATTAGTATTTAGTAG
The DNA here is from genome assembly GCA_001599015.1 of Apiotrichum domesticum. Taxonomy (NCBI): domain Eukaryota; kingdom Fungi; phylum Basidiomycota; class Tremellomycetes; order Trichosporonales; family Trichosporonaceae; genus Apiotrichum; species Apiotrichum domesticum. Next base: position 28,999 of record BCFW01000008.1, read on the forward strand.
AAACCTTGAGAAGGTTAGTTGTATTGCAAGAGTGCGAGAGAAAGTTGCAAAGATTTGATGCATCAATTGCCAAACGCCTCACAGTTCCTTACACCAGGAGGAGCACGGGCCATCGGCTACGACCAAACGACGTGGGAGTCGGCACACCACAACAGGTTGGCGAGGCCACTTTACAAACTGAAGCCGGGGACAGTGAGGAGACAAGTACAGTCCAGGGAGAACAGAAGGCAGTGAGCCTCAGAGATAGGGGTGAGAAATGTGGCGAGCCGGAGTTCGGTCGGGGTGGTCATGTTCTTCCGAGATAACTCCGACATGCGTCTTTGATCTTATGAAGTGGTTCTCTTCCCGGGGGAGCCATAAGTAATTCTCTCCTTGCTCGTCGTAGGTCGTGTACTTGTTCAGATCCGTTTGGTTAACCTCACGAGAAGCTTCTTCAAGCAGCCTCTGTTGGCAGGTTCCCACCGTCACGCCGTTTCGCGTTCGACATCTGCCCCGTTAGCTCAGTGGTAGAGCGTGTCACTAGTATCCGAGATTGCTCAGATCATGACAAGGTCAGTCGTTCAAGTCGGCTACGGGGCATTCGTTTTGCGTTTTTGGGCGTTGTGGAGAGGAGATTGAAGTACAAGCTTGGCTGGCTCGAAGAGCAAGCAGACGAAAGCTGAAAAGAAGCGGACAGCGATTCGTGCCCTCCACCATTGCCGCCGAGAAGGGTTGACAAAAAGTGACATCGGTATGGATCCTATGCTGGGTATCTATCTAAGTTGCGAGACCGATCCGGGCGCTTGCAATCACAAGCATGGATTTTATGCCCGCTTCGGGCGTGCGCGCTTGTGGTCACTGTTGGTCAGTAGCTGTCGAGCGAAAGATGTAAGCTGGTACTCACATGTACGCGTTGACTTTGCGCTTCTTGCTCTCCTTCTTGTTTGCGCTGCGCTTTTCCTGGCGGAGCGCCCATGCGCGCGGGTCCGCGACAGCAAGGCGGGAGCGGGCCTCGCGACGCTCCGCGCGCTTCTCGCTGACCTTGCGGCGCAGCTTCTCCCATGTCTTGCTGAAGGTCGTGGTGCCAACCTTGTTCTGCACGTGGTCGCGAACCTCAGTGGCGAGCTGACGAAGCTCATCTGAAAAGTCAGTATCCGCTCCGGATATATTACTTGTGTACGTACCGATTCCGCCTGCGCCTTCGAGGCCCACAAGGTCTCCGTTCTCGTCGAGGATGCGGTAAATGGGAGAGAGAATGTGAACGAGGAACTGGCGCGATTGCTTGGGCGAGAGTGCTTCGAACACGCCGGCAAAGAAGCGCAGGATGGACATGACGGGTCCGGTCCACTCGAGCGGCTGTCCTGGGAGCGTGTCGTTGGCGTTGGGGCGGTTGATGATGAGGCGCCGGGCGAGGAAGGACATGCGCGACATGAGCCATGTGAGCGGGCGGGCGTGCGGGTCCTCTTCCTGACCCTCGTCGTCGTCTTCCGCCTCCAGCTTGGCCTTGAGCTCCTCGTCGGTGCTCTGGTCCGATGCCGCCCAGTGCTTGGAGATGTTCCAAAGGAGCTTGACCAACTGATCCGCGAGCTTGGCGTCGACGACAACGTCCTCGCCCTCGGCACCCTTGCTGCCACCGAGGAGGATGCAGCTCTTCCGCGCAATGTCGAGCAGGAGGTCCTGGCCAAGGAGGGAGATGGCGTCACGCTCGGAACCACCGGCAGGGCGAGTGGCGAAGAGAATGGCAAGAGCTCGTGCAGCACCAAAGCGAACCCATTGGTGGGGGAAGAGAAGGTGGGCAACGATATCCGGCCAGCGCAGGCTGTCCGGAACGCGAGGTGCGCGCATCGCCTTGGCAGCGACAGCCAGCGCAGCCTGCGGCCGGGCATGGTCCATAGAGAACACAGCGTCATCGTCGCCTGCCGCCTCGGCCTTGGCGAGCGTAGTGGCGCTGGAGCGAAGGACGGGGTTGATGACCGCAGGTACTTGGGTGAAGAGGTCCTCCGGCGCGTCCTCGGCCTCACACAGCAGACCAAACACGGACAGCGCGGCGGAAGCGAGGGCGTCGTCGTCACCACCAACCCACGACTTCAGGACACCCAGCATCTTCGTCTGGTGTGTTTCGTCAACAGTCACGAACAGCTGCTGCAGGAGAGCGCCGGCCATGTTCCTGCACTTTTCGCTCTCGTCATTCGCGACGACAGCAACAAGCGCGACGAAGAACAGGTCCGCGTATTCCGCCAGAAGCTCGCCAGAAAACTTGTTGAAGACGGCGGAGAGGACCTCCATGACTGAGACACGACCACTCTCAAACACATAATCGAGGTTGCGAGCGAGGAACGTCATCTGCGCCTTGAGTCGGCCAGCGCCCTGCGGGTAGTCGAGGAGGAACTGCATGAGCACGCCGCGGCAGAGCTCCTGCACGTGCGTGCTCTGCGACGTGACCATGATGGATGAGACGCGGTCCATGAGGTCGTAAATCTCGGGAACGACAAACTTGCGTGCGACGACCGCACGAAGCACAGTGAAGATTGCCGATTGGCGTTCGTGGTCCTCGAGATCGGGGCCGACGACCTCAATGAGGTACTTGAGCTGCGAGTCGGATACCTGCGTCGCCTTGCAGTCGCGGATGAGAACGGCGAGGGTCTTGAGCGCAGTCTGGGCGACCTCTGACTCGGCGGTACCACCAGCATTCTTGATGATCTTGAAAATGTTGGTCACAAACGCGGGCAGGGCGGAATCCAGCTGGGGCACCGGGCAGCGGGCGACTGCGGCGGTGGCCTTGAGACCGAGAATGAGAATGTCTGCCTTGGGCGAGTAAAGGGTGTTACCAATGGCGTTCACGAGCGGCCCGAGGCGGGCGAGAATATCCACATTCTCAAAGTCGAACTTGCCGCGGCGGAACGCGGTAACGAAGAGCTCGAGACCAAAGGAGACAAACTTGTACGCGTTCTGCGGGTACATGTCCTCCTCGTCATCGGCCTTGCGCTTCATCTGCACAGTGAAGCGGTCAGCCTTGGTCTTCGCCTGTTTGGCCTCCTTCTTCTTCGGCTTGAGGTAGCGGCTGTTTCCGTTGATGAGCGAGAAGCAGAGGTTGAGAATGTCTTGCGGCGCGATCATCGAGTTGGCGTTCAATCCAAGCGCGATACGGCGGAGCACCTCATCGACCTGCAGCATCGTCTTGACGGCCTGCGAGACGTGCATGATCTCACGAACTGGTGCGAGCACGGCGGAGATTTTGCTGGGAGAGCACAGGCGTGCAACGAGCTGGAACGTGTCGTTGGCGCGGTTAGCAGCGCCGCGGACCTCGCGCATTTTGGTCTTGAAGCCCTCCGCAGCCGTGTCCTTGCCGCTCTCGCCCCAGATGACCTCAGCGGCAATCTCAACCGCATCAGTGATCGCCGCGTCGAGGTCGGAAAACCGGTCGGCGGCCTCGGTCGTCGCATGCACCAAGATGCTGTGAGCAGCGACCGCGAGTACGTGCTTCTGGGGGCCACGCTGAAGTGCCGTCCGGAGCTCACGCAGTACACGCACGAGCCAGGTCGGGCCGAGGAAAACGGCAATCTTGCCGATGGTGTCGCGCGCGATGTCACGCGTGTCCTGGTCCTTGGATCGAAGAATTTGTGACACCGTAGTGACAATGCGGAGGATCTCGTTGTCGCTCGACTCGGTGGGAAGCTGGCTAGCAAGCTTGATGATACCGAGCGCCACGGGGATACGAACCGTATCCTCTGTCTCGCTCTTCTGGCTGACGAACGACTCAAGAGTAGGCAGAAGACGAGTGAGGACAACCTCGGTGATGCGCTCAGCAGGGTTCACGGGCGGCTCGACAATCAACGACTCGGCAGCAAGCGTCGCTGAATCGGCCAAAGTCGTTTCGCTGTCGGCCAGAGTCTTGTCGCTATCCACCTCGGCATCATCATCGACCGCGTCACCGACACGCACGTCCGACTTGAGGTCAAAGTGGAAGTTGTCAATGATGCTCGACACGCAGCGGATGTAGAACTTCTGCTGCTTGGAGGTAGGCTTGCCGAGTCGGATGAAGCGCATCAAGAGTGCGTTGTAGCGGCCCCATGACAGCTGGCCAGCAAGGGCACCAATGGACGTGATGGCCTCGTTGACAAAGTGGTGATCGGTGACGTCCGTGGCACCGGAAATGATGTGCTCCAGCACAGGTAGCCAGATGGTGGCAAGCGTAGTCTCACGGATTGTCACTTCATCGTCCGAGACGATGTCCCTCAGACGGCGGACGGCACGCGCACGACGATGAACCTGGATGTGCGCGATATTGACGAAAATGTTCGTCTCGTCGTCCTCGCCGAGGAGCGGCTTCATTTCGACAAGCACGGGAAGGGCCGACGTCTTGACCGCGTGGGAGAGCACAAGGAGCACCTCGTTACGCACAAGCTCAATCTTAGAGAGCAGGATGCGGCGCAAGGATGGAAGAATGACAATCTGGACGGTGTCGACAAGCGGACCCTCCTCGCCGGCCGCGAGCGAGATGAAGCGCCGAAGGAGTGTGCCCGCGTTGGTACGGAGCGACAGTTCCTCGGGGTCCTGGACAAAGAAAAGAGCCGAGCGGATGATCGGGAGCCACTGGCGGGCAGTCGTGAAGAGGACCTCGTCTGCGGCATCGTTGATGCGCGCGAATGCGTCCAGACGGCGGTCAAAATCAGGTTCATCCATGCGCTTGACGCGGTATGCGTTCAGGTCGGAAACGAGTGCAATGCTCTCGACCACCGATGCGTCTGCCTCACCAAACGTCTCCAGCGCGGCGACGAGCGCGCGTCTCGACGTGGGGAGATACAGCGACTGGAAGAGGTTGGAGATCATGTCGTAGCTCTGGCTAAAGAACTTGGATGTCGGGTCCTTGAAATCCGGCGAGATGCTGTACAGCCGCTGAAGAGTGACGAGAATGTTGACCTTGGCCTTCTCGGGTACCTGACGGCCAGGCTGACGGAGCATGGGCCCCAGGAGGGTCGCAAGCTGCTGCGCCTGTGTGCCGTCGGTGACGACGGCGCTTAGTCGGGAGAGGATAGTGAGGAGACGGCGCATAATGTCCTCATTGGCGTTGGCGCGGAGCGACGCGACAAGCTCGATGATGTTGTCAATCAGAGACCGGATATGCGGGAGAAGCACAGTCTGCACTGTGTCCTCCTCCTCAAGAAGGGAGTCAATGACATCGAACACGCGGAGGATGACAGGCGGCTTGACCTTGACAGCGGTCATGCACGCAAATGTCTTGGGAAGGGTGCGCTCGTCCAAATTGGCCAGAGCGGTGGCCGTGTCGGGCGACGCGCAGAGAGCCGCAATAACGTCAAGAGTACCGCTCGGCGCCTGAGTGTTCTCGACGTCCAGGCGAGCGAGACGAGGCGAGATGACACCCTTGAAAAGGGCTGGAAGGAAGGGGGTAAAGTCGTATTCGATGACATTGAAGCGAAGGAACTGCACAATGCGCTTGAGACCGATTGAACGGATGGAGCGGAGAGGAGCCGCGCCCTTGTCGTCCTCCTCCTCAACGTCTTCCTCCTCTACCGCCTCTTCATCATCCTTGATGTTCGCCTCGGCGTCAATCGCCTCCTGCGCCTGACGAACAAGAACAATGGTGGCCCCCATAATGCGCGGCCAGTAGGGAGACGTCTGCGGGCCAACGTACTTGAGCACATCAGCGAGGAAGGTAAGGAAACCGAGCTGCTGGCGGCCTGGGGCGGTAATGGCGACCTTGTCGAGTGCAGCAGGTTCCACATCCTCGAGGCCACCGAGCGGCTCAAGCATGAGATCCACGAGGGTCTTGAGCTCCTCGGGGCTAGCGCCAGAAAGGGCAGTAAGGACAGCCTGCTTCCTCGCGCCCTGGCCCTGCGCGGTGCTACTGCGGGCACGACGGGACATCATGATGCCGTAGAGCAGGCGGATCGCGACGTCGAGGAATTCCGGGCGGTGTGGCGGCTCGATCAGCTCCGACTCCGCGCCAAGGTCCAAGTGTGCAAGCTCGTCACGGAACTTTGAGTCCTCAAGCAGATTGCTCAAGCGTTCTGCGTATGGAGTTAGGTTCGGCGACTTGTATGTCATGAGACACTTAAGCGCCACGCCCTGCACTTTCGACTCGCCCTTTGCGAGGAGCGACAGGTATAATTCGTGCAGCTCCGCGGAGCGGAAAGCTGCCTTCGGGTTCACGAACTTTGCGAGAAGATCGAGGAAGCTAATTGTGCGGTTCTGCAGCTGGCGGGTGGAGAGGTGATCCACCGCCACGTCGGCGTCCGATTCCGCACCAGCGATAGCGAGAACAACCGGGACAATCAGACGCGTGTGCTTCTCCGCCATCGAAGGTGTAGCGATGAGGACTGCCAGCAGCTGCGTCTCGTAGCTGAGGACATCGAGACGGTCGGCAGAGCGCTGCGCCTGGTGTCAGCTACCGTCAGGTTGCGAGTGAGCTCACGGAAATCTCAGCCACATCGAGCTTGGTGGTATCATTATTTTCGGACCAGGTGCGTGTCACAGCCGCGCGGCCCTTTGCAAGCGCAGTGCAGCGGAACTCGTGCTCCTCGTCGTCGTCCCCGTCGTCAGCCTCAGCCTCGACTTTCTGCGACATCCACGCGGGGTTAGTCACTCCGAGGTCTGGGAGGACGGCCTTGTCGGCCACAATCGTCTTCTGCAGCTCATTCCATACCACCGTCCAGATCTTCTCCGCGTGCGCTGGGACGAGGGAGGTGAGCTGTGTGACAGTTTCTGCCCACACTGGCCGGAAGTTGACCTTGAGCTGAGCGATGAGATATGTGATAGCGGCATTCACTGTGGCCGATACGTAATCTGTAGGGTCTGTCTGGCCTGCCAGGTAACGACCAAGACGGGCAATGTGGGTGGTACGTTCGCGGACATTCTTGAGCGTCATCTCGGACTGCTCAACCGCGATGCAGAGATCCCAGATGGCTGCGGAGGTGGGCGATGCGTCGCGACTCGACACGGCAAGAATCTTGAGCGAGGATAACCGCAGCGACGAATCGGCAGATAGCAGATTTGCGGGAAGGAGCTGTACACTGTCGTTCAGACTGATGTCAGTTGTCTTTTGTTTTTTTCTCAACTCACGCAACAGTATCCGACCAAAGTCCCACAAACTCCGCCGTCTGCTCGAGCACCTCGTGGCTCCATGACCAGTTCTTGAGCAAAGTGTCGAAAAGCTTGTGATTCTCGAAATGCGCCTTGATCTCGTCTTGAGTGGCAGTCGGCCCGCGGAGGGCGAGCTGGAAGAGAGTGGCAAGAAGACGACCGACAATGTGCGAGTTGTTCCACACTCCAGCGCTGACGAAGACATCTTGTGCGGCCTCGGCGACTGCAGGCCCATGAGCCTTTTTGCCCTTCGAAGATGTGACGCGGTCGATGATCGCGAGGAGGTGAGGCGCAAAGTGTGGTCCCTCGCCTGCAAGATGGGGGACAAGGAAGAGGACCTGGCCAAGGAGGCGAAGTTCCGGCACATCAAGGGCGCTTTCACGGATCTCCCCAAGACGCTCGCCGAGCGCCTTGACCAGAGTTGCACGCCAGCGGCCGCCCTGCACGTTGCTCAATCCACCAGTGAGGAACCCAGCGGCAGCGAGGTTGTTCAGGAGAACAAGAGTCGGGAGGGGATCGTCCTTGAGGCCGGTGAGGGCCGCCTTCGCAATGTGCGCAAGTAGGAACTGCTCTACGCCGGCCCACTTGAATGCAATGCACATGTTGGCAAAGGCGAATGCCTCGGGGGTGTTGAGCGCGTTCCACAGCGCTTCGATGAGGGCGACACCGGGGCTGAGCCATTCGGCGAGATGACCAGCCGTGAGGGTTCCCACGACAGCGGACACGACCGCTCGACGCCAGGTGCTTGCGTCGTCGCTCTCGGACACGGTCTTTACTTCGGGGACCAAGGTCTGGAGCTTGTTCATCGCCGGCTTGAGCTGCGACGACGGGAAGCGCTTGCCCTTACGGGTGAAGAGGAAGGTGGAGAGAATGTCGAGAATGGCAGAAGAGGCATCAAAGCCCAGTGCCGCCTTGTTCTTTGAGCTCGACGCAGCAGGCTGCGGCGCTACGCGGGCGATGACCAGCTCGACGAGCGGAGCGGTGTTGGAGGACGAGCAGTGGTGTACGATCGCGGTGACGGAGCGGCGGACGGTGGCGACAGCCTCATCAGTTGGGTTTGCGGCAAGCTCGTCGAGCAGCACCGTAAAGATCGGCACGGCGCGCGAGTGGAGGTGGTGCGTGGTGCCCTTCATCGCGCTTGTCCACACCGCCTCCATACCGGGCGTGTGCTCCTCGTTCAACACGGACATGAGGCGCTGAAGGGCGTCGCTGCGTGCCTTGCGGATGACGCCGGACCACGCGTCGGCAATACACTTCCGGACATACGCCTTGTTGTTGAAGCCAAGGAAGGGGCGGACCTGGTTCCATGCTGCGCGGAGCTTGGGCTCGTTCTCGGCCTTGAGAAGCGTGGGCGAGATGGTGCGAAGGACGAGCGAGAGAGTCGAGTATGTCCGCTCCACGAGCTTGGGCTCTAGTGCGCGGAGGGCACCGACACGCACGAGATTTCCGACTGTTTCAGGAACGTACGCGACCGCCTCGCCAAGCACAGTCTCAAAGAGCGCCTGGAGGAGGAAGAGGGCCGAGTCGAGGCCCGAGTCGACATGTGTCTGACCCTCCTTCAGCCGCGCAAAGAAGTCGCCAAACGTCTCAAAGATGGGAGGAAGATTAAGGAGCGTCATGGGAAGCGTGCGCGAGAGGGGGAAGATCGCCTTGGCGAGGCCGACGTACGGCAGCGTGAGGTCCTGCAGCTCGAGGCGTGCGAGCTCGGCCGTGAGAGGCGTTTTCTGCTGTCAGTTCAAATACAGCATATCAACTCACGCTCTGCTCTTCTTCTCCAAACTCCTCCTTCTCCCACGCCATCCCCTTGCGCTTCCCGACGTCCACCGAGATGCTACTCAGCTTCTCATTGTACGTCGCATACTGGCTGTCAGCTGTGAAGTTCAACGTGAGAGGTTCAGCTTACGCGGAATCGTTTTGTCGGTGGCTCGGACATAATGGCCAGATTAGCTGCGGACAGAGTCCTGTCGTGCTGTGCTTTCTGTGAATGTGTGTGGTGAGGATGTGAGAGAGATGGAGAGTGATGGTGAGAGAAGAGTGGATGATGGCGAGCAAATCTGAACAAGAGTGGTCACGGGTGGTCTGGAAATCTTGAAACTTTCCCACGGGTGCAATCTCTCAGCCAAAGTGGAGGCCAGGGTGGAGTGGAGTTTGTTTTCGGTGAGATGTGGAGGCAGAGACAAGACGACGACAACGAGATTAACTTTCGTGTTTCCATTTCTCTCTTCTCTTCTCTTCTACTCTCATCCCATCTCATACACCTCAGCATGGCAAGCAAGCGCCCCTCCCCCGTCCGCCCCGGCGCGATGCCGTGGCCCATCTTTGAGAAGCTCAAGGACAAGCGCGTGGTCCTCGCCTCGGCCAGCCCGCGGAGGAAGGATATTCTCGCCAACGTCGTGAGTTACCAAAGTCTTAATTGCAGCTAACTCGCATCGCAGGGCTTTGAACCCGAGATCGTGCCGTCCGCATTTGAGGAGGACCTTCCGAAATCGACGTTTGAGGGAAGGCTGGGAGATTATTCCGTCGCGACGGCTGGTGAAAAGGTGAGCTGCTTGCCACATTTCAGAGCTCACGCCAGGCAATGGAGGTGTACGAGCGCCTGATGCGCGAGAACGACGAGGACCCGGCAGACATTGTCATTGCGTGTGAGTTAACTTCCTTGCCCTCAACTCTCTCTGATGTACAGCGGATACGGTGGTCATCTTCCCTCCGGAGAAGGATACGGCCGAGGGCGGCGACGCGCACGGCGAGCACTCTGAGATTCTCGAGAAGCCCGCGAACAAGGACGAGCAGCTGCGCCTTCTCGATCTCATGGCTGGACGGAGTTGTGAGGTCGTCACGGCCGTTGTCATTGGTGAGTTACATTTTAGGCCAAGGTTAACTCTCAGCACACCCCATCCTCGAGTCGCCTGGGTTCAAGCTGCAGAGCATCTCGTGCCGCACCATTGTCAATTTTTTCGACTATCCTGTGGGTTTCGTTCACTTAACGCACTAACCCTCAGAAAGAGACGATACGGGCGTACATTGAGCATGGGGAGGGTATCGACCGCGCGGGCGGCTTTGCCATCCAGGTACGTGTTGCTTCCTCAGTCGGACTCTAACACGCAGGGATACGGCGGCCTCCTCATCGAGAGCATAGAGGGCAGCTACGACAACTGCGTCGGGTGGGTTGATACTCTTACTGAGCAAGCTGACCCGCCAGATTCCCCTCGTCCCAGTTCTGGAAGTGGATGAGCGAGCTCGACGAGGATGGCACCTTTGACGACCTGTAGACTGCACTGTACATGTACACTAGAGTTCTGCATCTTGTTCTTTTTTTGTGCGGAAGAATGATATGCTCCAAATGCATGGCGATGGCGATGCTAATGCCCAATGCCGTCTACAGTGGATGGTGTGTTTTCTATCTATCGTCTACTCGATGTCGTCTGCGTGTCCGCATCGCGGTCCACCCGCCCAAAGCCCTTGTGCTCCTGCAACCGCTCCTCGCCAAACCCAAAGCCCTTGCCAAACCCGCTCTTTTTGCCCTTCTGCTTGCCGCCCTCGCCGTACATCTCCGCCCACTTGCGCAATTCAGGCAGCGTGCCCTCCTCGCTCGAGCTGGGACGGATTTCGTTCAGCGCGGTGGCGAAGTGCTTGGCCGTGAGGGTACGGGCAAGCGGCTGGTGCTGGGGTGGGGTCGGGGTCTCTGGTCTGGGCTCAGCCGCAGCCTCGCCTGTGGATGGCGACTGGGCGGTGCTCCCTTCCGTCTCAGACTTCTCGGTCTTAGTCTGAGAGCTCTCACCCCGCTGCTGCTCCTTCGCCCGCGCATCCGCCTCCTTCTCAGCCCGCGCCTCGAGCTGCTTGACATACGCCGCCTCGACCTCCTTGGCAGCCGGCGACGCATCGGCAGTCAGGTCAGCCAGTGGCTGGGCGACTGGTGGCTCCGGCTGCGTCTCGTTCTCGACCGCCAGGCGGACCTCCTCGCGCGCACCACCGGCTGGCGGCGATGTTGGGCGAGGAGACACAACGGAGGATGTATCGGGCTCCGTCGCAGCCTTCCATGGCACATGCACAATGTCCTTGACAGCAGAAAGCGCAGCGGCGACACAGAGATCTGTTGTCAGTTGTCATTCAGGAATTCCCAACAACTCACGTTTCAGATCCGAGCCCGAGAAGCCCTCGGTCTTGGCCGCAATGTCGTCGATGCTGACGTCGTCGGCCAGGGTCTCGCCACGGAGGAGGATGCGGAGGATGGCCTTGCGGTCCTCGAGTGTTGGGAGGTCGACAAGGAGACGGCGGGGGAGACGACGGAGGATGGCGTCGTCGAGGTCGAAGGGGCGGTTGGTCGCACCGACAACGACAACCCGCTTGTCGCGATTGGCCGAGGCCGAGCTCAGCCCGTCCATCTCCTGCATGAACTCGGTGAGAATCTGATTGTGCGCCTTGGATCCGCCAGAAGAGTCGCGTGCCGAGCGCGCACCGAACAGAGAGTCCACCTCGTCGATGAACACAACGCACGGCGACAGGCGGCGCGCGAGGTTGAACACCGCCTTGACGAGCTTCTCGCCCTCGCCAACCCACATGTCGTTTACGTCGCTGGGCTGGATAGCGAGCATGCGCGCGCCGCTCTCGGAGGCAATCGCGCGCGCAAGGAGCGTTTTACCCGTTCCCGGCGGGCCGAACAGAAGCGCACCAGAAGTGACGTGGTCCTTGAGGATACCGCCCTGAAACGCCTCGGGGAAAAGCAGCGGCAGGGAGATGACGGTGCGGATGGCGTCGATCGTCTTGAACGGGAGATGGACATCCTTGAAGCTCGCAGTGGCAAGCTTGGTCGCATCGACTATACACGGCAGCAGACGCTTCTCGTGCTTTGTCAGCCCCTTGTCCTTCTTCAGCGCCTCGACAACGGTATCCACAGGGGCGGCCTCCTTCTTGTCCTCGGCCTGGGGGCTCGCAGTCTCCTCCGGCGTGGGGAGGTACGCGCTGACGAGGTCGTCTACGCGCTTCTCGAGGTCGATCGTGACTGCGCGAGCAGCGAGAATGTCCTTCCACGTGAGCACCAGCGGCCCAGGCTCCTCGGCGGACGTAGCGGCGCGCCCAACAGCCGTGCTCGCGAGGTCCAGCGCCTCCTTCCACCCGATGACGAGCTCGCTCCACTCGGGATCCGGCTCCTTGCGGCGGTTGAGGCGGCGCTCCCGCCCACGCGCAGGACTTGACCCTGGCTCGCCAAGCATGCTCAGCGGCTCCTCCAGGGTCGCACCAAAGTGGCCCACGGCGCGCATCATGATCGCGGCATTGATTGCACGTCGGCGGAGCGTCCGTTCGTGCTGCTCCAGTGCAAGGTCGCGCTTGACGGGAATGACGGGGAGCGTCTTCCAAACAATCGAGGCGTCCACCAGTCCCTCCTCCTTCTTCTTCCCGCGTCCGAGGATCATGTCGAGGATGGGGTTCCCGGCCTGGGGTGCAGGCTGGTTGGTCGAGAATGGCAAAAGCGACTCGGCACTGAGGGTTAGCTGTGGGACCGCGATGTTGGCTCTCCATTCCAATTCGCAGAGCCAACACTGGTACTCACCCCTGGCCGATGATTGCCCTTAGACGGCGCTCGTCGCGCTTCGCCCGTCCCTCGTGATCGTGCTCCTCGCTGCTCCACCAAAGCCGCTCCTCGTGCTTGTCGCCGCCATCAACATGTATGGCGGAGACATTGGCACCGAGCGCCTCGACAACACTGCGGATCCGGTCCTTGCTGCTCTCGACGTCGTCCGTGTCTGGCGCGCGCCACTCGGCCGTATGCGGGAGAAGCAAGCTGGGCGGGACGGAAAGCACAATCGTCGTCGGGTGCGTCGTAGTCGGGGCGGGGGCGCGCTTACCCTTCTGGCGGGGCTGGGCGGGACCGCGTCGCCGCCGGCGCACGGCCTCAAGGAGTGACGGCCACCAGGTCTCAAACGATTCGAACATGGCGGCCGTGCTCTCGAGCAGGATAATCCTCCGCGCGGCAGGCGGTGCCGAATCCTCTGGCAGCTGCATGTTGATGATGCCGCTGAAGAACTGTACCCAGTCCTCCTCATAATCGCCCTCGGAGCGGCGGCGAGGCGCACCGAACATGCCGCCCGGCATGCTGCCTACACCGCCGACCGCAATCGGGATACGGATCATATTCGGCATGCCCGGAAGCCCAGTCATGCCCGGCATGTTGCCCGCCATGCCCTGCTCATCCTCCTCGCCACCGGCGTCCTCCTCGCCATGCATCGGCGCCTCGGGTGGCTGTGACGACGGCATGTAGAACACGGGGTTGTGAACGGGCGGTATTGGCGGGGCGACGATGCCTGCATGTCAGCTTGAGTCCGTCAGACCAGCTCACCAGTCTCGCGGAGCGGGGCATTAGATCCGTCGAACGCGACACTGAGCGCAAGGTCGAGACGCACGACGTCCGCAGATAGATGTGCTGCCACATCGTGCACCGCGCGGGAAACATACACGTCTCCGCCTTCAAATGGGGTCACGAGCGCGACGACGGGCTCGTCGTGCGCGAGTTCACGGCGGTGCTTGGGGCTGGTAACCGAGCCGTCGGGGAGCATGATCGTGTGGTCCTGCGAGTTTGGCGCGCACGGCTGGTTGGCAGGCACGAACGACGTGGCGAGGTGGTTGAAGAGCGCGTGATGTTCCGGCTCGAGCGGCTCCTTCGGCGGCGGCGGGAGCGTCACGGTCGTCACGATCGCGGGGAAGACGGGGCCGGCGGGGGGATCTCCTCCACTGCCCGGCACTTCGGGGTCCTCTGGCGCCTCGGCGAATGGCGAGCTACTGGACTCGGCGGAGGGTGCCGGTGCGCCGGCGACAGACCCCGGCTCGGAGGGCGTGGAGGTCGTGAGTGTCGGTCCATTTCCGTTTCCGTTCCCGTCCTCGTCTGGCGGCGCGGCGGGGGCGGAAAGAGTGCGTGCCCCCGTGCGACCGGCGCGCGGATGCCGCACGCTTGAGGTGACGAGCGGGCGTGCGAGGGCGGCGAGAGGCGGCGCGGCGGCGACGCGGAGGAGGCGAGCGCGCAGCACCATTGTTGATCGTGGATGTCGGATGCTCATGGATAGTGTTCAGAGCAACCGGAGATGATGAAGATGACAAAGTCGGGGTCGAGATGGAGATGTCGAGAGATGGTTTCAGCGCTTGTTCAGCACGACTTTTGAGTGGCTCGTTGGAAAAAAGGTGGATTCTAATGGAGTCAAGTGGCCAATTTGAATTTGATTGGATTCAAGTTGTAATTTCAGAGGTGTCGATAAGAAAATTTCAGAATGCCAATACAAGCAGGAAAAGAGGCGTCCGATATCATATCAGCGGAAATTCCGGTCTTCCCGAGACGAGAGCGCGAGATATCAAAAGGGGGAGCATATCGTCTCCGGAGGTGGCGCCGGTGGCACACGGGTGCGTGCATTATCACGTCTATACATTCTATCCCGGGTATGTACTGAAAGCAGACGCTGCCGGATGGCCTCAGTCGGCAAACTGCTTGGCCTCGCGCTCAGCCTGGAGCCGCTCGCCAGCGTCCGGCGAGGGTCCGTACTCCTTCATCGCCCACGGCGCGCCGCTGACCTGAATGTTAGCTTTCGCATGGATTCTGTAGCTTACCCAGTCGCTGAGCCTGAGGATAGGGCTGGGAATAAGACCGAAAACCGGGCTGAGGAGTCGCGCCGACTGGGTGTAGAACGGCATGCGGATGACAGTGTCGACTTGGGCGCCGGGGCCGCCGTCCAGTGTCGCCACAATAGCATCGACGACCTCGGTCGGTGTCAGAGACGGCGCGATGCGCTGCAGCAGGCCTTGCGGGGTGTGAGTCTTGCCAAACATGCCCGTCGTGACGTGACCGGGCAGCACGAGGGTCGTGCGGACCGCTGGCGTGAGGTACCTGGGTGTCAGCTTGGTTTCATAAAGAGCAAATAACTTACCGGTAATCCAGCTCCTTACGCAGAGACTCGGTAAAGGTCACGACTGCCGCCTTGGACGCGCAGTAGTCGGCTGCTGTCAGATGAAATTCCCTTGGAAGACGCATCGGACTCACCCATCTGAGCGGTGCCAATAAGGCCCATGACACTGGAAATGTTCACAATATGTCCCCTTCCCTCGCGGAGAATGGCGGGAAGGAACTCTTGCAGGACTAGGAACGGCGCGATGGTGTTGACACCGAATGTGCTGTTGTGAGCTCGAGGACAAAGCGCCTAGCTCACTTGTGGATGTCCTCCGGGGTGAGGTCGAGGAGGAGTTTTCCCTTGACGACGCCGGCATTGTTGACAATTACGGTAGGCTCGCCGACCTGTTGTCAGCTCAGCATAGAATCAAGAAGCTCACCTCCTTGCGAATTTTGACCGCAGTCGTTGCCAACTCCGCAGCGTCGGTCACGTCGCAGGTGTACGTGTAGATATTGGCTGTGGGTTAATGCACAACTGGAAGGGTAACCCACGAGTGTCAATAGGATACGACGGAGGCTGGCGGGTCAGGACCACGACGCGGGTGTGCGGTGCAAGGCGAAGCGCGAGCTCAGCGCCAATGCCGGTTCCTCCTGAGCGTTAGAGGAGTAGGAAACTCGCAACGCACCTCCAGTGATGAGCACCACCTCATGGTTCCAGTCCACGCGAGGAAGGTTGAGGACTTTGTTGAGAATAAAGTAGTATGCTAAGACTGGCGGGTTAGTGAACTCAATACCGCCTATACCTACAAGAGGCGGGAGCGCTGCCCGCGAGTAAGGTTGTGCGTCCCGTGTAGGCGAGGAACGCTGTCAAGCCGAAGGAGAAGACGAAGAAGAAGCAGTTGAAGAGCCACAAAACTGGAATCAGTTAGTTCTGCGAGGTCCACGGGAGAGATGGCCGTAGCACTTATGCATCTCCCCGAGACGAGCGCGGAGCGCACGTGTGTCGCACTCACTGTCGTCGTGGAAGAGCCTCGGTGCTCGGGGGGAGACATCCTTGATGGTCTTCGCGACGTGCGGTGCGTCTGGGTCAGAGTGCCCGTCTCCCATGATGTCAGAGTACTGTGAGTAGAGAGTGAATGAGACAGAGAGGATGGAGAGGAAGAGAAATGAACAGAATTGAAATGGGATGCCAAATTTCTGGGACAGAAGGAAGACGCTAACAGACCCGCTGATCGTTGATCGGCTGGATCAGAACGGATCAGCGGCTTCCGCCAGGCCCCGCGCGCCAGGGGCTGCAGTGCATGTTTCAAGGGGCAGACATCACCAAATGATAAGATCAACGCGATCAGCGGAATCAGAATATTCGTTCCCCCTGGCGATGATCGGATCCCCCAAGAGTTAGACATAAGCTTATTTGGCCGATGAAATGTCACAAAAGTGGTCGAGTGAATTGAAAGGAGGGATAAAATGCCTGGGCTTGCACAGAAAAGAGACCACGGACATTCAGATACTAGCCAGCATCATCCTTTAGACACTCTTTGACATCACTACATCAGCTCCAGTCGCGTCAAACCATGGCGCGGCTGCTTAGCACACTCTCCATGCTCTCCCTTCTGCTCCTCCTCCTCGGCGTGTCCGCCGCGCCCGAGTGTCTCAAGACGGCAGACCACCGCACCCTCAACAAGCGCTTCACGGATGGCGGCCCGGGGACAAAGGTCTTTCTCTGTCCGCGCACAGAATACTACCTCACCGGCAGCATCATATTCACCGCGTCGGACCAGGAGATCGCGACGCTGGGATACCCGACGGGTGAGGACCGCGCTGTGCTCCGCATCGCGAGCGAGCTGGCGGTCACGGCGATCCAGGGCGACTGCCGGCGGTGTGCGCGCGTCGGAATTGCGAGCCTTATCATCGATGGAGGGCGGACGCTCTTTGGCCGTTCCCAGGACCCCGCGGCTCCAGGTCTCCTGTTGCTTGGCGGGAACGAGGGACACACCGTGCGTGACTGCGTGCTCCGAAATCCCCGTGGATGGACAGCGGTGCATGTCCGCGAGGGCGCAAAGCTGCAGTGCAAAGGCGCGGTGATTGAGCGCAACGAGATTGGACCGGTGGGAGAAGAGTACAACCCGGCAGTAGATGGGCCCGACCCCGAGACGTCGCCGCTTGGCCGGCCGCTCGCGGACGGAATCTCCATTGCGTGCCGGGACAGCGTTGTGCGCGACAACAAGTTTATCGACTGCACCGACGCCGGCATCGTCGTGTACTGCTCTCCCGGGACGCTTATCGCCTCCAACACTATTAGTACCGTTGGGAGCTCGGCGATCGGCGGGATCCTCATGGTCGATTCGACCCCGTTCGACGGCGACTATTCTGGCGTCGTGGTGCGGGACAACATTCTCGACGCGGCGCGCAAGGCTATGCGCGTGGGTGTAGGTATCGGCCTGAGTATTCTGTCCGACGACATTGAGACGATCCTCGCTGGCGGAAGCGTGACGAGTAACAACTTCCGCGGCAACTTTATGGGCTATAGCATCGCCGCTGCGGGACTCAAAGACTGGACGATCACCGACAACTTGTCCACCGCACGGCACTCGGGTACCCGCAGCCCGCGCTGCTTTGAAGACATTGTCAACCCCGACCCCATGCCGTTCCTCTACCACAAGGCGACCGTCGAAGGCGGCAAAATTCAGGAAGACTTTGTGGATGGCGACTTTGCGTACAGTGCGTGAGCCGCACATAGCTCCCCTGCTGACAACAGTCGTGTGCATCGACGGCGCGAGTGAGCAGCCCGCTCCAGAAGCCAGCGAGGCGAAGGAGGCGGAAGGGACGCCCGCTGCCGCTGCGCCTGAAGACTCCGATACATCCACGGGCAGCGAGGCGCTCGACGGCATTCTCGGCCACGTGCAGCAGCGCATGACCAAGGCGATCAACATCCTGGGGGTCAACGTCCAGCGCGCCCTAGAGGCTGCCCAAGGGAGTGGGAAGCGCGAGTGAGTGGCATGCCGACCCAGCTTGTGATACGAGGCGATCATTGACACACAGTGCCACCCCGCAAGAAACATCACCCATCACGGAGGATGTGGACGCCCGCCTCGCGCATATCGGACGTGTCCACAGCAGAGTTCTTGACGGCGTGGGCGGCCTGCAAAGGAAGATCAAGGCGCTGCGGGAGAATCTTGCCGAGACGCATGTGAGTCGATCAATGATTCGCCTACGTGACTGACGGCAGGTATGGCAGTCGGATGTGCTCCTGCACATACAGCAGGAGTTCTATGCTAAGCCGAGGGAGCAGCAGGGCAGCGCGCCGAAGAAAGAACGGGCGGATACGGCTCAGAGCGCGCAGAAGAAGGAGCGGGCGGAGACGGCGCAGGGCATGCACTCCCTCATCGGCGTGCGGGTCGCGTACCTCCTCACAGGGGCGGGTATCGCGGCTGCCGTGCTGCGCGTGCACAGCATAGTGGTTGCGCGTCGTGGGGTGTCGGAGCGCAAGGCCGCGTAGAGTGTACATATAGATGGGCATGATAGACATTATGATACAACGGAAGGGCATTGAGCTGCGGAAGTCCACTGGAAGGCCGAGGACGTCAATCATGTCCGTCATCCTCCTCGCCGCGCCTGGAGCCGTCAGTTTCCGTACACCACTACGCCACTACACGTCAGTTACCACGTTAGATAACACTAGTGAGTGATCGAGTGAAGTAATCGCCAACACGCTTGGCCATCGTTCATTGCCCCGTTGGTTCCGGTCAGACCGGGCCCCGCACACGGTCTTAACAGCTCCACGTCTATGCATACATCCGTGCCACTCGCGCCTATACGGCCATCTACGCCTTGCTCGGCGGCTGCAGCTGTTGGAATTCGCGCTGAAGCGCCATGATCTGCGGTCAGCTCCTCCTTGCGGACGTCACCCACCTCGTCCTTCTTCTTGTTTGCGCGCGTTTCGTGTTCCTTGATCTGGTCCTCGATACGCGCACTGCCGTCAGCAATGGAAAATCCCTAGTAGAAGTGACAAGAGGTTATGAATTTTTTGCGCTACCTCCCAGTATCACTCACATTTCCGCCTTGATAAACTCTATCCGCTTCTCGACGTTCGCGCGCGCCTCGGCATTGTCCTGCGGGACGAGCGCAGGCCCGACAAGCTTGTACACCGTGTTGTGCGCCTTGAGCCCCGAAAACTCCTTCAGCACCTGTTGGTTCTCGGACAGCTGCGCGTCGAGCCGCTGTCGTGCCTCGATGACACCGGCCATCTCTGGGACATGTCAGTGCGGCTGCAGAGTGGAAACGGAGGAGAGTAGAACACGGGTCGGCTTATCAACTGCACCCGTTCTCCGTTACCCACCAGTCTCGAGCTTCTGGAACTCCCGGGAGGACGCCTGCAGCTTGGCCTGCACGGCCCCGATCTTTGCGTCTGCCATGTTGAGAGTGGGAGTAGGGTGGTGTGGGTTGTGTTGATGCTGATGTTGACAGCGACAAAGGACACGACTTTGGAGGTCGACGATGTCGTCGACCCGAAATGAGCTCGAGCTCAGACTGATCAGAGAGCCATGCAGAGTGCACGCTGTGCAGCTGCGGTGACGCAGAACGCAGAATTCTGCTTCCGCACCTCCACCACACCGAATGACTCTGGATGACTGGACCTGCCTGCACGAATTCGACCTCCACTCTGGCGACCGCGTCGAGCTCATCCCCGCAATCTTCTCCTGGTGGCAACAACAAGTGTTCTTTCGTGCATGGCGTATCCTCTTCACCACCGTCTCCACCTCTACAGCTCCGCGACATGGCGCCAAAGGGCGAGAAGCGCGCCGCGCCCATCTCCGCCTCGGCCTTCTCATTCTCCCTCACGCCAGTGAAAAAACGCGTCACCGCCCCGAAAGGTCTTCCCGCCGTGCCAGTTGGGTCTCCAGTACCTGCCCAGCGCGCAGTACCCCCAGCAATACCCGCACACCCAGCTCCAACACACACGACTCCCAGACGCCCCGTCTCCGACCTCCTCACCCCGCGAAAGAAGTCTGAGCCTGATGCGCACTCACCCGCCAGGACCCCGCGGCGCATCACCGACGCGCTCTCCCCGTTCCGCGTCGACCCAGGCGCCCCGCTGACCCACTCGATTGGGACCCTTCCCCAACCGCCCGTGATTCGAGAGCGCGAGCGTATTCCTGCCGAGGACGCTGTGGGAGTCAGTCCCCGCCGCTTCCGGGGAAGTATCCAGCACAAGGGCCCTGGGTGAGCTGCACCTCCCCCGCAATAGCTCACTCCAGACTCCCACCGTCAACGCGCCTCGCCACACTTCTCTCGGCGAACACGACCGCCCTCGTGCTCTTCTACACTGCGCAGGCGCACGCTATCCGTGGCTCGTCGCTGCGACACCTTCGCGGCGCGCCGGCACGGCTTGCCGTCCGCGAGGTTCTGGGCGGGCGGACACATGCGGCGGTGATGCTCGCATGCGACGTGCTCGCGTGGCCGAAAGACGCGGAAGAGAAGATAGAGAAGCTGGAGAAGGTCACACTGGTTCTCCAGGCGCTTCCCCCCGACTGTCCGCCAGGCGGCGTCGACGCGCGCACACTCGTCCCTGGGAAGGAGTATGAGGTTGGTCTCTGGGGCCCGTGGACGCGCCGCGGGGAGGTGGTGTTCGCGTCGCGATATGTTGTTGCCCCTGTTGTGTAGATCGCGCTAAGGCGTGTAGAAGTGTAGAGCTTTCATTGTGTGTATGTATTTGTATGTTGCAATGTTACTAGGAGTAGCCGTGATCATTCCATGGCGGCGTGGTCGTTCTTGCTCCGCCAACTTTCTGCCTGACCACTGTCCCGTTTTATCTGGCTCACTGTCGCACGCACTCACAAGCTACAGACAATTTTCCTGACAGCACGTGCCCCGCAGCCGACGCCGCGCTGACCTGGACCTCGTCGGGTACAAGAGACGCAAGCCTCAAAACTCGGAGTGTCGCCTGGCGGCCCTGGAGGAACGGACGCCGACAGCCCGGAGGCCGCTGAACGCTGCTGCATACACACGTTCGAAACCTCACCTCGCGGTGCACTCGTGCCCATAGCTGCCCAGTATATAGTATATCCCGGCAGCTTTGCAACTCGGCTTGTTCTGCAGACTCTGACACCATCTCCGTCTCCCTGCTCTCCCACATGACATTCTTTTTCCGCTCCTTGTTACTTGTCACTTGTACGCTCATATGATGCGGGTACAGCTCGCCTACCCCACATATGACATCAACAATCCGCGATCGCCACAATGACAATCCTCTTGCGCGCATCGAACACGATCAACGATCAAATGAGCAGCCGACGATCAGTGATCACTCGGGGAGATTGCAGCTACCACCCCTGCGGATCCTCTTCCTCTTCAGGCTAGCAGATCACGGATCGCGCATCGCGCAGTCAATGATCAATGACGCGCCGCGCCGCGTGCCGCGCGTTTGCACCCCCCGTGCACCCCATTTTCATTAACGCCATCCGCCACGACGCCACCCGGGGTATCCTCACCCGCCGCACAGCACACATTGTAGGTTTTGGATGTTTACGGTCAGCCATTGGTGACGGGATTAGATATATCGAGGCCTGCCAAGACATGGCGCTGAGTGCGAGTGGGCGAGATATGGTTGTTCAATCGTGATGTAAGCTCGGGGATGTGCAGACCCGTCATGACATCTGGAGATGAGTTGTTATCTCGTAGCCTAGGTCAGCTGTGCACTGTGCCGGTGTGTCCCCGGCATTGCTGCGGCTGAACATGCTCATACGCTCATCCTCAGCGGGAACGGCGCCACGACCGGCCATCTCGTATCTCATAGCTTGGCTGAGCTCATTCTGCCAAGATTATGTGAGGCCACCATTGCCGTGAGTCGGCCTGGTCGCATTGCTGATTTGGTGCATCAGAGCGTCAGTGAATCAGAGATATAGAGGAAAGGTAGGAAACCAGCCTGATCCGATGTTCAGTCCCCTGCACCCACCCGCCTCCCACACACGTTGCGGCTGCTGGAGCTACAACGAGGAAAGCCGCCGAAGATCTCGCATACGCCGCTCACCAGGCTGTGCGAACATCTTCCGAGTCCAAACTCGGCGTGAACGAGGCCGACGGAAGCGTGGAAGCGCGACGGAAAGCATGAGCTGAATGGAGATGGCTGTCTCCCTCGCGGGCTCGCGGCTTGATCACACTTTCTTGGCTGGACGCCACACTCACGACTATCACAACGCGTCGCGCCCAGGTCAACGAACGGCCGCAGAACGTAGAACGCAGGTGCGGAACGCGGAACGCAGAGCACTATGTACGCAGGGTCTAATACATCAAGCTCAAGTCGTAAGCGATCTCGCAATGGAATCCGGGTGCGGGAGAGGGAGACCGTCAACCCCAACATGTAGTGGCAGGCACGACTCGCTTAATCCCCTACGGATCGAGATCTGCCACATATAGACTGCAGTATCGCGTGTCGGTGGTCTGAGAGATGAGAGATTCGGGCGTTAATGTTACAATACTACGATTCGCACCCATCTGCTGTGCAGCACAAAAGTCGTGTTGCAGAGTGCCGCATCTGTCGCATGTCCGTCTCAGCTGTCCCGCGTGCCGTTCCCGGTTCCTCTGATTCACTCTCCGACGGCGGCACGGAGAGCGTCACACCGTCACCCCCTCTGAGACCAGGAAGAGATCGAACATCACATCTGCCATGGCCATCGGATCCGTACTCCGTCCTCCGCCGAGACCGCATCGCGCTCTCCGCACATGGCACACCGCTGCAGATTAGGTGCATTAGGTGCGCGCGATAGAGCTAATCGTTGCCTGGACCGGACCACTTGTGTGATTCTTGCCCCTGCCCTGCGCCCCCTGATGCGCCCGCGCGCCCTGCTGATCATTTGATCTGGATCCTTGATCATGAGAACAAACGGGAACTGCAGAATTTATATAATCGTTGCTGTAGTGCATGTGGTGATCGTAGTGTGCGTTTCGGGGCCTCGGGGGGGGGAGCAGCCGGGGCAGTAGCAGCATGCACCAAGCGCGCTAATCCCCCTTCCGCGGCCCTCGGATTGCATGCCTCGCCGGCGTCGGCACATTCAGGGTCTGATCAAGGAACACGAGCAAAGGTCGAGGCACGTCCGCTGTAAAGGCACAACAGCAACATGCGAGATGGAATGGCTGGGGACGGGGCACAGGGACCGAGGATAGGAGTCAGATTGTCTTCGGCGCAGATGCCCCTCTGCGCACCATCCACCACCATATCACCATGCTCGCCACTCATTTTGCCCCCGATCCCGTGCCGACCATCTCCGCTCAACCTCGTTAGGCCGAGGTCATAAGTTCAGATGCCGATGCTGCAGATGCTGGCCTTGCTGCACGCTCTCTCTCTCCATGGCGTGGTTTCTGGGGCACCCCACCCAATTCTCTTAGCTGCGATCGCGCCGGTCTGTGCGCCCCCGATTATGATCCTCTAGTGGGCCCCTGGCGATCCTGATGGCCGACGATCCGACGAGCTAGCGTGTTGTGGTGTTGCTGCAGGACGGAGGACGGAGTGCCGAAGTGCGCTGGTGCGCTGGTGCAGAACAGGCTGATGGCGGAGGGGAGCTGCCGAGAGCTGAGAGAGACTCTTGGTGTTCGATGGAGGCTCGCTTCCTTGTTCTTTGTCCTCTTTGATCCTCTTCAGTGCCTCGTATCAACCCCACCTCGCAGGCTGTAACTGATCCTACATAGTGTTGCATCGAGACCCGCCAGACCCGTGGATCCATCGATCCATTAGACCCACCACAACGTGATCGTGGATGACATGGTGATGCCATCCGTGGCCGTCTTGCTATTTCCCTTCCTAGACGTTGCTGGCCCCATCCAGCTACCCAGGATGGTCATGGAGAATGATTATTTTCGGTGCCTATAGAAACTGTATTCTGTTTGTGCACTGCACCGTGTAGCTGGATGCACCCCACCCCAGAAGTGCAAAAGTGCAGAACCCGCCAAAAGCCACACTCACCGCGCTCAGCCAGACCAGCCATTCCCAGGGGCAGTGGTGGAGCGTAGATTGCCCAGAGTGCGCGTGGATAAGCTAGCACCAGGTGGTACGCAGCATCCGCGCGCGCCCCCTGTGGTGTCCCCCTCTCCTCTCATTCCCCCTCCCCCCTTCTCCCCTCTTTTCCACCCTTTCCCTCTGGCCCTCTGCCCTGTGGCCCTTGCTCCTTTTCTTCTTCTTTTTTTTTTTTTTTTTTTTCCTCTGCTCTTCCCCACCTTAGAGCTCCTTCTTCGCAGTTTGACAGAGGCACGAGCAGAGGACGCGCATCGCACCTGACAATGAATGGACACAGGTGCTGCACCCGAGAGCCCCAGGCTGTCCGCAGTCAATCCCCCAAGGCAGGCAGCAGGAAACTGCATCAGATGCATCATCACCGTAGTAGTAGTGGTCCCCCTCCCTCCCCCCGTAGTGACTGGCATGGGAGGGGAGGGAAGCCTCATTCATTCAGTCTACCTACAGTCAGTCACTGCCCCTGCGCACTGCTAGTGTGTCTTTGTGTGTGTGTGCTGTGTCTGTTTCTTGTGGGCGTTACCATTTTCATCCCTCCCTCTCAGCTCTCTGGGTGCTCTGTCTCTCTCTGGCCACCAAGGCAATTTGTTCTGCTTTGTACCTGCACCATTCTCTTCTACGCCATCACTTTCTTCCTCTCCACCACCACAACAACAGTCCCGACCATCACCACCACCCTCTTCCCCTCCGTCTCCGTCTCTCCCTCTCCCCCTCGGTCCCTCTTTCCCCCCTTTCCTTCCTTCCCCCGGCAGCATCGATTCACCGCACGGTTCAAGAGATAAAATCCGGCCCAGCAGCGCGCAACAGCTGTAAAGAAAACAGCAGGGTGCGTTCTCTATCCTCCTTCCCTTGCCACCCCCCCCCCCCCCCCCCCCCCTTACCGGGGTGCTTGCTCGGGCTTCATTTTCTCTGGCCCGATCAATGGCGCGCGCGCATCATCTTTGCACGCTTGCATCCCATCGGCACCCCGCGCATCCCACCACCCATCCAGCCTCTCCGTCGTCATCAGCAGCACCGCGCAGGCTGTACCGTGTGGTCTGGAATTGGCAGAGAAAGACTGTTTCACTCGGCGGCGGATTCAGACTAGTCCGGTGTGTCGGGCCAAGAGCAAAAGAGCACAAACACCGCCTTGTCTTGTTACTGCTGCGCGCCAACTCGTTCATTCACAAACATCTGGTATTGAAAGACACACATCTCTTCGTCTCCACCACCATTCACACAGTCATTGCCATTGCCATTCGCACCAGGGGAGCCATTTTTGTCACACTCCACATCACACCTCTCACGCAATCCACACACAGCTCTTCCACCCAACCTCTCCCCACGCCGAGCCTTTCGCATCCTCCTCCCAATCACGACCGCGGTTGCTCACACCCTTCAGATTCCTCTCGACTGCACCGACAGATACTCCCCAGTTCTCTCTCTCTCTCTTCACGAACCCTACGGACCATGCAGGCATAGACGACTCTCCAGGACGACAAACACTGTACCTGTAGAACTACCCACCTCGATTTACCACTTCCCCGCCCTTACCCCCATCTCTCCACCCATCCCCACCCCCACTCATGTCACGCCCTCCCTTTCAGCAGAACATCTCCTTTGAGGATGACTGGCAGCAGGGTAGTCGAGTCCAGCGCCCGGCGCAGGCGCCGACCGTCCCCACCAAGGACTCGATGGGTTCCCAGTCCAACGTCCCAACGCTCGGTTACGAAGAGGCTGGCTACCCTGGCTTCTCTGCTGCGGGCGCCGATGTCAGGCGGAAAAAGTCGATGGTTCGTCCCGAGCGTGAGCGCATCGAGCCGGGCCACCGCCATTTTCACTATCGCGAGCACGCTGCAGAGGAGGCCGTCCGCGTCCACCCAAGTGGTAAGTGCAGTCAGCTGTGTGGCCTCTCACCGTCTTTTCCTCCGCGTCTCCCTCTCACACACAGCTACCGGTAACCGCCCGTACGCACCCCGTCAGGGTGGTGCCCCCGGCCTTCGTCGTGGCAAGTCGGTCCTTGGTCGTGACACGGATGAGAACACCAACGAGTCTGGTCTGAACCTCTTCAAGCGCGGAGCGACCATCCGCCGCAAGGCGTCTCGTGCTCACCCCCGGCCAAGCCAGGCATCAGCGACTGCTCCTCCCACTCCTCCTAAATCCCGTGGCTGCTGCTCTGGCATTGCTCCTGGCCCCATTGACGCCTGGATGATCTACTGCTTTGTGATCACCTGCTGGATCCCCAACTTTATCATCTCCAAGGTGTTTCGCAAAAAGACGCCAGAGGCACAGCGTGCGTGGCGAGAGAAGATGGGTATCGTCTTCATCTGTGCCTGTCTCATGGCTATTGTCGGTTTCGTCACTTTTGGATTTACCCAGACTGTCTGCGGTCGTCAGCCGCTTCGTATCACTCCGGAGAGGGTCAACAATGTCACAGTCGTCGTCAACGGCCACTCGTACGAGCTGGCTGCCTTTGAGCACCCCATTGTCGATGGGTCGACCATCTTCAACGGCACCGTTAACCCTCTCTACTCGGACCAGTGGGCCGTCGGCGGCATGGATCTCTCGTTCATGTTCCAGACCGAGGTCAACAAGAACTGCTTCGGCATCCTGTCGGCCGGTCCCCAGTACCCTTCGCAGTACGCGACTGACGGCGGAAAGGCCATGAGCTGGTACTTCCCGTGCACCCCCCGCCCCCTGCTGTCCTGGGAACAGGTCAATGCCACTGGATACGACTCACCCAAGTGGTGCCATCTGTCCAACGAGGCCCGCGCCTACTTCCATGAGAAGAAGGTCGTTGACCAGATGGGCACTGTCTACTACACCTGGGACCAGGTCAGGACCACGACCAGGCCTCTGACCGTCTACAGGGGGTGAGTTCTGACAAGCCGTTCTATTCTAACATCAGTGCTGTTCTCGACCTCTCCCTTCTCCAATGGCTCGATCCCACCTTTGTCAAGTTCCCCGACTTTTTCGAGCACCTGAAGAACGGAAATGCTTCGTACAACAACCGCGACGCGACCATGCTCATGAACCGTGCCGGCATTGACGACTATGGCAAGTGTCTTAGCGACATTATTCGTGTCGGCTATGTCGACAGCAAGACGATTGGCTGCGTCGCCTCTGAGATTGTGCTCTACCTCTCGCTCGTGTTCATTCTCGGTGCCGTGTTGATAAAGTTCGTCATGGCCCTTTACTTCGGTTGGTTCCTCAGCTGGCGGATGGGCAACTTCCAGAATGAGAGCTACAAGGACCGCATGAAGCGTTCCGAAGAGATTGAAAACTGGACAGACGACATTTACAAAGCGGCCCCCGGTCACCTCCGCCCGAATGCCAGGGAAAGCACCAACCTGCGTCCCCCAAAGCGCAGCCACTTCCTCCCGACCCAGTCGCGTTTCTCCAAGGCTGAGACCAAGATGGTAAACTCGCGCTCCAACACCATGCAGAATCTCGAAGTGCCCCGCCGTGGCGGCGACTCGAGTGTGTACGGCGGTGCGCTCCGTGCTCGTGACACTCCCCCTGGCTCGCCCATGCTCCGTGGCTCCCACTCGTCGACCTCGCTTCCGTTTGGATCCGACTCGCTCTATGCCAACTCGGGCAGCTGCCCCTGGCCACTTACAAACGTCATTCCCCAGCCTGGCCCTGAGTTTGAGCCCTTTGGCTACCCGCTTGTCCACACGATCTGTCTTGTCACTGCCTACTCGGAGTCTATTGAGGGTCTCCGCACCACGCTCGACTCTATCGCAACGACCGACTACCCTAACAGCCACAAGCTCATCCTCGTTGTGTGTGACGGCATGGTCCGTGGCTCTGGTTCCAAACAGTACACCCCCGACATTGTGCTCAGCATGATGAAGGACCTGGTTGTTCCCGAGCAGGAGGTCGAGGCCCACTCGTATGTTGCCATTGCCGACGGCCACAAGCGCCACAACATGGCCAAGGTCTTTGCCGGCTTCTACGCGTATGACAACGACACTGTCGAGCCCTCGAAGCAGCAGCGTATCCCGATTGTTCTCGTCGCCAAGACGGGTAACCCTCTTGAGCGCAACGAGGCCAAGCCCGGTAATCGTGGAAAGCGTGACTCGCAGATTGTCGTCATGTCGTTCCTTCAGAAGGTCATGTTTGACGAGCGCATGACGACATTCGAGTACGAGTTCTTCAACTCTATCTGGCGCTGCACCGGTGTCACGCCCGACAAGTACGAGACCATGCTCTGTGTGGACGCCGATACCAAGGTGTTCCCCGACTCGCTTTCCCGCATGAACGCCTGCATGGTGAACGACACTGAGATTATGGGTCTCTGTGGTGAGACTAAGATTGCCAACAAGCGCGAGACCTGGGTGACGATGATTCAAGGTGAGTTCTCCACAGTGTATGGTTATCATCCGACTAACAGCCAGTGTTTGAGTACTACATTTCGCACCACTCTACCAAGGCATTCGAGTCCGTCTTTGGTGGTGTCACCTGTCTGCCCGGATGTTTCTCCATGTACCGCATCAAGTCGCCGAAGGGTGCCTCGGGCTACTGGGTGCCGATTCTCGCCAACCCCGACATTGTTGAGCACTACTCGGAGAACATTGTCGACACGCTGCACAAGAAGAACCTGCTCCTTCTCGGAGAAGACCGTTATCTCTCGACACTCATGCTCAAGACCTTCCCCAAGCGTAAGATGGTCTTCTGCCCGCAGGCCGTTTGCAAGACGATCGTCCCCGACACATTCAAGATTCTACTCTCGCAGCGTCGTCGTTGGATTAACTCGACTATTCACAACCTCTTCGAGCTCATGCTTGTCCGCGACCTCTGTGGTACGTTCTGCTTCTCGATGCAGTTCGTCGTCTTCATGGATCTCGTCGGTACTCTCGTCCTCCCCGCCGCCATCTCGTTCACGCTCTACGTCCTGTTCATTACCATCATTCCCAAGTCGGTTACCCACCTCGACAAGCCGATCATTTCGCTTATCCTGCTTGCGTTCATTCTCGGTCTGCCCGGTGTGCTCATCGTCGTCACGTCGCGCAAGATCGTCTACGTCGGCTGGATGTTGATCTACCTTCTCTCGCTTCCCGTTTGGAACTTTATCCTCCCCGCCTACTCGTTCTGGCACATGGACGACTTCTCCTGGGGTGAGACCCGTAAGGTCGAGGGTGAGACCAAGGCTACCGAGGCCCACGGCGACAAGGAGGGTGTGTTCGACTCTTCGCACATCGTCATGAAGCGCTGGATCGAGTTTGAGCGCGAGCGTCGCTGGCGCGAGGGAACCTCGTCGCGCGACTCTTACTATGACGTGATCCACCGCTCCAGCTCGCCCGGCAACTCGAAGGCCCACCACCGCCACTCGCTTGTATCCACCAGCGAAACCTTCAACAGCGGACTGAACCCGGATCAGCAGGCTGCTCGCGGACAGCAGTACGTCGCGAACCCTGCGGATTACGAGCCCCCATCGTCGTACCTGAGCCCTGGCGGCCGCATGAATGACGCATCGGGATCGTCAGAGTCTGGTTACTCGACACGGCGCTCGCCAGTGGCAAGCACCACCGCATTCTACGAGGAGGAGCAGCCCATGCTCCACCAGACCCCGAGCGCGAGCTCCGGGGCCTACAATGCCGCCTACAACGCAGAATATGACGACCCTTATGGCACCCCATCGCGGCCGCAGCGCTATGCTCAGTCCCCGCCCACCTCGCGCGGTGTTTCCCTGGTGGACCCCGGCGTCGTGGCACCCGCCAACGCCCAGGACCCCGTCCGCCGCGTTGCACGGCAACACAACCGCCGCCCGTCATCTGGCCGCTACGGCGTGTCCAGCCCGACATCGGCATCTTCTCATCTTCCTCCCGGAGCTGTAAGTCGAGCAGAGAGCCAGCAAACGTTTCCTCCACTGACATTTCAGGCCCCCGCAGCGCCCCAGCGCCTCTAAACCTCTCACGCCACAATGCACAGCACATACATACCTCGGACATTGGCGCACAGATGGACTCTGAGCTGCGCCCCTTTATGCACCGCATCTGCCTAGGTAGTTTATACTCCATAGGACTGTTCCAGAGATGATATTATTCACGATGTCTCACTGATCGTGACCAACTGACTGACCTGGCCGTTGATCATACAAACACATGCATGCTCTGGTAACACTTATCAATCGTATCCACTACCATTCTTCCATCATATCCCGGCGGCATGCACCTACTTGCGCACTCGACTGGCTTACTTGCGCACCCAGTAGGGCACCTCACGCATCATGTCCCCCGCCGTCTGCCTCACACGCTCCTCGTTCCCAGGCGCGACACCAATGTAGCGCGTAACCTCGCCCCAAGACTGGAGGTTGGGGTGGACGCGGCGGATGTGGGACAGCGGATTGGTCGGTCGCGCCGCCGCCGGCGTCCCGAGGAGCACGCCTGGGCACAGTCAGCACCGGCCGAGTCATTAAAACTTACGCAGCAGGTTGCGCCGCTCCTGCAGAGACAGTACCGTCGACCCACGCCCGCGCCCGGGCTCGCGCCGGACCACGCGGCACTCACACCCGCACTCGCCGCAGGCGTGGGCTCCAGCGCCGCCGCCGCCGCGCTCGCCTGGCTCGATTTCGCGGAGCTCACCGCTGTCGCTCCTGGGGGCAGGTGGTGCTTGCGGTGCTTGCGTTTCGGTCCGCCGCTCCTCGCGCACAGTCTTGACATCATCGCGCGGCTCCGTCTTGATCGCCTTGGTCGCATCGACACCTGGCCGCGTCTTCTTGTTGCACCCCATGTACTCGATATCCGAGTCGCTGTCCGCCGGGCGTTTGGGCGCGCGGGAGGGTGCGCGGTTCGCGGGGGGGCGCGAGGGACCGGCGCTTGACGAGGGGTGAGCACGGGCACGCGACGTCTCACCCGCGGCGCCGCCGACACGGATATCGCGGCGGGTATCGCGGCCGTCGCGACTGGCTTCACGCCGCTGAGGGTCTCGGTCGCGGTACGTGTCGGCACGACGGCGGTGGCTGTCGCGGCGCTGTTCGCCGCGGTGTAGGTCGTCGCGGCGCAGGTCCTCGAGGCGTACGTCCCGGCGGCCTTCGTCAGGAAGGCCGCGTCGGTCATCACGGCGAGCAGGCTGTTGGCGGTCAATGCCGGGTTCGAGACGACGCGCGTCCGGGAGGCGAACTGTCGGGGCAACAGCCTCGCGGCGCTCGCGATCTTCCCGTGCGGACTGAGGATGGCGATCACGCTCTTGAGACTCGGGACGTTGGCCGTGGCGCCGACGCTCGTTGCGAAGGTGGTCCTCACGTGGCCCATCTTGATCTTGACGGCGGTACTGAGTCTCAAGCCCGCGCTGGTAGTGTGTCTCGCGGCGCTCGTCACGGGGATCGAGGCGGCGCTCTTCGGGATGGCGCTCCTCATGGCGCTCCTCACGGCGCATTCCCTTCTTGTTGCGAAAAAGGCCACGGTCGCGGTCGCGGCGCTCGACGTAACGCCGGTCATCGAGATTGCGCTCCTCGATGCGTTCGTGGTGGCGGTCACGCTCGAGCTCGTCGTACCGCTCGTCGTTGTCATGATACCGGGGGACGTCGAAATGGTGAGTGCGCGCGTTCTCACGCCCCATCCTGTCCTCGTTCTCGTCATCGTGCCGGCCGGACAAGTCCTCGAACCATCCCCCGCGCTGACGCTGCTTCCGCGACTTGGGGTCTGAGATTGTCAGCTGGCTTACTCGGGCGGAAGACCCACGATGAATCAGCGGGAGGGCTTGTTGAGGCTCGAAAATGTCAAAAGAGTCGATTTTGTGCGTTGTGTCCTGGGCGTGGGTATGGGTTTCCTCTGGGCGGGTCTGACTCTGGGGTGGTTGATCCTGCGTCTCGTTCTGGCTTTGATTCTGGTTGGTCGTGGTCGGCTTGCTGGGCTCGCACGGCTCCTTTGACGCCGTTCCATTGCGCACCTCCTCCTCGACATCCGAGACCGTGTCGCACCGCGCTGGAGGAGGCGACCGTGGAGGCGGGGTATGGTACTCGGTCCCGCCACGGGACGGCGTCGCGGCGCGGGGGTCGTCGACGTCCACGTCCATGGCGTCAGCTCCTGGGGTGAGGGTAGATGGGCGGGAGAGGAAGAGTCGTTCGGCCATGGGTTGGCAAGGACGAGAAGAGATGGGAGAAAAAAGCGGAGAGAAGAAAAATAGATAAAGACAGGACTGAGAAGAAGAGGAGTTGCGTGAGACTTTGTCAGTATGTGGGATCCGATCCGTCAAATAAGGTGAGCACACCCTCGTTCCCGTCCTCAACCACATCCCTCATCCCATGTTGTACCCCTTCCCACGCCTGTTTAGCGTCTTGTGCCCCGACGTGCGCCCCGATGTGTGAGTTCCTTCGAGTACGCAATATGTGACGAGAAGATGAGAATGGAGATCTCTTGTTCTCACGAAGTCAATCTGGCCCGTCACGGCCGCGACTGCTGCCAATCTCTCGTCGCTACAGTTCTCAAGGATGACACTGATTTTTCATGATTTTCAACGATTTCTTACAATTTTATCCTATATCCCGTGGAAAGCTCTCTGCCCATCGATCCAATTCTTCTCGAGCGATACTTTATACCTAGAGCTTCAGACTCTGGCCCCGCGCCACGGCCTCTGGCAGCGCCTTCCGGATCCTCGCAACCCACAGCCGGACCGCATCCGCGCTCGCGGCGCCAACCCACGCCGCAATGTCGTGCCACTTCATTCCGTGCAGCCGCTGGAGGTGGTCGCCAGCGGGCAGCGTGGGCTCGTGGGTGCCGAGAAGCAGGCCTGGGTGTCAGAACAGAACAGAAAAGAGGAGTGCGCACGAAGGAGATCCGCTTGCACGCGCGGTGCGAGTCGCGTCAATTTCTTGTCGTTTAGAACGCCGCCGTTCTCGGCAATCCCCGCGGCGTGATGCATGAATTTTTCGATGGTCAGAAGAACCTCGTCCTCATCGTCGACGACGCCCACGGCCGCCGCGATCTTCTTGATTGTGTCGAGCTCGGGGTACAGTCTGGCAATGTGCCCGACGGTCTTGCAGTCTCCGCCATCCTCGACGTTGCCCAGAAGAATGTCTGATGTTAATCACAGGGGAACAGCCAGCAGCGTAGAGTCTGCAATGTCGCAGTGACGCACGAAGAATTTTGGCGCGCTCCGATTGAGACAGCGGCCGGCGACTGTTGTCGTCTGGGGGCGGGGGTCCAACGGTGACATGCGGCAAGGAGGCGTTGGGAGACTCGTCAGGCGCGGTATCAAGCTCGAGCGCATTGTCGGGCGCATCGCCGGGTGTCCCGTCCTGCAAGCCTCCGGAAGAGGTGTCTCCTACGGTGGACGAGCCTGAGCCCGTGGGCGATGGCTCACGACCGGGAGAGTCCGTCCTGTAGCGCTTTTTACAAGGCATCTCGTCATCACTCTCACCGCCGCTGTCGCCGCTGTGATGGCTGGCGCCACTGCTGCTGTCGCCGCTGCTGCAGTCTCCAGGGACACCCCGCCGAAGCCCAGGGACGACATTACCGTCGTCGTCGTAGACGGCGTCCGAGTCCGAGTCGCTGTCAGAGTCGTTAAAAAAGTTGAGTTTGGCCGGCGGGGACGAGTCCTCCTCCTTGCGCTTCTCCTTGCGTTTCCCTTTGCTTTTAGCCTTGGAGCCGGGCACGAGGTTGGCCATAAGGCGGCGGGCGAGGGACCAGCGGTCCGAGTCGTCTGAGCTGTCATCGTCCGAGTTCTCTGAGCCGTCGTCGTCCGAGTCGGCGCTGGTCGTCTCGTGTGAGCGTCGAGGATCCGCATCGCTCTGGCTCATGTCGGAGTCACTGACGCAGTCATTATCGCTGCTGTTGTCGTTGATGATACCCCGGAAGGCACCCTCGCCGTTGTTGTTGCTGCTCTCGTCGTCCGCGGGATCCTCGTCTTTTATAATTGCGTTCCAATCGTCCTCGTCATCCCGATCATCCGCTGGCTCGTCGGAAACCTCGAGGTCCTCGAGGTCCAAGCTCATTGCGGCCGGAGATGCCACTATACCAGTATCTGCGGAAGTGGAGGGGCTATTCCCTTCTGTGGGAGAGTGGGGGGGCGTCCAGAGGCCACGGGGGGGCGTGGGCCCAGTTGAAGCGGTGGCGGGCGGGCGTTCCTCATCGTCAATGTCTAGAGCGGAAGTGGCGTCCTCCTCCTCGTGTCCCTCAACGTGATTCTCTTCCGTGTCGGACATCCTTGCCGCGCGCTCGCGGGGGTCTTCGGCGATCATGTCGTCGAGTATTTTCTCCTCATTCTCTATCACGGGCGCAGGGCGCGCAGGATGTCGTTTTTCCCGAAGGGCGTCCTGGTTCTCGGCCCAGTTCCCAGCGTAGGACACGCTGCGAGCCTCAGACTCACGCGAGACCGTGGGGTCAGTAGCATTAACGTCAGAGCCGCTGTCTACCGTGGTCGGTGTGCCCCGGTCGTCGTTCCGCATGTCCGGAGTGCACGGCGTGAACGGCGTGGGGAAAGCGGACGACTCGCGGTTTCTGCGCAGATTGACAGCGTCACTACCGTCTGAGTCCTGCGCGGGGTGGCGGGACTCGAGTGACGTTTGCCTCGCTGGCATAAAGCCCCGCTCGTCCTCCAGTTGCGAGTCGGCTGTCGTGCCGCGCTCCGAGTGTTTGAGCATGGAGTCGGGGGAATCGCGTCCCAGCGAGCCGACATGCACCGAGTCCACTGATGTCAAGCTGCCTTCATGGTCGGTATTGTTGACGAAGTTGTCGTCGATATCCATGCCCTCTGCCGAGGCCCGAGGAGTCCCAGCCCTCGTCTCTACTTCCTCCTCGCCCCGATCCTGCTCCCTCTCGTCCTTCTCGCTGCCCGCCGGCTTCAGCTCCATGTCACTCCTATCCTCGCACTCGGCCTTGGGGGCACGTTGCCAACGACGGTACTCATCCCTCACGGGCGGGCCAAAGCGGTCTGAGGTTAGCGTCGCTTGCGGGAGCACCCACAGATTGAGCTAAACATGTTGTCAACGTTGGAAATAATAAAGTGAGTGGTATGTGAGAGCAGAAGGAAGATGCTTGTAATTAGTTGTGGAAGAGAGAAAACGATGTTTTGAAGAGAGGATGAGAATGAGACTGCTGATGAGATTATCAAAGACGGCGTACTAGATAAAACAACGGTAAATGGTGAGGATATCGGGGCGCACAGTCAGCCGGGCATCTCTCCCCTTGCTATGCAAACGATACATGTGTCAGTCTGTAAATGCTATCGATCTCTTGGCTGCTTGTCCGTGTGTCGCCATCCCTACTCATTCTCCATAAGATCCCAGCCCTCGCTGAGCTCCTCGCCGCCGTCGCCGGTCCGCCCGCCCCACGCGGCCTTCTCCGCGCGGAGGACGGTGCGCACAACGTTCTTCACGTCGAGCCCGAAGCTCATGTGGCTTATCGTGTCGCTCGTCCCGGGTTCATGTGCGCGGCAGCCAAGTGTCGACGACTCGGCGGTCAGCGAAATCAGTTCCAACACACTCGTCGGGGACACGAGCACGCCAGATGTATCAGGCGGAAGTGGGTCGTCGTCGTCGTCGTCCGAGTCGCGTGATGAGACGTTTTCCCGCAGACCTATTCCCGGGACGCCCTGCGTGTACGCGAGGTATGCTGTCGAGTGGGCAAGGAGCGCAAATGCCTCAAGTGTGGCGAGATGCTTCTTGTAGGAGCGCTCGACGGTGTCGAGAATCGTCGACCGCTCCCCCTCGCCTTTCCGCAGCTTGTTGGAGAGTGATGCTGTCGACGACATCCACAGAACATGCTTGTCGCGCCACTTGGTGGTCACTAGGAAGGGAAGGTTCGCGCGCATCTGGGGCCGGCCGATGTGGAAGGTTCCTGGGCCCCCAGTTTGGGAGACGTAGGTGGGGTTGAAGGGAAGTGCCACCGAGAGGTAATGCGTGACGAGGCTGAGGAGGTGAATAGTATGCACGAATGCCCCGTTGATAGTGACCGACGGATATCCTGAGATGAGCTTAGCTACTCTCTCCAACCTACGCCTAAAGTTCTGCGGTTCCGGGAGGTCGATGCCCGCAATCTGCCACACTGGCTCGCGTCCACGCTGTACGCCCTGTACGCCAAACACGTCCACAACCTCTCGCACAAGCACACGACGCGCTTGAATGATGCGCTTGCCGACCTCTCTCTGCTGCTGCTTCACAAGAGATATCTGCGCGCGGAGATCCTCGGCATTCAGCCGTGCCCGTCGGGCGGTCTCGAGCGACTCCTCGCGTGCGCGGACAGACGAGCGTGCAACTGTGTCGCGCGCTGATGTGAGTTGAGGCGTACAAAATGAGCAACTCACCCTCCTTGATCTCTCGTTTGCGCGCGGTGACTTGTGCGCGCAGATCGGCAACTCTTCTCTCCGCGGCCGCGACCGACGCACGGAGCTCACGCCAGGCGGTTGCGCCTTTGACAGGCGCCGTGTTCTGGGCAGATGTGATGGGCCCGTCCAGAAGATGTTGTGCGTGTGCCACGGCCTTACTCGACGCGGCCCTTATCTTGTCCATAACATCGCTGTGGTTGGCGACACTGCGGATCAGCTAAGGGACATCAGAAAAAAAAGCTAGCTGCTCCACTCTCCACTACGCACCCTTCCCGCAGACATGGTGCGCAGTACTGCTTTGATTTTGGGTGCTCGCAGAGCGGGCACGGCCGTGAGGTCATGTGTGCTGTCGTGTGTGCTGTGGGCGACTGTCCATGATATGGTGTCTGTGCTGAGAGAGAGAGAGATGGTGATGAGTAAAAGGTTGGAGAGAAGTGGAGAGATTGAGAGACATTCATCTGGAGGACAACTCGGACAGTCGTCATTGCCTTGGCGAAGTTGAGGAGGTCATTGGGTGGCAACGGAATCAAAATCACGTGTTTTGCACGTGAAGAATACTCCAGGCTAACGCGCTAACGCGCTAACATGCTAATCAGAATAGAAGCTGACGGTGGTTGACGCCACCTCTGCCATCGTGGCCAGCCCTCTTTTGCCGCATGCCGCTCGAGCCGCTTGATGAGGAGGATTTCTTGGTGCCAAACACCGTTTTTCGTTTTCGAGATGGCTGGGTTTTATGAGCAAACAAGCCCTTTACTGTTATGCATTGCACATTGAGTACAGCGCACAGAGACATGACACGACACGCCACTCAACAAAACATTGCGTACATTGTAAACAGAGGAAACGGAAGAGAGAAGGAGAGAGGAGGGGTGGAGCAAGTGACATGAAGATGAGCAGAAGATGACAAGCCACACTAGGGATGAAGGGGAAAAAAAGGACGCGTCGACGCCAAAAACGTGTGCACCGACGCGTTCTTGGTAATGACAAAGAAGAGCCAAGAGGTGGGCCAGATGAGAGAGCTCTATTTATTGCATGCCTCGAGCATGACAAGCTTTCCTCAGCTCTTGTAGAAGGGAACAAACAACCAAACAACGAGCAGGAATCGAACAGGATATGAAGAAATAGCGGCATGCGAGCAAGTATTCCATCAGGCTGTGCTCCGCAGCCGACGAGGAGCAATGTAGCGAGCAGACCCCTTCTCTTGCATCTCTTGCCTCTCCTCGCTCTCCAGAGACCTTGTTCTGGTCGCTTTACGGCAGCGAGTGCCGGCATTC
Organism: Apiotrichum domesticum; assembly: GCA_001599015.1. NCBI lineage: Eukaryota > Fungi > Basidiomycota > Tremellomycetes > Trichosporonales > Trichosporonaceae > Apiotrichum > Apiotrichum domesticum. The sequence goes on from BCFW01000008.1 coordinate 66,470, forward strand.
CGACATGATTCAATGCAGTGCTCTGCTGGTTCCTAGAGACAGAAACGCACCCCGTCTCGCGGCTGTTGCTCTCTCTCTCTCCACTGCTCGCTCTCCTTTGGTGGTTGTGGAGGACGCGCAATGTCGGGTTGTCTCATCAAGGTTACTATCCCCACACCGAGGTACCGAGACTCTCTGTTCTCCATCGGCCATCGGCATGCTGCTCGCCCTCGGTCCCCGCTCCCCCTCCTCCGTCATACCGTTCTAACCAGCCCCGTCGTTCCGTCGTCCTCCCGCCCCTGGAACCCCCTCTCTTTTTTTCCTGGATTTCTCACTCTCCATCTCTCCTGTCCTCTCCGTCCTCTCCTCCCCAGCACTCCCCGTGTCATCATCATCGTTCGACCCCTTGTTAGCCCCCTTTCCGAGGTCTGTCCCAGGTGTTCAGGTAGCGATAAAGAGACTCCCATCACCCAATTGCTCCGTTCCCCTGGCCCTGTCGTGCACCTGCAAAACCCTGTTTGACAGTTCCCTACGTGCGGCTGCCGTTGCCGTTGCGCCGCTGACCGTCGACTGCTGTGATCCACGCCGTCTTTCCCTTTTGCTCCGAGATCAGGAGAGTGTAGGAGCAACTTGCCATTACGGGTGGTCTCGACTCGTCTCATCTCCTCATTGCCGTTCCACGCCACGTCCCCCCCTTTGCTCAGTCTCTCTCTCTGGACCTCTCTCTCCACGATTGGACGCTGAGAGCTGCGCGAGATTGACGCGCGCCGCCCAGTTTCTAATTTCACTTCATTTGTAGCAACACACAATTCCACTCTGGCCACTCCCACACACACCAGCCATCCTCCATCCTCTGCACCACCAACCACCATTCCCATTTTTGCCATTGTTTCCTTTTTTTCCTGATCCTTCCATCTTTCCACATCCTTTTTTTCCACTCTCCACAACAGAACAAACAAACCCACTCTTCTCCACCATCGCATAGCTCTACCACAACAACAACACCCAACAGCTCCACTACACGCACAATGTTCGCCAACGGCCTCGACATTGGAGGCGTGTTCAGACACCCCGTCTTCCTCGCCACCTTTATTGTCGCCATTCCCGCATGGATCATTGCGTTTGCAGGACAATGTGCCGTCGAGGCTACGTGGAGTGAGTAGGCGGCCGTGTGTTTGGACTCATGACCGTCGCCATCTGGTCTGGTGGCTCTGGCGGTTCCTTCTTCCAGACTTCTTCCCCATGTTTGCATAGCTCACACAACAGATAAGCCGTCGACCACCAAGGGCGGCGTGGTTCGGGTCCCCACCGCACCATACCGCTCACTGTGGTTTGCCATCTGGGTTCAGCTGTGAGTGGCCACTCGTCAAGCGCGATGGGAGCCGGTGTTGTTGGTGCTGCGCCCCGATCCAGCCCCCGCACTGCGCTGTGACTGCCATTGACGAAAACATTGAACAAACATACTGACGCGTCAGTGGCGTTACCATCTTCCTCTTGTAAGTTCAGAAGCCTGCAGCAGCCGGTACCGCTGCAAGGATACTAACAGCACAGCCTTTCTGGTGCAGCAGACTCGCTCGCGGTGAACCGGTTCCAGCTCTCGATCTTCATTGCTATTGCTCTCGTCTTTGCCGTCGACGGGGTGAACCACTTCATTTACAATCACGGTTACGGCGCAGGCCTTGCAACCGGAGTGGGATGGCTCCTCTGCGCCATGGTTGACGTGAGTGGAGAAACATGACCTTGGTGGGAATGCAGTTGCGCGGGAATACAAGTTTGCGTGAACGCAATGTATCCCCGGCATGGAGCGCGAGTCATTGGCGTGCGGGATACAGCAGGGCACATTGCTGTGCTGTGTTTGGATTTACAGCCGCATGCCGCACAGACCGCCATGTGTCACTTGAATCAATGTTATTGATGCTAACCCCCCCAGGTCGTGTGGCTCCTCTACCTCACCTCGGAGGACGGCTCGCTGCTCTACCACACCTTCAACTCTGGCGGCACTGGCGGCATCTCGGGCTGGGGCGCTGGTGGCTCCCGCCGCCGCTCGGTGCACCCTGCGACTGATGGCGGCGTGTACGGCACCGAGGCGGCCGGCCTGCGTCAGGGTGCCGCCGACCGGGGAATGAACAGCCACGACATGCAGAGCTCAAACGGCGGCTACAGCATGAGCGGCTACCCTGCTGGACCGCTCGACCCGCCGCGCGCGCCTGTCACCATGCCGGTCAGCACATCGCGCGACGATTTTTCCACGACCACCCACAGCGTAGACAATGTCTCGAGCAGCCCCGCAGTCAAGCGCGCAAAGGCAAACTACGCCTACACCGCCTCGCCTGACGACCCCAACGAGGTCTCCTTTGCAAAGGGAGAAATCCTCGATGTCCTCGACACCACTGGCAAGTGGTTTCAGGTCCGCACGCCAGGTGGAATGCAGGGCGTGAGTAGAGCTGAGGTCTTGATATCCCCGATAAGCTCTCTACTGACACCCAGATTGCGCCGTCCAACTACCTCACGTTGCTGTGATCTCCCCGCTGGCCGTACGAGATCGTTTCGCACCCATAGACGGCGCACGCCGGTGCCCCGCGCAATATGACTGCGTGCCCGCGCACCACACGGCGCACCCGCCACGCCCACCACGCATACACGCACCAACACGGCGCTGCACGCGTCGCTATCGCGCCGCAGCCGCGGCGTCTGTCTGTTCCACCCTTTATAGTACTAGTCATGAGACGCGATATCCGCTGAAACTAATGAAGCAAGGCAGAGACTACATACAGCCGTCTACATCCTATCTATCGTCGGTGTCCAGGATTCTACTTTTTCTTCCCCTTCTTCTTCTTCTTCTTCTTGGCCCCGCCGCCGCCGCCGCCGCCGCCGCCGCCGCCGCCGCCGCCGCCACCACCACAACCACCTCCCGTTGGCTCATCCGGTGTCGGTGACGCGGCGCGCGAGTTAGCCACTGACGCCGACGCCAGCGATGCCGTCTGCGACGGTGTTGCGTCGTGTCCGTCCTCAGCCGGAGGCGCATCGGGGGTGTCTTCCGGAGCATCTGCTGTTGGTGCTGGCACTGGCGCTTCTGCTGGAATCTCCACCTCCACACTCGCCTCCGTTTCACCCGCAGCCGGCGATTCACTTTCTGCTGATGCAGGCTCTGATGCTGGTTCAGGGAGGGATCTCTCCAACTCGTCAGATTTTGCCGCTTCGACCTGTTCCGCCGCGACCTCTAGCTCTTGAACTGGCTCTGGCTCTTCTGCTGGCTCCGGCTCTCGCACAGGTTCTAGCGCAGTCTTTGGCTCTAGCTCAGTCGCGGGCTGAGTCTCGCCCACCGACTCGCCCTGAGGCACGGCCGCAGGAACCGCGGCCCCTGGCGCGTCCTCGTCGTTTCGTGTCGCATCAGCCGGTGGGGCTGGGGCCGGTGAAACGTCGGCGGGGGCTGGTGGTTCGGCGGCTGGCGGCGAGGGCGGTGGTGGTGTCGCAGAAACTGGTGCTGGCGGTGAAGAGACGGGCTCGGTGGGTGAAGCTGGCTCGGCGGGTGGTGATGGCACATGTGCGGGCTCTTCAGGCCGCGGCGATGGCACATGCTCGGGCTCTTGCGGTGGTGAAGATGGCCCGGTAGCAGATTCGGCGGGTGGTGAGGATGGCGCGGGTGCTGGCTCCTCGGGCGGGGGCGATGACACCGTGGCAGGCTCGGGTGCTGGAGAGGGGACGGCTGGGGGTTCAGCGGGGACGGCGAGAGCCACGAGGTCGTCTTCGCTCTTGGTGCCGTTCACGGCTAGTCCGGCGTCAGCGAGCTCTGCCTCGATGGCTTCGAGGGTTTCGGTGGCCTCAGCGGCTGCAGTGGCCTCAGCGGCTGCTGGCTCTGGCTCGGCGACGGTCTCCGCTTGGGGATCCACTGCCTCGGGCTCCGCAACCTCCTCAACGCCAGCGATCTTCCGGTCTCCGCCGTTCGCTCTCCGCCGACTGCTCTCCTTCTCCTCCTTGCCATCGACGTCGTCCGCCCATGCATTGAGCGCTGCAAGCGCCTCGACGAGTTCGGGGAGGGGTGATTCCGGTGCGGACTCGAATATGCCCCGCGCGAGAGCGCCGGCCAGGAGGGGACACACCGTATTTGCCCATGTGCGGGCAAAGACGACGCAGACCGCCTGTGTCTCGCGGCGCCGCTGGGCACGCGACTCGGGGGTGAGCTGTGTCTCTGAGTTTCGCCGGATGAGGTGCGCACGGCCCGAGCCGCTGCGGGAGTGATGCGGTTGCGAGACGGCTGGGTCGGCGAGCGCAGCGGCTGCGCGGACGTACTGCGCCAGCGAGTGCGTGCAGGCCAGCAAGGCCTTGGATTGAGAAGCTGCCAGACGCGGATAAAGGTGGAGCGGAGCGAGGAGGCGGAGCGCGTTTAGTGCCGAGAGGTGCGCGTTGACGAGGATGGCCAGCGGCGGGAGGCGCGCGAGGTTTCCCGGGAGGTGGTCGTGTGTGCCGTCCCAGGCGACAAAGTCGTCAGGGGACGCTAGGAGGAGCGGGAGGTATTCCGGCGCTATGGCGACCTGGGCTGGGGGGTCAGCCGATCTTGTTGCTTTTGCCAGAGTCGCGGCAAAGGCTGTGCTCGCTGCCTCGATCGGTTCGGAGAAGGCCTGGAGGACGGCATCGGAGAAGGGTTCCGTGACAAGGGGCGCAAAGTCCAGGCCGACGCGCGCGAATGCGAGTGAGCAGTATCCGATTTGCACGAGTATGGAGGAGAGCGCTGCGGTGTCGCCTGTCATTTTGGGGACATTTGCGGAGACGAGACTGACGAGGTCCGAAACGCACTGCTCCACAAAGGACGCGAGCTGGGTCGATGCGGACGGGTGCGCCGCGCTGTTGTCGAGGAAAATGGCGGTGAACTGGGAGATGATGTCGAAGACGTGCTCGCGGAACAGGTCCACGTACTTGCGCACGTACCGCGGCGCATCAGCCCTGTCGCGCTCGAGGCCGACCAAGTGAGTTTTGAAATTCGACAACCGGGAGATGAGAAAGACGAGGCTGAGCTCCCCCTCGTCAATCGTCCCCAGGCGCCGAAGATATCCAACCGTCTTGACTAACGCGGGCAGCTTGATCGGTTCGCGGAGGAGGGCGAGGAGCTGCGCAAGCATGAGCTGAAGCACACCGTCCACCTCTTTTGCGACGTCCTGCACGAGCTCGACTCCAGGATATCTCCGCATCAGGCCCTCGGTGTGCGCTGAAAGCTCGAGCGCCTCTTGATAGTACCCATTTCGGACACATGTGTCCATGAGTTGCGGGATCTCGAGGAGGTCGAACAGCTTGTCCTGGTGTTCCTGAACGAGAGCGGCACGGGCGCGCGCCTTTTGCACGCCGGCTGTCGCTCGGGTGAATGTGCGGCACCCCTCCTCTAGCGCTGGGACGGCATCGAGAAGTCGGCCAAGAGAGCTCTCAAAGTCGTCAAATGCAGAGGTGACCGCCGACGAGCAGTTGTGCACCGAAATGAACGTCGGGTACTCGCGATAACACAGGTTTGTGAGCTCGTTCTCCACGCTGCCGGCCTCGGTGCCGATGCGCTCGGCCTCCTGGACGACATCAGGTAGCGGGAGGGCGAGAAGATGTTCAAGGTATCCTGTGGCAGACGGAACAGAGAGGTCAGGCGGCGGAAGGCCGCGCGCCTTTGCGGTTGCCTGGAGGAGATCTGCGAGAGACGGCACCGGCTCTGCGTGTCAGTAGGAGGAAACAGAGCAGGGCTCACCTTCGACCTCCTCCATTTTGCTGTACTGGAAAGCTGGAGGTGGGAGGGAGAGCTAGGGAGTTGTTGACAGAGACAGGGATGGGATGGACAGAGCGAACGCGTCGAGGTCGTCGAGTCTTGAGATTGTCGACGTGCTGGACACACAAAGTGATGACGATGAGGGCAGGAAAGGAAGTGGTGCGCCTATAAAAGTCCAAATAGGCATCCGTAGTGCAGAGAGCGATCACAAAAAACATGATTAGGCCCGCACGTCTTCATGACCATTCCCCGACGTCATGATTGGACCTTTCTCTCCAGGTCACGTGATTTCGTAATCTCGGCCGTGGCTGAGCGGTTGACTCGACCGGTCCAGACCGACCACAACCGGCGAAAAAGATGGAACGGGGACGTCGAACGGACATGCCGACGACGAAGGGAGCTATAAACCCACCCACATCCCCTCTCCTCTTCATCCCACTCTCTCTCTCCCCCACCTCTATCCATCCCAATGTCCATGCTCAGCATGTCCTCAAACGCACTCCGCTGCAACCAGCAGAGGGCAGCGTGCTCCGCAGCCCGCCGCGGCATCTGCTCGTCGGCCGCCGTGTGCGACGGCCTCAACCGCTACTCCAAGCTCATCACCCAGCCCAAGGCCCAGGGCGCCTCCCAGGTGAGATACGAGTCTGTGGAGTTGTGCTGATGGAAGGCCATGCTCTACGCGACCGAGGGTGTCGACTCGATGGAGGACCTCGCGAAGCCCATGGTCGGTGTTGCGTCGGTTTGGTGAGTATGGGTGGGGACGGTCGGGTACATCCGATCTCGGCCGGGATTGAACATTGCTGACCACGCAGGTACGAGGGCAACCCGTGAGCAGCTAGCAATCGTTCGTACATACAGCCGCACTAACATTCAGATGCAACGGCCACATTCTCGGTCTCGGCCAGCGCATCAAGAAGTCGCTTATGAAGGCCGGCGTCATCGGCTACCAGTTCGGAACTGTCGGTGTCTCGGACGGTATCTCGATGGGTACCGAGGGTAGTGAGTACGGATGTAGAAGCAGAGCCTGCGTGCTGCTGTCTTTGCTGTTGTTCAGCACGCTCACACCTCAGTGCGCTACTCGCTCCAGTCGCGTGACCTTATTGCCGACCAGGTCGAGACCGCCGCTGGCGGCCACTGGCTCGACGGTATGGTTGTTGTTCCCGGCTGTGACAAGAACATGCCCGGTACTCTTATGGCCCTTGGCCGTCTGAACCGCCCTGGCTTCATGGTCTACGGTGGTACCATCCGTCCCGGCCACTGCGGTGGTGGCAGCACCGGCCGCCCCGAGGAGGTTGTTGACATTGTCTCGGCGTTCCAGGCTTACGGTCGCTATCTCCAGGAGGGCCAGACCGAGGAGGCTGAGGCTATCCGCGCGGACACCATCCGCAACGCCTGCCCCGGTTCCGGTGCCTGCGGTGGCATGTACACTGCCAACACCATGGCGTCCGCTGCCGAGGCCCTCGGCATGTCGCTCCCCGGCTCGTCTTCCTTCCCCGCCGAGTACCCCGAGAAGATGGCCGAGTGTGACGCCGCCGGCGAGGCCATGCTCAACCTCCTCGAGAAGAACATCCTCCCCCGCGACATCATGACCCGCGAGGCGTTTGAGAACGCCATGGTTCTCGTCATGGCTCTCGGTGGCTCGACCAACGCGGTCCTCCACCTTATCGCCATTGCCCACTCGGTCGGCATCAAGCTCACCATTGACGACTTCCAGTCGGTCTCGGACCGTACCCCCTTCCTTGCAGACCTCAAGCCGTCGGGCAAGTACGTCTTCGAGGACGTCTACCGTGTCGGCGGTGTCCCGGCCGTCATGCACTACCTCATCAAGGAGGGCCTCATGACCGGCAGCCCGATGACCGTCACCGGTAAGACCCTCGGCGAGAACTGCGAGGAGTGGATGAAGAAGTACGGCTCCAAGTGGGAGGGCCAGGACGTCATCCACCCCGTCAGCAACCCGATCAAGGAGACTGGTCACCTCCGCATCCTCCGCGGCAACCTCGCCCCCGGCGGTGCCGTCGCCAAGATCACCGGCAAGGAGGGTCTCTCCTTCTCGGGCAAGGCCCGCGTGTTCAACGACGAGGACTCGTTTGTGCACGCTATTGAGAACGGCGAGATCAAGAAGGGCGAGAAGACTGTTGTCGTTCTTCGTTACCTCGGCCCCAAGGGTGGCCCCGGTATGCCCGAGATGCTCAAGCCGACTTCGCTCGTCATGGGTGCCGGTCTCGGCTACGACGTCGCGTGTCTCACCGACGGCCGCTTCTCCGGTGGCTCGCACGGCTTTGTTATCGGCCACGTCGTCCCCGAGGCCCAGGTCGGTGGCCCGATCGCGCTCATCGAGGACGGCGACATGATCCACATTGACGCCGAGGCCAACACCATCAAGATGGACGTCTCGGACGCCGACCTCGCTGCCCGTAAGGAGAAGTGGGTTGCCCCGCCGCTCAAGGTCAACAAGGGCACTCTCCTCAAGTACGCCCGTCTCGTTTCCGACGCGTCGCACGGCTGTGTCACCGACCTCTAAGCGGAGATGTTTGTCAAAAAGTGACTGTTACACAATCCCACATTAATCCACCCAAAAGGTTCTCTGCATGCTCCCCGCCTCGTTGTAGCAGACCACACCCCACCCACCCTCACACACACACACACACACTATAGCTATACGTAGAAGTAGCTCGCAGATATCGGTCCTGGCATCTTGACATTTGGCGGTCGTTGTCGTGATAGCGAGAGACAGAGAGAGATGTAAAAAATGACGTGGCAAGAACGTGGAATCCGCCCTGGCGGTGGCCGTTGTGCCGACTTCGAGCCCTTTTTGGTGGCGACTCTTTTGGATCGAAGAGAACTCCATGTCTCTGGATTCCATCTTACTCATTCTCTCCATCATCTCTTGCTCACACTCCCACTCTCTCATCCGTACCACCTCTCCCGACACAGGAAAACGGCAACATGGGCGCAGACAAGGAGCTGTACAAGCTCGAGCTCCTGTCGCTCGTCTCGCGCGTCTCGCAGGAGCTGTACAACCACACAAAACTGCAGGACAAGAATCTTGCAGAGTTTGTCATTTCGGTGAGTGTCAAATGGGGGAGGGGGACGAGATGGAGTGGATTCATGTAGACCGCGGACTTTGGCGTGAGGTGGGAGAGCCTCCGCCATATTGTCACCTCTGCACATCGCTGACCTCGGCTTGACACGGTTCCTTCCTCCCCCACCACAACCCCGCATCGCTCTTGCGCTTCACTCACACGCAGCTCCACGAACAATCAAAAGGAAACTATGAATCCTTCGTGAAGAAGCTCTCCGAGATTGGCGCCGACTTTCCCGACAGTTTTGTGCGCAACATCGACCGCCTGATCGTGACGATGCACCCAAAGTACAAACGCAAGGCGGCAAAGGCCAAGGCCAAGGCCGAGGCGGGCAAGCCGAAAGCCATCGGGACGGAGGAACAGGAGCTGCGCGCGCGCAAGTTTCCGGGCCTGAGCATGCCGGACCAGGAGTGGAAGGACGAGGACCGCTTCCTCGCCGAGCGCGAGGCAAAAGAGGGCAAGGAGGTCGTTCCGGACTTTTCGATGGACAAGACCATGGCCGACCTCCAAGAGGTTGCGGCGCGCCGCGGCCGGCCGAGCGCAGACGACTTTATGGACGGCGAGCCGAGCGCGAAGCGCCACCGCCCGGATGACCGCGAGCGGGACAGGGGGTACGGGCGAGAGCGGGAGAGGGATCAGGGGTACGCTGGTCGTGACAACGGATGGGCTGGGCGCGGTGGGGCAGGCGCACCGCCTCCGCGAGACGATGGATACGGTCGGGATCGCGATAGGGGGTACGACCGGCCGCGTGGGCGACCCGGCCTCGACGACCGGCCAGTGCAGTACAAGATCTACAATGGGACGGTCACGAGCGTCAAGGATTTCGGCTGCTTTGTCGCCCTTGATGGCGTTGCGGGGCGTGTAGAAGGTGGGTTTTCGAGAGACTATCTAACTCGCATCCCCTACTGACATCCAGGTCTTGTGCACGTCTCCAATGTCTCTGGCGTTCGCATCGACTCGCCGTCCGAGGTCGTGAGCCGGAACCAGCGCGTCAAGGTCAAGGTCATGACCATTGCCGGGAACAAGTACGGCCTGAGCATGAAGGACGTCGACCAGAAGACGGGCGAGGACCTGACGCCGCACCTGCGGATAAAGACCGACGAGGAGATGGAGGACGAGCGGCGGCGATTCGCTGCGCGCGTAGGCACTGGCGCGAATGCTGCGCCCCTCAATGGCGCGCCGCCGGAACCGTTGTTGGAGGTCAAGCGTGGCAGCGCAAAACGCTTGTCTAGTCCTGAACGGTTCGAGATCAAGCAGCTTATTGCTAGTGGTGCCGTCAGCGCGGCTGACTACCCGGACCTCGATGACGACTTCAACACGACGATCAACAATCCCGAGATTGACGAGGAGGTGGATATCGAGGTGGCGGAGAAGGAGCCGGCGTTCCTCGCGGGACAGACGAAGATCACGCTCGACATCTCTCCTGTCAAGATCATCAAGGCGCCCGACGGCTCCCTCAATCGCGCCGCTCTAGCAGGCGCGCAGCTCGCCAAGGAGCGCGCAGACATGCGCCGCATGGAGGCGAATGAGCAGGCCGACTCACAAGCACGCAACATTTCGCAGCCCTGGCACGACCCCATGGCACAGCAGGGCGACCGGCAGTTTGCCGCGGATGTGCGTGCTGGCATGATGAACAGGCCACAGGCGACGCCGGCATGGAAGGCCGCGAACAAGAGCGTGACGTACGGCAGGATCACGTCACTCAGTATCCAGGAGCAGCGTCGCAGCTTGCCTATTTACAAGCTCCGAGACCAGCTTGTCAAGGCTATTCGCGAGGTGGGTATGGCAGCCTGATGACAACTGACCCAGCAGAACCAGGTGCTCGTGGTTGTCGGCGACACTGGATCAGGAAAGACGACACAGATGGCGCAATACCTCGCGGAGGAAGGACTGCTCACGCACGGGAGACTAGGGTGTACGCAGCCGCGTAAGGTTGCCGCAGTGTCCGTCGCGAAGCGTGTCGCTGAGGAGGTTGGCTGCCGACTCGGGTCCGAAGTCGGTTACACCGTTCGTTTTGAGGACGTGACATCGCCGGACACAAAGATCAAGTTCATGACAGACGGTATGCTTTTGCGTGAGCTGTTGATCGACCCGGACATGTCGCGCTACAGTGTGATCATGCTCGACGAGGCGCACGAACGTACTATCGCCACGGACGTCCTTTTCGGTCTCATGAAGAAGGCGTGCAAGCGCCGCCCGGACCTCAAGCTCATCTGCACCTCCGCTACGCTCGATGCGGAGAAGTTTGCAAAGTACTTCTGGGGCTGTCCAATCTTCACCATTCCAGGCCGCACGTTCCCCGTCGAGATCCTGTACACCAAGGACCCAGAGCCGGATTACCTCGAGGCGTCGCTCATCACCATCATGCAGATCCACCTGATGGAGCCGCCAGGTGACATCCTGCTCTTCTTGACTGGTCAAGAGGAAATTGACACTGCGTGCGAGGTGCTATACGAACGAGTCAAGGCTCTAGGACCACAGGTTCCCGACCTCATCATTCTGCCCGTCTATGCCGCGCTGCCGTCCGAGATGCAGTCGAAAATCTTTGACCCCCCGCCACCTGGTGCGCGTAAGTGTGTCATCGCGACAAACATCGCCGAGACGTCGATTACCATCGACGGTATCTACTATGTTATCGACCCGGGATTTAGCAAGCAGAACGCGTACGACCCCAAGCTTGGTATGGACTCGCTTATCGTCACACCGATTTCCCAAGCCCAGGCGCGCCAGCGCTCTGGTCGTGCCGGTCGTACGGGTCCTGGCAAGTGCTACCGTCTGTACACTGAGATTGCGTTCCGTAACGAGATGCTTCCGAACCCGATTCCTGAGATCCAACGCACCAACCTGGCGTCGACAATTCTCACTCTCAAGGCCATGGGCGTCAACGACCTCATTCACTTCGACTTTATGGATCCGCCGCCAGCAGCGACCATGTTGACTGCGCTCGAGTCATTGTACGCGCTTGGTGCGCTGGACGACGAGGGTCTTCTGACCCGCGTGGGGCGCAAAATGGCCGACTTCCCGCTCGACCCGCCGCTGTGTAAGATGCTCATCAAGAGTGTCGATTATGGGTGCTCTGAAGAAGCTCTCACCATCGTTGCAATGCTCCAGGCCGGAGGACAGGTGTTCTACCGTCCCAAGGACAAGCAGCAGCAGGCGGACGCGAAAAAGGCAAAGTTCCACCAGCCCGAGGGCGACCTGCTCACCCTGCTGGCCGTGTACAACGGCTGGAAGGCGAGCAAGTTCTCGAACCCGTGGTGCTTTGAGAACTTTATCCACACCCGTGCGATGAAGACTGCACAGGACGTGCGGAAACGTGAGTTGCCTTCTACAACTGGTACTAACTCGCACAGAGCTGATTGGCATCATGGAACGGTACAAGCACGAGCTTGTGTCGTGCGGGACGAACTACAACCGCGTGCGCATGGCCATCTGCTCTGGCTTCTTCCGAAATGCGGCGAAGAAGGACCCGGTGGAGGGATACAAGACGCTGGTTGAAGGCACGCCAGTGTCCATTCACCCGTCGTCCGCGCTGTTCCAGCGCCCGCCCGAGTGGTGCATTTACAATGAGCTCGTGCTCACGCAGAGTGAGTCCCGACGGCTGCGCCCCGAGGCAATCAGAGAGGCTAATCATTCCAGAGGAGTACATGCACCAAGTCACGGTCATCGAGCCAAAATGGCTTTCCGAGGTCGCGCCGACATTCTTCAAGGTCGCAGACCAGCACCGCATCTCGAAGCGCAAGCAGCAGGAGAAGATTGAGCCACTGTTCGACCGCTTTGCGGAGACCAAGGACTCGTGGCGTCTGTCCAAACAGAAGCGCCCCGTGCGCAACTCGCAGACTTTCTAGATGGGAGAGTGAGAAGACAAAAAGAGGGTTATATCTCAGATGTACAGCTACAGTGTAATGTGCGGGTGTCGGCCGTGGATAGAGCAAGATCGAAAGGAATGTGTGTGGAGGCGCAGATGCTGTAAGAGATGGAGAGTACGGAATGTGGACGAGATGAAAGGACTGCCGGCGCAAGAGTTTATGCATTTTACGGTATACAAGGAAAGCGCCAACACCACTACTTGAGGTGCTTCTTGAAGAACGGTCCGATGGACTCGAGGGCGACGCCGGCGGCCTTGGGGTGGTCGTAGAGCTCGTAGTGGGTGACGCCGGGGATGATCAAAAGCTCCTTGTCCTTGGACGAGGTGGCGCGGCCGTAGATCTCGTTGCCGTCGCGGTAGGCGCCAAAGCTGCCGGGGATGTCGCCCATGACGGCGAGCAGCGGCTGGGTAAGGAGCGTCTCGGCGAAGGCGTAGGCGTCCCACATGGCCGCCGCCGAGTTGAAGGAGAAGAGGCCCGCGCTCTTGGCGTTGGTGTTCGGCGAGCGGTTGACGTAGTAGTCGGTCGCCTCGACGACGTCGACATCCTCGGTGATCTTCTTTGCGGCTTCGACCGACTCGCTAATGTACTTGATCTCCTTGCGCTTCTCGCCACCGCGCACCTCGGCCGTACGCTGCTTGGCCATGGCCTCGAGCGCCGCGACGGGGTTGTACTGGCTGAATCCCTCGCGCATGAGACGGCCAAAGTTGACGCCGGTGATCGAGACAACGGCCTTGATGCGCTTGTCCGTTATCGCGGCCGCGACGACGTAGCCGCCGCCGCCGCAGATGCCGAACGCGCCGATGCGCTCGGCGTCGATAAATGGCTGGGTGACCATGTAGTCGAGCACGAAGCGGACGTCGCCAACGCGCAAACCGGGATCCTCGACGTTGCGCGGCGATCCGCCGCTCTCGCCCTGGAAGCTCGCGTCATAGGTGACGACGACAAAGCCGAGCTTGGCGAGCGCGACGCCGTAAACGTTCGCGGCAGTCTGCTCCTTGCACGAGCCGATTGGGTGTAGGCCGACGATCGCGGGGTACGTTTTCTTCTCGTCAAAGCCCTCGGGAAGGATAATGTCTGCGGCGGTCTCCCATGCGAGATTGGGGATCTTGACGTGGCGAACGTTCTTGACTTCTTCGGCGATGGTAGGGGCTGACATGGTGGTAGTGGCACGAGTAGAGGACTGTCGGGAGTAGTTGTTGTTGATGGACTCGTCGGCAACCCCTCGCGAGGTTATTTTATACCTCTCGCCGTCGTCCTTCATCACAAGCAGCAAGTTTCCTTGGCAGCAAGTTTTCTCATTGTCGCCTCGAGGTGCATGAGGGTGGAGCCGTGTGACGTCGCCGCACAACACCGCTGTGGAGGGCCGAGGGCTAACACCAAATACATGCCGTAACCTCCCTCCGTCTCCGCGCACATTACGCTCATTACACAGACGCAGACCGTCGGCCGCGGGATGCACGCGCTCGCCGCGTGCTCGGAGCACAGAGTAGACCAGAGGAGATACCCTCCTCGGCATGGTCGAGTGGTGATGGTTACGCCGAGGATGGTTACGCCGAGGCCATCGGCCCTCCACCCTCCACACTCCACCCTCCACCGTCCACCGTGGACCTCCACCGCCGAGGTCCGCACGCATTACTTCTTAATGCGGCCAGAGTTACCTTGACAGAAGACGGCGGCGGAGCAAGCGCCATTGCGCCAGCGCACATGCAGCATCTGGCCGGAACGGAGCACATGTACCCGCGGAGCTCGCCTGGCGCGCATTCTGACCCATACCCCGCGACGTGGGATACAGATGGACACACATGTCCTTCCCGACGTCGGAGCAGGTCTCTCACATCTGGCATATCCTCAGATCCTCAGATCCTCATCTCATGTCATCAATTAACGTGCCCCAGACGGGGCGTGGGAAGATCTCACGGACAGAAGCAGGATATGATGAGAAGAGCACAAGCGCAGCTGACCGCTCCCTACCCAAGCGCTCTCTCCTTCCGCATCCCCCCTCCGACCAGCCCATCCCCATGCCATGTCAAAAGGAGGTGCACTCACTCCTCAGACCCTCCCCGGAGCTCATTCTCTGCGCCCGAAGTGTGCCCTTCACCAAGCGACGGGCAGCCCATCCTTCTGTGTGTGTCTCTCATCCCCATTCCTTGAAGAGTTCTCACGCAGGTCCGAGGAGTGCCGCCATCAAGTGCTGACATGAGCTGGGGTTGGGATGGACGCAGGCCGGGCTCTGCAGATAAAGCGAGTTGGGGCCGGGGTGTCTCTTTGTCTTTCTCTCTCTCTCTTCATCACCTTCTCACGTTCATACAACGTTAACGCCTTATCATGTACCCAACGCCGAAGTCCCACAAGCGCCGCGCGTCGTCGCGCTCACGCTCGCGTTCGCCAACGACGCCGTCAAAGCGCCCTCGCAATGCAGCTGCAGCTAGCGGTCCTGCCGAAGAAGTAAGTTTTGTCTCTCCAGAATCCTGATAGCAGCCCGGCCCCGCAAGAGCGACCCCGCGCAAGCGCGAGAGCGCCGAGCAGCTCAACTCTCTTTCAGACATCGGGCGCGAAAGTTACAGCGCCACCTCGGCCTCCACCTCTGACGAGTCCGAGTTCTGGCGCACACCAAGGCAGCAGTGCCAGGCGACACCCGGCCCATCGCGCTCTCGAGAGCGCGTTGAGGAGTGGAGGGAGCAAGTGCATGCGCGCAACCGCAACGAGCGCCGCGAGCGGGAGGACGACCAACGCGAGTGGGACCGCCAGCGCCGAGCTCGCCAAAGGGAAAACGCCAGCCGCGGGCCAACACCCGGCCCGTCGCGCTCTCGAGAGCGCGTTGAGGAGTGGCGCGAGTATGTCCATGACCACGCCCGCCGCGATCAGCGCCGCGAGTGGGACTGCGAGCGCCGAGCTCGCCGCAAGGAAAACGCCACTGACGGACGGCACCACGTGAACCGTGACCGCCGCGAGCCGCGTGAGACGATTGTCCTCGACTCCGACTCTGAGGACGATGTGGTAGCCGCGACGCCCCCACTCCCTAAGCCCGCTCCAATCGTCCACGTCGTCGAGGACGATTCGGAGGACGAGATGCCCGCGCCGTCGCACTGGCGGCTCAACGCCGGCGACCGCGCAATGCTCAAGCTTGGCAAACGGCCGCTTCTAAAGCTTATCGGTTAGTACAGTAGAAGGGACACCAGAACTGATCATCAAAGACCTCATGAACGTCGGCATCACCACGTTCCTTACCGATCAGAGCCGTGGCATCTGGGGTGGCGGCTTCCGTGAGGTGGCGCGGATAATTGGACTGGACCCGCACGACCCCGACGCCCGCCGAGCCATCGAACGAGCAGTAAACTTGCTGCGAAAACGGGCGAAACGGCAGAATGCCGCATACGCGAGGGATCTGTACGAAACGTACAGCGAGTGGTAGGCCGTGAGAATAGTGAACAAATAGTGAAGCGGACCGATACGATCGATGCGATACGATGCTGTTGTCAATCTTCTCGCCGAGCGTCAGTCTTGCCTGTCAGGTCAGAAAACATGTACAGTAAGTTGCAAAGATTGTACAGATGTCTACTCTAGTCGAACGGAATGGGCTTGATGCCGGGCCTGCTCAATCCGGCGGTGCGTCCCTGGGCGGCCGCCTCGCCGAAAGCGCTGGGCACGGCGATACCGCAGCAGTCCATTGCCCAGCCCTTCTCGTTCGGGTCGTGGATATGCCCGTGTTCGTCGGGCTGGACATCTCCGAGGTGCTCGAGTTCGTGTGCGAGTTCCGGGTCCTCCTCGGGTGTCGGGAAGCGGATGATACTGCCGAACATTGCGTGCTGCATCACTGGCAGCTTGCCCAGCACCTCGGCGGCGAACATTTTGCGCATCCCGCTGTTCACCTTGTCCCACGTCTTCACGGCCGAGATGTCGTCCAGCATCGGCGAGTGCCACCGCAGCGCGACCGTCTTGATGCTGTTGATAAACACGATACACGAAAGGTACATGTACTCGTCGCCGAACGCCTCAAGGATCTCCGGGTCGTGAATCGCTTTCGGACGGAGGTGCTTGTGGTCTGGGGTCAGGAACTGTTTGTCGGTTGTGTACTGAAAGCTCCGCTCGACTCACTTTTCAGCTGGCCCGCACCCCAAAGGAACGGCAGGAACTGGTAGTCGTCCAAGCCCCATACGCCGTGCGAGCCCGCCGGCTCGAGCCAGTATGTCGACTGGAGGTACCGCATGACGAGGAGGTATCTGCTGTCAGCGGGTTTAACAACGTGCGTCACCCACTGCCAAAACACGCCAAGGACGAGATATGTGCTGTCCGAGTCCTTCAGAACACCAAGCTTCTTGAGGCAGAGACTGACATTAGTGTGTATCGCGAGTTACTGCTCAGCCACGCTAACTCACAGCCACATCAAGAAGTTGAGCTCCATCCCACTGCCGTAGTCCACACGCTCGCGGTTGCCCCACGAGTGTGTAAAGTACGTCTCGACCTCGGGGATAGCCGCGGGGTCAAGACCGGGGATCGTGGCGTGCAGCCGCGCCGACGCCTACAGTCAGTGAAGGTTCACATCAGGTCAGACAACGCGTGGCGGCGACGCACCTCGCCAACACGGTCGTAAAACGTCTTGAAGGCCGGGTTGCCGAATCGGCTCAGCTTGTTGTCGACGGGCGGGGTGTTCTTCGCGATGGCGAGCACCTCATCCAAGATGTTCATGAGTGCGCGCGTCGCCTGCGTGTGAGTATCTCGCTGCGTGGCAACCCTTTGTACCCCAATTTGCCACTCGCACGTTAGTTCACACCCGGACTCACCTCGCTCGGCTCGCCCGCTTCGCTGAGCTTCTTCCCAACAATGCTCTCGTTCAGCTCGTCAATAAACCCAAGAATCTCCGCGTGCGCCGGCGACCGCTCGAACGCCGCGAGGTGGACCTTTGAGAGGATGCGTTTCGTGGGAACGACATAGCCGTTGGAGGTGGGAGCAGCTGCTGGTGCCGCGGCTCCCGGGGCTGATGGAGCAGAAGCGGCGGCGGCGGATTCTGTTGGTGCTACTGTTGTTTCGGCCATTGTGATTGATGTGTTACTGGGATGTGAGGTTGTTGCGGTCGATTATCAAGAGTGGGACAGCTGTCATCGTCGTCAAGAGCGGATTGAGAGGTGTGGAGTTGTCTATTGTCATGTTTTGCATGGTTTCCGCGTGGCCGCCACCCGACGTCAAACAAAAACAACCGTTCTGGATGACGCTTCCAGCTCACGACCAGCATCTTCGAAGCATCTTCGAGCTCGTTCCAGTCCACACCTTGCACCGCTTGTTTACATCTCATCCATTCCCAGCAAGTGCATGCTGTGGTATCTCCGCTGCATACTCGTGCTCCTCCTCTCACTCGCGCTCGCTCCCACAATGGCGTCCCAGTACACCGATGCAGTCCTCCTCCTCGTGCGTCCGTCCGCCAGCTGACCTGACCGCAGGGCGACAGCCTCACCCAGGAGTGGGGCGGCGGATCGATCGCCCAGCGGCTCAGCAACTACTGGCTCCGCCGTCTCGATGTGCTGAACCGCGGCTTTGGCGGTGGGTGTTGTTCTTTGATCGATCACCCAGCTGACAGCAGGTTACAACTCGGACTGGTGCGGGTGTGCCTCGACGTCACTGACAGCAGGGGCGTCCCCGTGTTCGAACAGGTGTTCCCGACGCAGGAGGACCGCAAGGCGGGGCGTGCGCAGGACGTGCAGCTCCTGACCATCTGGTTTGGCGCCAACGACGCAGTCCTAGATGACCGCCCGCAGTACGTCCCGCTGGACCGCTACAAGGAGAACCTGCGCACGATGGTCGAGAACGTGCGCAGCAAGAGCTCAAAATGGCACGCCCCGGGAACGCGGATTGTGCTCATCTCGTGTCCGCCGATTATTGAGGAGGAACGCGTTCTGGGTCAACTGCGCCGCTGGCGCGAGTTCGGATCCCAGGGCCCCGAGCCCACCCTCGACCGCGAGTTTGAGCGCACGAAGCGCTACGCTATGGCGGCCGTCGAGGTCGGCAAGAAGCTCGGTGTGCCGACCGTCGACATGTGGAATGCTGTGGTTGACGCCGCGGGCGGTATTGAGCGCGGAAAGCTTGCGCCGTTCTTCACGTGCGTTGATGGTGGTTGAGTGGGAGGCCCGCTGATGACAGTGATGGCCTGCACCTTACGCCTCTCGGGTACAACGTCCTGTTTGAGGAACTCACCAAGCTTGTCCTCGAGCACTGGCCCGAGCTCGAGCCCGAGAAGATCCCCATGCGTCTGCCGCAGTGAGCTTTACCGTCACTATGCGCAAGCTGACCCCCAGCTGGGGAGACATTGACCCCAAGAACCCGCGCGACTCCATTGGCGGCCACAAGCCCAAGATTCCCCGCCGCGACGAGCTGTGAACGAACAACTATACATTGTAGATATGATAAAGATAAATGGTCAGCAAGTGCAGAATGCAGAAACAAGTGACCCAGGTGGCCACGATTCGTTGATGCTGGAATCGCGCTAGCCGATCAAACGGGGGGTTGTACAGCCTTCCGATTCCCTGGAGCAAGCATGCCGTAGAAATGTTGGCATCGACGTACGCGTTCATGACGGACGGAGAGGACAGCGTCATCTGGTTGGTCCAACGCCCAGAAAAAAAGGTTTATAAGGGCCAATGTTTGGTGCCGCTCCGCGGGTAAGGGGATCTGGGCTCTGTTGTGGAGCGAGATGATTTGGTGCCCACTGGGATGGGAAGAGGTGCAGGGACGCGAGTGATTTTTTTTAACCTTTTTGTGTCTACGGTGGGGAGATTTGATTCCGCTGCTTCCATCCAGCCTCCTGCTCTCGCGGGCTCTCAGCCCTCTTTTGTCTCTTTCAACAAACAACAACAATCAATCATCTTTCCACCTCTTTCCACCTCTTGCTCTCTCCATCACACTCCTCCTCTTCACGATCACAACTCGCGTCCAAACACCTCTGCCTCGTCCTCTTCACTCTCCCCTTTCTCCTTTCATCCTTGTTTCTTTACTCAGTTTTCATTTCGCTGTTGCTTTTCCCAAGGCCATGTACGCCTATCAAACAGGTAGGGACTCACTTTCGGCCCGCACTGACTTCTCAGCGGCGCCGGCGCCGCCCCATTCTTTCCCCCACATGGCTGCGCCGAACAACCACCACTCGCCCGCACCGCCCTCGCCCTACAGACCGCATACCCCGCAGCCCTACGGCAACGGCGGCTACGAGCACGGCGGTGGGCCATACACTCCTCCTGCCACTGTCGCTGGGCACGGGTACAATACCCCACCTCAGTCGTACACTGTTCACTCGCACCCCCACTACCCTCCTCCTCCTCCGACCCTTCCGAACTCTGCGGGCCAGCAGTCCTTTAACGACTTTGGCATGCCGAGCCACTCGCCCTCACACCCCTCGACCCACGGCGGCTTCCCGTCGCGCAGCCCGCCGCCCCGCGCGCCCGGATACCAAGGCTTCCAGGGATTTCCCATGTACACCCCGCTTGCGCCAGAGCCGGTCGGGCCACCTGCTATTCCGTCCCCTGTTCGCAAGGCAGACTACCAGGCGCCGCAGTTCAAGACGTTTGCGGAGCGGAAGCGCGAACGCGAGGCGGAGCTGCGGAGGAAGGCCGCCGAGGCAGCTGCCGCACAGGTCCTTCCCGCGTCGGCATCTCCTGCGCCCAAAGCAACCACACCGGCGCCAGAGTCGCCAGCGCTGCCTAATCGCGCTCCACCCCCGGCATCTCCTTCCGCCCCGCCCCGTTCTCCATCGGCTGCGACAATGCGTATGATGGCCTCGGCCAATGGCGAACCTGGTGCGCGGCCCACTCCTCCGCCTCGCAGCATTAGCGGCCCTGCACCCCCACACTCGCCTGTGGCTCCGGGGGGACGCGCGCTCCCCACTCCCAGGGGTGTCTCCGGCCCGTCCCCCAGCCCTGAGCCTCAGCCTTGGGCTGGAGTCGAGACGCCGCCAGTTCCGCCCATTCCCGCCCAGCACCGCGGAAGGCAGGAAGCGCCTCCCTCGCCTCACTGGGGGCCCTCCGCGGCGCCGCACTCGATGGGGCCCCCTTCTCCGTCTCCTGGAGCCAACGGAGCACGTTCCGTGTCGCCGATTCCTCACTCCGCTCCGCGGTCCCATGGCAGACAGGATGCGCCTCCGTCTCACTGGGCATCGCCGACGACTCACCCGATGCGGCCCGTCTCTCCATCCCCTGGTGCCAACGGAGCACGGCCGGTGTCACCAGCCCCTGGGACGCGGTCTGTCTCACCGACCCCTTCCGCTGTTCCGCGACATTCAATCCCACAGCGGTCGATTCCGCAGCACTCCATTCCTGGCAGGCCGATGATCAGTCTTCCGCCTGGAGTAGTCCACAATGCTGCTGTGCAGGCCCTTCTTGAGCGAAGCGACACGGTGTCATCGGTTCGTTCTGTTGATCGCGGCGGATTCGGCCCGAAGCGTGAACTTCCGCAGCCTCCAGTCGGTGTTCGCTCGAGCCTGAGTCTTGATCGTGGCTCATCGCCGACCCGGCGTAACGACCCACCTCTTCCCCGTCGTGGACCGTCTCCTGTTGCCGAAGAAAGCGCGGCCGAGCTAGCTTTCCGCATGGCGGCGACGACAATCGGGTCCTCGGCGCCTCCTTCTGTCCGCTCAACGTCGCCGAATCCTGTCCAGGACAATGTCGCGCGCCCCCGGTCGCAGAGCCCGACAAAGCGCATTCCGGTTCCGTCTTACAATGTCGGTCCCCCTCCGCCCCCGCCTGTGATCACTGTTGGCTCGCCTCCCAAGGCTCCCGCTGTCACCATTGACCCACCCCAACGGCCTGTCAGCTCAACCGGCTCGCGTAAGGAACCCGCTGCACGCGGCCCGCCGCCCATCGTTGTGGAACCATCGAAGCCTCCTGCCATTGTGATCGGCAACCAGTCGCCGCCCACGCCGACCATTACAGTGGGAACACCGCCAACTCCGACTATAAATGTCTCCCCGCCTGCAATCACTGTTGACCGTCCCCCTTCCCCTGGTTTCTCGTACTCGGGACTGCCGACCATCGACGTGTCAACGTCGCACACCAGCTACGAGCGCGACGCTGGCCCCATCTCAATTGCAGCACCGGGAAATAACCGCTCCAGGTCTCCTGTCCAGCGCGCAAACAGCCCACGCTCGGCCGTCGGCCCAACCCGCATTGAACCCAACAGTGCGATCCTCTGTGCTGGCTGCCGCCACCCGATCATTGGTCGCATTGTCTCGGCTATGCAGCAGCGCTGGCATCCCCAGTGCTTCAACTGCGACAACTGCAATGGACCGCTTGAGCACGTGAGCAGCTACGAGCACGAGAGCAAGCCGTATTGCCATTTGTGCTACCACGACCGCTTCGCGCACAAATGCCACCACTGCCACACTGCGATCGTCGACCCGCGGTTCATCACGCTCAACGACGAGGTCCTCGGCGAGCGGTATTACCACGAACTGCACTTCTTCTGCTCCGAGTGCGGCGACCCTTTCCTCGACCCGAGCAAGAGTTCCGCCGCAGGCACCGAGTTTGGTGGCGGAAACGAGGAAGAGGGAGAGACGAACGCTTTCGTCATTCACAAGGGCCATCCCTACTGTGAGCGCTGCCACCTGCGCCTTCACAAGCCAAAGTGCCGTGCGTGTAAGAACCCGATCCCAGACGTGGCAGTCAGCGCAATGGGGGCAAAGTGGCACAGGGAGTGTTTTGTGTGTGCTGTGAGTTGAGTGTTTCTTTGCCAAACTGACGCCAGACATGCACGTTCCCGTTCTCGAACAACATATTCTTCCCGCGCGACGGCAAGGCGTTCTGCACAGAATGCTTTGAGCGCATGACCGAGCTGTAAGACGTCACAGACGAGGCAGGCGACCTGCCTGCGCACATCGATAAGATAAAACCAGTCACCCGGTCGAATCGTGGCTGAACCGGCAGCACGCTGGTAGACTAGACAGCGATATAGAGCGCTGGGCGCACATACACACGCGCAGCGCGCAGTTCTATTTCCACAGGCTCCCGACCGCTGTTCACCCTGTGAACACTGGGAGCCGAACCATCCCAGACCCGAAGCTCGAATCGAACGAGACCCAGAGAACCAAGTCGTGTATGTACACTTGGATGTAAGCTAGTTTTGAGGTATGCAAGGACATTGTAAACAAGTGGGCTCGGAGACTTTTCTGGGTTTCGGGAACTAGAGAGGTAGCGAGTCCTGTCCAACGTCGCCGAATGAGGGAGCACACTCCGCTCGCAAGGCCAATGCATATAGTGTACCGCTAATTGTCCCACTTCACTCTCATCTCAACTTATGTGTCGACCGCAGCGCCTCAACCTGTGCCCTCACCGCGTGCCAGACAGTGTCGACATTGACGGTACGGTCGATCTGGAGCGGCTGGTACCTCTGCCCTGTCTGGTACGCGAGATGCTCGAAGTGGAAGTTTGCCTTTACTTGTTCCACTGCGGTCAGCAAAGATCTAGAATCTTCCTGAGCTCTTATTACACCCTTCAACTCCAGTACTCACCCTGCATCTCGATGACCGCCCCCCGACCAGGCGGCATGAACAGCGCGAGACCGAGCGCCCCACCATGCTGCGCGATGATAATGTCCGCGTTGCCGGCATAGTGCACCTGCGTCTCGATGGCGTGCACGCTCGGATCGATAGTGGCAAAGCGGATGGCCGGGACGTCTCCGTCGGGCGCGGCCCACGTCTCGGGCTGGTCGCGTTCGGCGTTGAACACGCAGTCTGCCTCGGGGCCAACACACATCGAGCCGAGACTCGCCCGGAGATGGGATACCAGCTCGGCATCGTTCGTGAGCTCGCGATACCCGCGCCACTGGGACCAGTCGTCGTGCGCCTGCGCGTACTTGTCCAACTTTGCGCGCGAGAGATACAGCACGTTGACGCTCCGCCGCGGCTTGGTGGGCGGTAGGAGGCCGAACAGGTGCCGGTAGTAGTGTGCTGCCGCCCAGGTTATGCTCGACGTGCACCGGTTGCTGCGGTCAGGTCTGTAGTGCACACTGTACGCACCTCTCGCCCACGCCTGTTGCGGACAGCAAGGACGCGCCAGCGCCGATGGAGTGGATCGCGTTTGTCACTATTGTCAGCTTGCCGACTCTCTGCGCCTCAACTCACGGCACTCGCCCTTGCGCCACGGATCGAGCGTGAGGCGGCGCGGCGCCCATGCACCAATGCGGTCGTACAGCGGCGTAAAGTGGTTCTTGTCCATACCAAAGTCGTCTGTAAACACGAGCTGGAGGCGCTCGCGTGCAATTCCGGGAACGGCGCCCTCGGCGATGAAGAGCGTGACCAGCGTGGTGACGAGGTCCTCTCCGACATGGAACCTGACATCAGTGAAATGCAGAACCTGGTTCACTCACGGGTTCCACTGGTCCTGGCGGTGGATGATGAGCACCGTCCGCTCGATCCTGCTCGAGCACTGCACGTCGGCGTCGAGCTCCGCGAGGTCTTTCCCAAAAAAACGCTCCTTTCCCATTTCCTCCATGAGCTTCTCGCCGTCTGCCGAGACGGGACAGCGCGCCTCGAGCCCCTTTTCTGTCGGGTGCAGGTTGCGGCTCACGCACGGCGCAGCGGGGTACGGCCACCATTTTGATGCGTCGTCGCGGTGCACCGGCATGCAGATTGCGGATGCCGGCGCGATGCTCCCGTCCTGCGGCGCCCAGTGTGTATGTGTCCCGGTATCCAGAGGTTCGAGGGCAAAGTCGTCGCCGTCGCCGCAGTAGTCCACGCGCTGGCGGACATATGCATCGATGAGCGCGCGCCCAAGCTTGTCTCCACACGTATCCAGCCCCGAGGCGGCGACGTCTTGCTCTGCCATTGCCCAGAAACGCTGGGCCGTGAGCCCCGGTGTCGGATCGCGGAAGAAGATGCCCTCGGGGGACAGGCCCGCGGTCGGGTCTGCCGCGCCCGTCGCTGGCTCAAAGGGCGAGTAGGCGTGCCCATTCCCGCCGTGTGAGGGGAGCAGGGCGTATGCCCCGATCATGAGCGTAAGCGCCCCCGCGAGCACCACAATGCCATGGGGCAGCGGCAGGCCGCGCATGCACCGCCAGTCGCGAGGGGACGCATGGGACGGGTGGCAAGGAGGGTATGCTGGCGGGGGCGACGGGGCGTGAGCGTGAGCGTCTGTTGTGGGGACGCGCTGATACCGTGCCATCCTGTCGAGTGTTCTGTCAATGATCGATGAAGATGAATGTGAGGATGAAGAGAGCTTAGCGCGCATCGAGCATGCGTTGCTCGTCGGCGAGCACTGAGCGAGCAACGATATGCATGCGCAAGCAGCAAGCTAGCAAGCAGCATGTCGCAGCATGGACTTACGTGCATGCGCAGGGTGGCGCAAGCTGGGCGCTGGGCGCTGGGCGTTTGCCTCGGTTCATTCAATTGACCCAGTCGTCATCCATGACCGAGACTAGCAGCACAAGTACGTACTCAATCTGCATCGTTGACCCTGTTCAGCAGTATCACTCACATGCTCACGCTCACTACAGCCAGTCTGCTATGAGGCTGGTAGCGAATGCTGACAGGGCCGACAGAACGTCGATTAGAGAGTACCGTTGGATAATCACCTGCATGTGGGGCACTGCATGTACGACACGGGTGCCAATCTGCCTGCCTCGTCTAGCGTCGTTACATCCAAGAGCGAACAAAGCAGAAGAGCATCAATCAATCAGTGCGCGGGTGGATGGTGGATGTGCAGCGCGCAGTATGCGTGAGGAATGGCCGGGGTTAGCATTGCGGCACAGCCACCGCGCGTCCGTAGCGTGCATCGCGCACTGTGGACGAGCGTCAAGGGCGTACGCGTGTGCAGCACGTACAGCCGACATCTCCGCGCTCGCGCTGCATTTCGAGGCGCTGCTGATACGGTTGTTTCTGCTCATCAGAATTGTCTGGCTGGTCAAGCAATCCAAGCAAACGGGGGGTCAGCGACGGCGTAGCGCGCCTTCGTGGACTCTTGGTCTGGTGGGTGCAACTCGTGAGACGCTTGAGATATCAGTAGATCAGTATGCCGCCGGTTGGACGGGCTCTTGGCGCCTTGTTATGGTTTATCGACGAGAATGAAGTGCATGTCGACAAGAGCATTTTATCATCCCCGTCTCCGTAAAGTCTCCTCGTCGTCGGCAACCGGGTATGTACTGGAGAGCCAGGCGGCGAGGCCGAGCCCACCGGTAAACCCTTGATGCACATGCGGACCGACAAGGGATGTCGAATGTCGGACAGACATTGGACGGACGTTTCACTGCTGAATGCATCTTGTCCCGAGACCACTTTTGCCGTTCTTGTCGCTGCAGCCAACCTGAAACGATCGAGGCTCCTTTTGCATGGTCCCGAGTCGCGGCTATGCGGGATATGAGCTGTGGTGCAGCGCTCCTGTATCGGGACCTCTGGTGCAAGTGTCTGCGTACAGCCTTCAAGCATGCAACGAGCGGCAACCGGCAAGCGGCATACGGGGTGCGACAGCCAGCTCAGGTGGTTGCGCAAGTGGTGGCGCAAGTGGTGACCACACCAGAATGAGATCTGTCGTGAGACATCCGATGAGAGTCAGCTATAGCAGCCCACACCACAGTACACAGCACGTCTTGCACAGACAGACGCCCAAGTCCCCTGTATCAGCTTAATCATAACGCGGCTTGCGCTGCTTTGGGGTCGGTTCATGCTGAAGCTGTGCGATTGCAGACCGAGGAAACCGAGGGGCAGAGTACTGTACTGGCCTGTTAATAGATCAGGATCTCCACCGCTTGAGCAGTTCTGTTGGGGCCATTAGTTACTCACGAGACAGCGGTCCACATATCATGCCGGCAAGATATCATTCCATCTGTGTGAAACCTCATCTCGACGCCTGTGCTGCGCACTGTGCAGTATACTTTACGCGTGATATCGTTCGGTGGACACGATCGAGTACAGAGTGCCAGATCGGTATGGAGCAAGGCGAGGCGAAAGGTAATGGCCAACCTTGAGGATAAGCTCAGTTTTCGATGGACATCGAGGCGCCAGCTACGAGCTGTGCTGGTGCTAGCTGTGCTGGCTGCGCGAGCTGCGCGCCGCGGCGGGGAAACGGCGCGATGCCGTAACAGACGAGAGAGATAGAGCAGTATGCCGTAACGACGCTTGATCCAGAAGAGGCACTGTGGCACTGTGGCACGCGCATGCAACCAACAGAAGCAACCAAGTGGTCAAGTGGCACATGCAAAGGCAGCTGACAGCCGTCGTCTCTTGAGATCTTTGGGATCTGTATCTCTGAGATGATCGAGGTGCTTGTATGACAAAGAGCCGCGATGATGTGAGGTTATGAGCTGTGCGCAGCGCAGTCGACTTGATGCCTTGTCTGTACATTCTGCCTTGTGCATCCTGTTGATGTATAACTGTATCCCTCGGCCCGTACCCCGATGGTCAGTGGCAGGTGGCGTCCTCGACGCTGTTCTGTGCCCTATGGTCCTGTGATCCTATGGTCCTATGGACCTAGACATCTGCATCGCTCTGCACCGGCTGCGCCTCGGTCCATGGCCATGACAAGATGTTTGCAACCCCCTAACGCCAGAGGGGCTTTTCCGTCGATGGTTTCCTGCAATGTACAGACTTGTACCATGTGCGACAAGAAATGACCCTAAACCCGAGAACGAACGCAAGAGAGTGTCAGAGCGCCGAGACATGCATGGTGCTCGAGAGCGGTGGAGGATACAGTACAGGGTGAGACAGACTTGTACACTTCTAGACTACTCGAGTAGCGTGACGCATGAATACGAGAACTCATCTGTACTCCTTTCCAACCCCAACACTCCCCACACACACACATACACATTCTCTCCATCCCCCACATCCCAGATCGCTCCATGGCCGCCCACGACGACCCCGTCCTCCCGCTCGCGCGCACTCCCAGTCCCCCAAAATCGATAGGTGGCGGGTGGGGCAGCCTGCGGCGCCGGCGGCGGCCGCTGCTGCTTCTCCTACTGGTGGCGGTCGTGTGGTGGAACTGGCGGGTACTCGTGACGATCAAGCGTGATTTGGGGTACGTCTTCCGGCCGCTGTGGGACCGTCCGCCGGATAAGTGGAACCTCGTCACGCATTTCCCGCGTCCTGTAGGCGACGACGAGATGGAGGTGCGCCGGAAATGGTGCGGGCTGCACGGGTGGGAGGCGCGCTTGGAACCGCAACGCCCGCTCGTGGTCGACGCCATCCCCGTCGCGTCCGAGCTCGACATGCTCGAGCTCCGTATGCGCGAGTATGCGCCGTACGTCAAGCTCTACCTCTTCTCCGAGTCGAACGGGACGCATTCGGGAGACCCCAAGCCGCTGTACTATGCCGACAATCGGGAGCGGTTTGAGCGCATCGCGGCCGAGACAGGGGCCGAGATTGTCTACCACCTCTTCTCGGACACAAAGGTCCTCCCGCCCGGAAGCCACGATAACGAGTTTTACCACCGGCGGGGGATCAGTGAGCTGCTGAACCGCATGCGCGAGGATGGCACAATTCCAAGGGACTCGCTCGTCCTCATGACCGACCTCGACGAGATTGTCTCGCGCGACACGCTCGACCTCCTCACCTCGTGCCACCCCCCGCAGGGCCTGCACCTCAACATGCGCAACTACATGTACTCGTACAACCACCCGCTGCGGGACGACGGCAACTGGGTGCCGCACGTGCATGTTGTCGACGGCGAGATTCCGTACCACCACCGCCGGGACTCGGATACCATGCTCGTCGACTCGGGGTGGCACTGCTCCTTTTGCTTCCCCACCCTCGAGGCCATGCGCTTCAAAATGACCACCTACGGCCACAACGACCGCGTCACCCCGGGCAACCTCGACGAGAAGACGCTCCGCCACCGCGTGTGTACCGGTCAGGATCCATTCGGCATGTGGCCGGTGAGTATCAGTCAGAGGTGTTATACTAATCCGCCCCAGGAAGTGTTCAAGTTCCGCGAGCTCGTCATGTACTCTGGCGCGCTGCGGCCGGAGGACTCGTTCCTCAACGTGCCCATCGGCCTGCAGGAAAAGCCCGACAGGTTCCGATATCTCCTCGACCACGGCTGCGAGCGCCCGAACAAGTAGACTGTATGTACTGATAGATGGCCGGAGCGGACATGGACGTTGGGTCAAGGGTACGTGATGGGCAAAGCAAGGTGATGCGGAAGATGGGGAATGACAACCTGACGAGTCTGACATCTCCTACCAATATTCTTTCCACTGACTGACTGGCCTCATGTTCAAGCAAAGTCGAGCATGGTGGGCAGTCTCTTCTTCATCAGGGTCCCCATTGTCGATGGCAGCTTATCGCTCCGCAGTGATCGCAGTGAAGCCTCATAATAACCCCCACGTGTCCACGACCTGCGCACTTCCAAGGTTTGGAACATCCGCGGTTCATCGTGCAACTGCGCAGACACGCTCTGCGACACACTCTGCACCCAGACCTCCCCGCTCGCACCGCTAGCCCAGAAAAGTGCTGCATGTCATGACTGCTCCATATGCTGCTACAACGGTCTACTTCTTCTTAAAACTCCGGGGCTTGAAGCTGTCGCTCTTGTACTTGAAGCCCTTGTCTTTGCTAATGTCGACAAAGCGGTACAGCGAGTCGTTGCCGGTGCGGGTGATGTGCGCCGGTGTCTTTGCGACCTGCTCAATCGGCTGCCCGCCGGCCTGCTCGGCCTTGTCGGCGAGCGAGTCGGCGTCGGTACCGGACGCGACCTCGGCAAGCTCGGCAGCCTTGCGTGCGGCGGCCTCAGCAGTCGCCTCCCTCTGCTCGCGGAGGTACACGGCCTCGTCCTTCATCTCCCAAGCCAACGACTCGACACTGCCGCCCGAGACGATCGACTTGCGGCTAAAGGCACCCTTGTGCTTGTCCTCGCTAAAGTCGTGCTCCTCCTGCAGTTCGGCCGCTGTGCTGGGGTGCTCCAGACGGTTGAGCTCCTCCTTCCGGCGGGCCTCGGTGCTGGCCTTCTTGTCGGCGCCAACAGGCGACTCGACGCCGAGAAGAGTCTCCATGCTCTCCTGGTAGGCATATTGGAGGGGAAGTTTCTGTGTTTGTTAGCACAGGCTATCAACGTCGAGAAAGAGGGGAGGGGGAAGGAGGTATCAGAAAGCCATGCATGAGTTTGAAACCATGTTGAAGTCTTAAAGACTAATCTAAGTAGGTCATCATGAAGAGGGGAGGGAGGGGTTGGAGGGAAACGGGGCTCGGAAGAGACACTCACCTAGATGCGCAATTAAAGTCCGGGCAAAAGTGACAGACGGAAGAAAGAAATGTCAGCATGGACGACTAATCGCGACACGTCGCGCAGGCTCAGGAAGTGAAGAATATTGTAACCAGATGCCCTTGGGGCGTGGTCTTCAATAGAATGTCATGTTTGTTTCTCATCACAGCCAGCACAAGCCCACGTACCTGGCGGACAAACTCGGCCTCGACCTCCTTGAGTTTACGAATGGCCTCGAGACGGTGCTTTGAGACATTGTACGCCTGCGAAATCTGGCCAATCGTGCGCTTCTGCGCACTCAGCTCGGCAGAGAGCACATTCATCAGGTCATTCGACAGCGGGGGAGGCGGGCGGAACGACGGGTTCGACGCGTATGGCTGGGGTGGTAAGCATTGGAAACCCCAAAACCTCCTTTACATATACTCACGACCGAGCCGCCAAGCCACCGCGCACGCCCCGTCCCCGGGCGCTTGTACTTGAACCCGACGTTTGCAAGCCACTCCTCAAAGTTGCCCGGCAGGACATCCGCGGGGAACGCCGCCGCGTCAGGCTTTGGTCCAGTCTCCTCGTCCTCGTCATTTTTCCGGCGCGCCTGCTGCGCGTACCCGCGGCGCGCGCACTGGGCTGCGGTGCACGCGACGCGCGCGGCCTGCGCCGCTCCGTAGGGAATACGGGAGGGGCCCGCGACGGCCGTGACGAAGGACATGGTGTGAATGTGAAGAGAAGAAGAAAGATGGGAGGGAGAGGGGAGGTGAGATGGGAGAGATGGATGCAAACGAGACTGGCGACAAGAAAAAAAAGTCGGAAAGTCGAGGTTGGGTGCGAGAGCACAAATGGCTACGGTGGTCGGGAATAGGCGGGATTATGCGAACCAACAGAGCTGCAGCACAGGCACACCCGTTGTGGCACTTTTTTTCCCACTCGCCCGAGTCCAGTGACTTTTGACAGCTCGCGATGCATTACTCGTTCGTCACCATCCATTATCATCTGCTCCGTCTCACTCCGTTACTCTGCCCCCCGCACAACACTCCCACCATGCTCCCCGCCCCGCCGCACCGCCTGTGCTCGCACCTGACGAACACGTCGCGCGCCGCGCTGGCCGCGACCTCGCTGCCGTACTCGAACGCGTCGCTCGGCATTGCCTCCGCCCTCCTCCGCCACGGCCTCATCTCAAACGTGTCCCTCGGCTCGCCCGTCCAGCCCAACCCCGCGCAGTTCCCCTCTCTCCCCAAGGCCGCGCAGCGCGTCTGGGTCACCCTCAAGCACCGTAACGGACAGCCGGTGCTGCGCCGCGTCGAGCTCGTGTCCAAGTCCTCTCTCCGCAAGATTGTCGACAACAAGGAACTCGGCCTCCTCCTCCGCGGCAAGCGGTCGCGCAACGTTGCCGGCGTCGGGTCCGGTGAGATCTTTGTCGTAAAGGTCCCCACCGACACAAAGATTGGGCGCAAGGGCGTCCAGACGTATCTCGAGGGATGGGAGGCGTTCCGCCGAGGCCTCGGCGGCGAGGTCGTTTGCCGCGCGTCGTAGATGAGCGTCGAGTCGAAGGAGCTCGGAATCAGGAGGAACAGCATCGCGATGCTTTGCGCACTCTCGCCCACTCGCTTCCACATCCGATCTTCACCCCGCCGTCATCGTCGCCATCATATTCAAAAGCAGTCGCCGCGAGCACCAGTCCCGCGCCGCCCGGCCGCCCACCCCTCAGCATGTATACCGCCCATTCATACCCGCGACGTGACAATGTATATCATATGACCACTGGTGCTACAGATGCTGGGTATGGGGCACAGAGTTGCAGATGACGGAGCGTGTGATGTAATGTGTGTGCAGTGTGAATGTTGTTGTGAGTGGAAGTGGAAGTGTAGTACAGATCATATTAGTCGCCATCGCCTAATCGTCGCTGGCTTTTGGAAGGGGGAACCGCGTGAGCGAGTACGCGTATATCTCCTTCAGGCGCGCGACACACGTCTCCTCCTCTACCTTAGCCGCCGCCTCCTCTTCATACTTGCCGTCGAGGCGGTAGTGTTCTGTCATCAGAGCCATTTCAGAACTCGACAACTCACCTCTTAGCTTGCGGATATACCACAACCCCAGCGCTGCCTGCCCCACACGGTCCTCCCGGTCCTCACCTCCGAGGCTGCGCGCCAGGTGACGTCCCGATTTGAGCTGCTTAAGCTGCCGCTCGCGGTCGCCCCACTGCGCCGACGCCGTCGTGAACGCGAATATGAGCGTGTACAGCATGTTGTGGTCCGTTTTGCGGACGACGCTGTACGCCTCTGCAAGCTTGCGCCTGATGTTAGCTAGGCGCGATTCGGTAAGCTCACTTGGAAGAGATACGCTCGGAATCCGTGAGACTCGAGAGAAAGTTGCCGACGGCGTGCATCTGCGCGTTCGAGCCGGACCGGCACATGTCCGCGACCACGTTTACCTCTGTGGCGCGGTCGTGATCGTTGAGGAGATCGGAAAGGTGGCCCTCGGCTCCCAGGAGGCCGATCTCGACCAGTGCGCGCAGTTCTGACCCGGGGACCAGCGAGTACTTTGCTGCGCGGTAGTAGCGCTGAGCGATCTCGGGCCGGCCGAGGTAGTGTGCGAACTGCGCGTAAAGCAAAGAGACTTGCGGACTCAGTAAGTGGAACAGATTGCTCGCGCGTAGCAGGGCAACGATTTCGGTGAGCATCTGGGTGTTAGATGAGTAAGCCCTTCAACACCTACCTTGTCCGCCTCCTTGAAGGCACTGCGGCAGATATATGCTAACGCCTGCTCCATCATCGCTCCGAGGCGCAGCATCATGAACGTGAGGCGCAACTCGACCGCGTGCCCGATACCTTGCATGGGGGAGACTGGGATTAGCATGGCTCGGAGACGCAGACTCACATCCTGAATCCCACATGTCGTCGACGCGTGCTTCGCGCTCGTACTCCCGCATCGCGCTCCCGTGCACGAGTGCGCGGCACTTGTCGTTCGAGAGGAACAAGTTCCGTCGGGACACAAGTGAGTTGAGGTAAGTGAGGGAATGCAGCATGTTGACGTGGGTGGTTTGGACGTAGATGTACTGCGTGGGGCCAGATGGCGAAGGCAGCCGGATCTGGTGTCAGCTTCGGCAGAAAATGGAAAGCTCACCCTCATGACACCACCATTAGCCCTCTGCTGATTGAGAATCCCTCGCTCAGACGCTTCGTCCATAAGTTCAAACACGCACTTGAGCCCCATCTTTGACGCTTCGGGGTCACCGATACGGCTGGCGTGGAGGGTGCGGAAATGGTGAAAGTGGATATGAAGGTTGACAAGGAAGGGGTCTTCCGCGCGTATTGGCCCATAATCGACATTCAGCACCTTGGCAGCCTTATCAAGCGAGTCGCCGAGGTTGTCCCACTTTCGCAGGCAGAAGTGCCCCGATAATCGGGCCATGTGCACAATCTGTACCATCTGAGTATGCCCCGCGGCCTCGGCCTCCGCCTCGAGATCTGCGGCGACGCGAAAGAACTCGGCATTGTTCGTGTCCCGCAGAAACGCCATGAAGAGAAGATAAAGGCTGTACCGGTGCTGATACTCTTCTCTGCTGGGTTAGAAGCGCCTTCGTTAATGTACCCACCGTGCACTGGCCGCGAGCGCCTGCTTGATGATCTGCCTCGCCTGGCTTCCCTTGTCCTGAGATTAGCGCCGCACATGTGGAGCCGAGGAATGGCACATACCCTCATAACAGCTAGACGAGCGCTGGCGAGCGTGAGGTCATTTGCGTACGGCTTGAGATATGGACTGCGGCGCGCAATGACAAGCTGCGTGTGAGCTAGGAGGCAGAAAAAGTGTAGCTCAGCGTAGGACCCACCGATTTCGCCAGCACCGTCTCGAGATCAGCATATACTCTGGCGAGGTTGATCTCGATGCCATACGCCGCTCTGAGCTCCGCGCGCATCGTTCCGAGAATGGTCGCCGCGCTAGCGAGCTTGATTCCCACCGTCGCAAACTCGAGGCTGAACGCCACGCGCTCCTTGTCCGAGAGTCCCTTCTGGCTGAGTCCCAAGCTGAGCAGGTCCAGCGCGAGCACGAGAAGCCGCAGCGCGGTGTGGCCTGCATAAGGGTCGTGCACGTACCCCTCCTCCCGCCCGTCCCAGTACAGCGGTATTGCGCACTTGTCAGGGACGGACGCGCCGAGCGGCACAAACGCCTGCTGGTAGTGCCGCGCCGCGGCGTGGTGCGCCTCCAGCGCCGTGTGGTACAGCAGCGGCATGCCGGGGATACCGGTGCCAGTGCTGGTGAATGAGTCTGGGGTGCTGAGCTTGGAGCGCTGGGATGGCGACGCGGTGGGTGTAGAAGTGGCACCCTTTGCTCGCCGCAAACCCGGAGTCGACGGCACGGCGGGCGCAGTTGATGGACCCGGTACTGGAGCTGGATGACTGTTTCCAGGACGGATATGCGGGTCGGAAGCCGACGCCGAGACGCGCGCCTTCTTCCCCCTCCCCCCGCCGCCATCATCGTCGCGACCACGCTTCGGCGAAGGCATCAGCTCACGGCGGGGCGGGGCGCGCCATGAACTGATGAGGAGGGGGCTCGCTGTGGCGGAGTGCGCCCAAGGGGAGAAGGGGATATGAGGGCGAAGGTGGTGGTGTTGAACGTGTGAGAAATGGTCGACTGATACCGATTGATGACGAGCGCGACCTTTTGGCTGACTTTGAGACAAGGAAACGCGTGCGAAATGACTTGCACCAAAGTATCCAGAGTCCAGTCAACCCGCGTCGACCATCTCGCGCTTTGGCCGCCACCTACGCTCATTTTGTGCCCGAGCGGAAGAGCGGAGATGTCTTACTCTCCGTTTGCTGCTCGGATTCTCCGGTTCGGAGACCCGCGAGTCGAGATGAGCTTTGGTGCCCAGAAAACTCGGGCGAATCGAGAGCAACCTGTATGCATATCTCTGGTTTGTAACCTCTTCTCCATCTCTCTCTCTCCATTCCTCTTTCTCTCTCACCCACCATGTCCCGCACAGCCACCGTATCCCGCGACACGTCCGAGACGCAGATTACGTGCACGCTCGCGCTCGAGCCCGCGCAGGGCGCCAAGCAGGAGATTAGCGTGTCCACCGGTATCGGGTTCCTCGACCATGTAAGTGGACGGAATCGGGAGGGAAGCGGAGTGGAACTGGAGAGCTGCGAGGTGGCTGCTGTCTCTCAACCTCGTCTGTTGCTCTAGCTCCACATTCGCTGTCCTTTCCCGCTTTGCGCCATGCACCCGCTCACACCCAGATGCTCACCGCGCTCGCCAAGCACGGCGGCATGTGCCTCACGATCAAGTGCAACGGCGACCTGCACATTGACGACCACCACACCACCGAGGACTGCGGCCTGGCGCTCGGCGAGGCGTTCAAGAAGGCCCTCGGAGAGCGCAGGGGCATCAAGCGCTACGGCTACGCGTACGCCCCCTTGGACGAGGTGAGTGGAGGCAGACGAAATCGGCTACCTAGCACAGAGCTCACCCCAGACCCTCTCGCGCGCGGTCATTGACATTTCGTCGCGGCCGTACTTTGTCGGCGACTTGCCGTTTACCCGCGAGAAGATTGGAGATCGTGAGTGTTCAGGGGCGAGAGGAGTCTTTGGTCGAGGAGTACACGAGAACGGAGCTGGCCCGGTGTCTCAGACTGAGCTCCTGAGTGTGATCTCAATCGTCCCTCGACCTTCTCCCCCACCTCCCAATGACCATTCTCACACCAGTGTCCACGGAGATGATCTCCCACTTCCTCGAGTCCTTTGCCTTTGCCGCCGGCGTCACTCTTCACGTCGACTGCATCCGCGGTGTCAACAACCACCACATGTGAGTGAACAGCAACAGCATTTTTGCTGACCCTTCAGCGCCGAGGCGTCGTTCAAGGCGCTCGCGCTCGCGATCCGCATGGCCGTCACCCAGACGGGCAGCGACGACGTGCCGTCCACAAAGGGCGTGCTCGCCGTGTAATTGTTGTACCTTAGAGCCATGCAGCGTAGAATTTCTTGTACCCCGCATAGTGGAGAAGGAAACGCACTTTGCACTCCTCGTCTCCCGCTCATCCCACTCTAATCACAGACATACATCCAACAACACTCTTACACAGCACAGCGGCACGTATACCGGAATCATGGTACTTTTTGATATGGACATAGGTCCCCTTCGGGCCCTTCAAGCCCTTCGGCGTGTCCCTCTCGTCTCTCTAGAACCAAACAGCAAACCGCCCCACAAGGGGGATACACTCGAGGAACTCGCGCACGAGCCCGCGGAGCTGGAACGCGCTGACCACCTCGTGGGGGTGCGCGGCGTCGAGGCGCTCGTGCGTCCCGCCCACAACGACACCAAGCGAGGGCACCCACCCCGCAAAGGGGATGTACGCCCATAGGCCCTTGGGCGCTGACCAGGCGAGGATGAGCTCGATGCGGCGCCGGTCGAACGGGAGCGGGAGGGTGGATGCGAGCGACGCCGCGAGCGTGAGCGTCAGGCCTGAGGGCTTGGCCGGGGTGGAGATGTGGTTGGCGTGGTCGAGGCTTGGTGCGTGGTTGGCGTGCGACTTGCGCGACTTGGATGTCTTGGACTTGCGCCGCACAGCGTACGGCGCGACGTAGTTGTCCGCGAGAGAGGACTGGCTCGCGCTGCGCGTTCCGCTGCGGCTGCTCTTGACACTTGGCCCGGGGGTGCTGTCTAGCGAGCTCGTGGTGGCTGCGCGCGAGACGGACTCGTCGACCTCGTGCAACTGAAGTCAGCATTGGAAGTGGGATATAGCCGCGAATGCCGCAGACGGACGGGTGGCCCTGAGAGGAAGCTGGGATTGATTCCCACGAAGCGATCCGGAGACCAGCTCGGAGGCGCTCCACCAGACACTCCGATACCCCGCTGTCCGGTGTCGACGACAGCCGCAGCATTTCCAACACGCTCTACTTACCTCGGTCTCGTCCTCGGACTCGGTGCGCTCGTGCCAGCTCGCGGCCTTGTTTCTCTGCACGCGCACAGGTGTGAGGGCGTACTCGTCGTCGGTGAAGGCGAACGAGGGCTGGAGTCAGCTTCTGTCTCTTGTTGGTTCTGGTTACGCACCCCAGCATGCATTGTGTTCATGTCGTCGCGGAGCGGTAGGCGGTGGTGAGAGGGAGTGGATAAAGACAACTTGGAGGACCTTGTTGCTTCGCGGTCACTTGCACTCGCACCCATACCAGACACACGGCCAGATGCCTCTGGCGCGATCTGCCCAGCGTCAGCATCGCTAGCATCGGGCACATCGGCGCCTCTTCCCACGCTGCCGGGCGTGGGAGCGGGAGATGGAGATGGAGCGTCGCGCAGCCCGGCTATCTCGGGACCATCCCTCCCGTCCGTCAGACTCGCAGCCCCCTGTGTCGCATTCTGTGTCGCTTCTGACGCATCTGTCCCACTAGAGTGTGCGCGCTCCACTCCTGCCGAATCTGTCGACAACAAGGCACCAGCTGGACCTGCGGGGCTGGCTGCGCCGTGTTTGGAACGTGTTGCAGTTGTGGAATGGACGGTTCCAGGAGTCGAGGTAGCCGGGGGCGCGGCGCGTGTGGCGGATGTGGCTGGGCCAGCTGGCCCAGGTGCCGGTACGCGGTCGGTCCCTGGGCGCTGCGAGTGAGACAGGGGGTGCTGGCCGTGGCTGTGGCCGTGGCCATGGGCATTCGAGTGGGAGGCCGGTGGGTGCTGGGCCTTTGCACGACTTTCCGCGTGCGTCGTGCGCTGGCCGCCCGCAAGGGACGTGGACACAGACGTGGTAGTCACGACCGCCTCGGGGGCGGGGCGCACGCTCATGAGGCGCGCGCGGAGCGAGCTGTTCGACGTGCGGCGCCCAAGCGGCGCAGGCGTGGGCGTACCCAGCGGGGGCGTGCCGTCGCTCGAGGCCGTCGAGGCGGATGCGGAGGTCGAGCTCCGGCGGCGCATCCACGATCCTGGAGCTGGGCCTGGGGCGGGCGCCGCTGCGGGCGACTCTGTGGCGACCTCGAGTTTATCAGGTATGCGCGAGGCGGCGAGCACGCCCGCGAGGGAGGAGGACGCGCGCGATGCGGGCGGGAGCGAGGTGCGCGTTCCCCTGTCGAGTACCGGGGCGAGCGGGCTGCGCGATCCAGCAAAACTGGCCGGACGGGGGGAGGAGGAGACGGGGGCGGCCTCGGCGGGGCGCGGGAGGAACTGCAGGCCGCGCCCCGAGTGGCTCCTTATCACTGATGGCTGGGGGCGGCGTTTCGACGCCGAGGCCGGAGTGCTTGGAAATGCGACGCCGACGTCCACGTCGACGCTGCTGCTCCGCACTGAGCGCGCGCTTGCTGCGCTTGCGGTACTCGTGTTGAGCACGCTGCTCGGCTCGCTGGCGAGGCTGCGCGCGGGCGTCGCGGTGCTGGAACTCGGTGCGGATGCCTCCGAGGGCGCACGGGTCGTGCCCTCCGACATGGTCGATATGGTTCGGGGAGGCGACGAGGACGAGGCGGTGGAAACTGAGCCGCTGCGAGTGAGTTTTCCGTTCGCGACACGTTGATAAGGGAGGAAAGAACGATAGGGATGGAGAAGCGGAAAGAGATAGGGACAGGTTGTGGCCCGGGCCAGGGCACTGCGGCAAGGGGCAGGGCGAATTCGAGGGCACACAACCATTATTATTGTGTTGTGTTGTGTGTTTCGTGTTTGTTTGCGGGTACTCACTTTGATGATCGGCGCTCGTGCAGGCTTGTGGCTGGGTAATCTGCGTCAAAGCGGCGCGAGATAAGCGGGCTGTGCAGCGGGGTGTGGAGTGGGGAGGCGCCAGTGGGGAGCGGGCTGCGGGGGAGCAGCGAGCGCGGCGAGCTCGGGAAGAAGCTCGCTGTCGGACTCGCGTCAGGTGCGCGGGAAAAGTAGTCGGTTGTCGCTGTCGGGCTGCGGAGGTACGGTGCCGGCGAGGAGAGGCCGGCCGCGAGACTGAGGCCCGTGCTTGCGAGGACTGTTGGTGTGAGGAATGGCGGGCGGGTGTGGGAGAAGGAGTGGGAGCGGTGGGATGGTGGGTCGGCGACAGGGCCGAGGCTCAGGTCGGGCCGGGCAGGGGTCGCGGTCGTCGTCTGGATGGGCGAGGGTGCCGCGCGCCGCTGTGGTGTGCGAGAGGGCATGTGTGGAGAGCAAGAGGCAAGTGAGTTGTATTGGTGCAGTTCATGCAGTCGGACAAGATGGTGGTGGTGCTTGTTTGTAGTCTCTCGTGTTGTGGACGCACCTGGCGAGGCGGTCGTGTTTGGCTGCATCTAGCCTTTGGTGGAAATCAACGCCCGTTCCCAAGCCACTGGCGCGGCAACAAGCGCAACAACGCGCGCGACTACCGCGACTCGTCCCGTCCATTTTACACCCTACCATAGCCCACATCCGCATCCACAATCCACATCCGCGCCCCCCAAAACTGAACATCGAACTATGCATTCTGCATTCTGCATTCTGCATTCTGCATTCTGCTTGTATTCTCCGCCCAACCACAGGTTCCCACGCGGGATCATGTCATCCAACAGATCAGCGCGACGATCCATCTCCACAATGCTTCTCCACCCTCGGATTCCAATGATCCAACGATCTTCCCCTGGGCCCCCTGGCTTCTGATCGTCAGGAGGATAGGCGCTAATCCTTTCTAGCGCGCCTTGAGAGCTGCTACTAGCTACTACTCCTGATCGCCGGATCGCTCCCGAGAACGCTCCAAGGCACCAGACCGATAGACCGATGGAGTATCAAGAATAGGCCTGCAAAGATCGTTATCTAGCCCTCCCCCTATGTCACGGATATGCAGATCGCGCTAGATCGCGCTCATCTTTCCTCTCGGCCGCCTAATCTCCGTGACTTTTCTGGTCATCTTCATTGCGTTTGGCGGCGCTAACCGGTAAGGAAAAAAAAAAGAAAAAAAAAAAAGGAGATGCATTGCTTGCTGTCATGGGGGGGCGGCGGGACTGCGCTGGGCGGCTCTGGAGCATTCGCGGGGCCACTCGAAAGCCAAGCAAAGGGTAAGCCGAGGAGACCGCCGGCCGCAGTGCGTCTAGTGCAGGGAGGGGGACAGAATGCAGGGACGATGATGTGGGTGGGGGGTATGAGGATGTGATTCATTGGATCATTGCCGTTGATTAGCTGCTAGCTGCTGCACTAGTAGCCGCTTGACTCGATTCGATTCCAACTCAACTCGACAACAACGTCTTTGCCTGGATTGTCATCTACTCCCCCCCCTCATTCGTCTTAGAGCACAATAAAGACAAAACACCGCGACATCATCGTCAAGCACGTTGCTCTCGCTCTCATCGCACTCATCGCACCTCTTGCTCTCGATCCCATCCGCCAAGTGGATAAAACAGCAGCATTCCGCACTCCCCATCCCATCTCTTCTCATCTCTTCATCTCATCCCCGCCACCGGCCCATCTCCACCATGCCGATGCTGTAAGTACCGAGTGAACACCTGCGGCAGCACACAGGACACTGCACACACATTCCGCTCCGCTGCCTCGCTCACTCCCCAGCGCCGACCCCTCCACCCGCTACAGGCCGTTCCAGCCCGAGCCCTTCCCGGCCCGCACATGGCCCGACAAGAAGTGCAAGAAGGCGCCCATCTGGCTCTCCACCGACCTCCGCGATGGCAACCAGTCGCTTGCTAACCGTGAGTGTGCCGCGGGACACTGGGAGAGATCGCCCACTGACATCCCAGCGATGACCAACCCCCAGAAGCTCCGTTTCTTCCGCCACCTGGTGCAGATCGGCTTCAAGGAGATCGAGGTCGCGTACCCCGCCGCCTCCGAGACTGACTTTACCTTTGTCCGCGAGCTCGTCAACGGCCGCGACGTCCCCGATGATGTCTGGATTCAGGTGAGTTGAAGGTTGCGTGTCGCACGGCGCTGGGCCAGCGTCGGGGACGGACAGCGACATTTCCCATGCCCCACATTCCTTTCTAACTCCCCAGGTCCTGACCCCGGCGCGTGCCGACCTCATCGAGCGCACCTTTGAGGCTGTTGCCGGCCTCAAGAATGTGATTATTCACATGTACAATGCCACTTCGTGTCTCTTCCGTGAGGTCGTGTTCAACAACGACCGCGCCGAGACAATCCAGCTTGCCACAAAGCACACCGAGCTCGTCCGCAAGCTCGCGCAAAAGTACGCAAAGTCGCACGGCACAAACTTCCGCTTCGAGTACTCGCCCGAGACCTTCTCCCAGACCGAGACGCCGTATGCCGTCGAGGTCTGCGAGGCCGTCAAGAAGACGTGGCTCTCTGGA
Source organism: Apiotrichum domesticum (assembly GCA_001599015.1). Classification (NCBI taxonomy): domain Eukaryota; kingdom Fungi; phylum Basidiomycota; class Tremellomycetes; order Trichosporonales; family Trichosporonaceae; genus Apiotrichum; species Apiotrichum domesticum. The sequence goes on from BCFW01000008.1 coordinate 107,507, forward strand.
ACCGAGTCGGTCTTTGCGGACGGCCGCAACGAGGAGCGCATCATCTTCAACCTCCCGGCTACTGTCGAGGTTGCCACCCCGAATGTCTTTGCCGACCAGGTTGAGATGTTCTGCTCCACCATCTCGGAGCGCGAAAAGTGCATCATCTCGCTGCACACCCACAACGACCGCGGCTGTGCCGTTGCCGCGGCTGAGCTCGGTGTGCTCGCCGGCGCCGACCGTATCGAGGGCACCGTCCTCGGAAACGGTGAGCGCACGGGTAACGTCGACCTCGTCACCCTCGGCCTCAACCTCTACTCGCAGGGCTACACCCCGGGCCTCGACTTTTCCGACATGTTCTCCATCATCGACACGGTCACGGCCTGCACCGGCCTCCCGGTCCACCCGAGGCATCCGTACGCGGGAGAGCTCGTGTTCACTGCCTTCTCGGGCTCGCACCAGGACGCGATCAAGAAGGGTCTCGAGGCGCAGACCAAGCGCGAAAAGTCGGGCGACATGATTTGGGACGTGCCCTACCTCCCGATCGACCCCGCCGACGTCGGCTGCACGTACGAGGCCGTCATCCGTGTCAACTCGCAGTCGGGCAAGGGTGGTATCGCCTACATTATCAAGTCGGCGCTCGCCCTCGACCTCCCGCGCCGCATGCAGATCTCGTTCTACTCGGTCATCCAGAACCTGTCAGAGGAGACCGGCAAGGAGATGACCTCCAAGGACATCACCACGGCATTCCGCCGCGCCTACCACTTTGGCACCGGCCAGGACGGCCGCCTGGTGCTCAAGAGCTTCTCGATGGAGAACCAGCGTGTCTCGCGCAACAACTCGGTGCTCAACACCCCCGAGCAGTCGCCGTCGCGCGCGCCCCGCGGCCTCAGCCGCATCTCGGACCTCAGCCTCAACGGCAACCCCAACGGCAACGACGAGTCCTCCCCGGACCGCTCGGCCGTGCACGACGACGACCTCCCCTCGCTCCCGAGGAAGATTACGGCCACCATGGTCGTCGACGGCAAGACCCACCGCGTCACCGGTGACGGTAACGGTCCGCTGTCGTCGTTCCTCGACGCCCTCAACGCGGACCTCGGCATCCAGCTCTCCATCCGCGAGTACTCGGAGCACTCGGTCGGCACCGGTTCGGACGTCAAGGCCGCGACCTACATCGAGGTCATCCCCCCGAACGCGGACCCCAAGGACAAGACCAAGGGCGGCTTCTGGGGTGTCGGCGTCGACGCCGACATTACTGCTTCCGGTCTCAAGGCCGTCGTCTCCGCCGCCAACTGCTGGCTCGGCGAGCAGAAGCTCCGGATCCCCGAGTCAGCGTAAGCTGGCGAAAAAGTGGACGAGTGAAACGGATATGAAACGCAGACACAGAAAAAAAGGAACACGGAGAACGACACCGCGACGCATCCGCGCGCCGCGCTCAAAAACGAAGCAAAACAGCGCCCCCCATTGTTGTGTTGTGTTTCGACCTTGGAGAAAAACCAAACTTCAGACCCCCAAACCCAACCCCACCACCAAGCATTTCCTTGCCTTCCATTATGTATATCTGGACCTGATGTAGTGCAGAGCATGCCACAGTAGCACGAGCGGTGTAAGGGTGGACGGCGCGGAAAGGCAGACTGGGCAGAGTACGTGTAGTGACTACTACATGGCACGGAGCGATCGAGCCAGGAGCAGGACAGGCACGGCAGGCCGACGCGCGGCAAAAGCAACATTGCAATCTTGTTCTCTTCTCTTGCTCTGAGCTTGCCATGGAGCACCGGAGATGGGATCCGGCAGTGCGACGGGTGACGACATTGCCATGACAGCATGCAGCATGCAGCATGTAGTGATATGGATGAAAGAGAGAGCGTGTCATGAAATGAGCTAATTGCCGATGGAGCGCCGGCCGCCGCTAGAAGAGAGAGGGAGAGCGGGAGTATTTTGCGGAATGAGATGCAGCGTGATGCCTGCAAGCGGCGCCAAGGGGAACACAGCCAGATGGATCCATGCGATGCAATGGAAAAACGATGGCGAGCAAAAGACAAGAAGAATCCCCATCGGGTCTAGTCTACATCCCTCTCCATCTCTCTTCCATACCTTTACCTGTGCGCTCACTAACTATTCCCCCTCCGCCCCCGGTCTGGAACTCTCTCTCTTGCCGCCACCTCCCCGCTCTTGATCGCCAGCATGGTCTGGCGCACAACTATCATCACGTGCACGACGTGCTTCCTCCTCGGTGGGTTATCCAGCGCGGCGAGCCGCGAACCGCGGTGTCGCACGAGCACTACTACCCCAAACCGCGCCCGACCCCCGAAGCTCTCTACCCCGAGCTGCGTACTGTGACTATCCCACTAACGGCAGGCACGACGTTTACGCACTGGATCGCAGACCACAACGTGCTCTGGCGCTCGCCGCTGACGTCCGAGGCGCTCGCCGAGAGTATACGGTACTATGCGCTGTTGGGGACGGGCGCGCCCGCGCTCGGATGGGTGTATGTCGCTGTTGGCGTCGCCGCGCTCGTCGCCGCGGGGTGGAAGCTGCACTCGGGGTGGGGCAAGGGCGGCGAGGTGCTGTTTGACGGCGCGAGCTTGTGTGAGTACGAGATGCGGAGATGGGGTGGGGATGGGAAGGGAGATGGGAGGAGGTATAACTGCAGAGTGGAGTCGGCGTGGAGAGATGTAGAGGTGGGGAGGCAGTGGGCAGGGAGTGAGATGAGATGGGTCACGACTCCAGCTCACACACAGTGCTCGTCGCCAGCGTAACCTACAACCAAATCACCGAGGTCTACCCCAGTAAGCCCGCCTGCGCGCCTGCGCGCCTGTGCCTCCCAAGCTCACTCCCAGCACTTACGTCTTTCCCCTCGCCGCTGCCAGAGGACCTGACGGAACACGACCTGTTCCCCGCCCTCGGGAATGCCGTGCGCGACCTGGCGAACGACAACATTATCACCGCCGTCATGCTCACGGGCGTCATGCTCCTCCAGGTGAGTTCCGCCGAGCATGGGGCAAAGAGCTGTGGTCAGAAGACAACTGCCTGAGGCATGGAAGGAAGCTCTCCAGCCACGCTCCACATTGTGGACGTGGATCAGCAATCGTTTTCAGCGCAGCTCGGGCGCCTCCCCATCCCTCCCCAGTCCACTAACCCCAGGCGGGCCGGTACTACTCCTCAAAGGGCTCGGGCGAGACGTACCCGCGCAGCGACACGAGCGCGGACACGAGCGCCGCCTCCTCGGTCTCCGCCAGCCCGGGGGGTACGCCGGGCGACGAGGAGCCGCCCGCCCTCTCCCCCGTCAGCGGGCGGCACAGCACGCCGTTCCGCGAGCTCACCGAGGCCGAGGCGATGGAGCTCAACGACTCGGACACCCCGGCCCCCAAGACGGCCTCCCCGACAAAGTCGCGCCGCCGGAGGAAGTAGGCCACATCACATACGTATATACATGCTTGCGCAGCGGGCGCGCAGCGGATACCCCCGGCTCAACACCGGAGGGGAGATCATATAAGATATAATGTGCATGCATTGCGGGCACTCTGGAACGTTTCACCAGACTGAGCCCGTCCGCTGATCGGACACCACAAAGTCGAGCCGCTCTCGGCACGGGCGGAATCGAAACCAATATCACGATGCACGAGGGCGAAAGAGAGCCCGCGTCGACCCGAGCGCTTCCTTCATGATCATTCAATATATCAATATGCATCTGAATCCTGCCCTCGCAGCGCAGAAGCAGCGCTGGAGACAAGAAAAACAAAAACACAAGGTCCCACTGGGAATCGAACCCAGATTACAAGAACAACTTCCTCTTTCGAAGAGAAAAATCAGAATCTTATGTACTAACCGTTATACGATGGAACCAGATGATTTACGCATCGGCCTTTTCGGGAATATTCGGAAATACCCAACACAAGCGAACGACATTATTGTCCCTCCTCACATCCTCCAAAGCGAAGCCTTCCAGCCCAATTCTTCCCCCCTCCCATCCCCCTGCTGATGCTACTGGTACATGCAAGATCTAGACGGTGTGATGCGCCGCGAAAGGTGACCCCGATCCCTATCTCTAGTCGAGCCGGCGGCCGCGATTCGGCGAGCCGCCCTTCTCGTGTACGCGATGGGACGGAAGGAGGTCGGCACCACGACGGCGGCGGCAGCGGAGCACAAAGAAGACAAGGCCGAGGGCAGCCACAGCCGCGAGGAACGCCGCCTGGATGGGGTGTGCGCGGCGCCAGGACTGATGTCAGCATGGTTCTGTTGTGACATTCCTTACGATTCCGCCGGTGAGCTCGGGAGCCTCGACCGACTTGGGCTTTGCGGATTCCTGCCAGATAGACTCGAGGATGGAGAAGGCGTCGGCACCGTTGAATCCTGCACGCTTGCCGGCGCTGGTCTGGTCAAAGTACACGTCCGCCGCGGCGTCGACCACGACGATTGCAGGTAGGTCTTCGGCCACAAGACCATACGCGTGCTTCATGTTTGTGATCCACGTGTCGTCGAGGGTGGCGAACCGGACGTTGCGCTTCTGCGGAGCCGATCCTCGACGGAAAGAGCGCGCGATGTTGTCCATGACTTTCCGCTCGTCGGCGCCACGCGCATCGGAGTGTACGACGCCGAGGACGACGAGGGGCGTCTCGGGCGCCTTCATTACCTGCTGGATGTTGTCCGTCGTAACGTCCGTTACGAGGGGATACCGGTGCTTGTGGATAAACTTGCCAACCGCTTCGGGGTCCGCGGCCGGGAGGGCGAGAGTGGCAAGTGGCTTTGTGGAGTGGCCGGCGAATGCCACCAGCATAGACGACGGGGGAGGCATGTCGATGCTCAGGTTCGAGTACACCAGCGGGTCGTTGGTGGTGAAGAAGGGAACCTCACCGTGGAACGGTAAGATCGACTTTTCGACATTTACCTAGAGTCAGTGGCTGCTTGTAGGCTCCATCTCACCAAGTCCGCGAGCTTCGTACCCCAGTTCTGGAGGTAAATGATATAGTGGTCCTCGTCTGCTGCAATCAATGGGAGCGACTCGGCCTTCATGGCCACCATCCCCGCCTCTGGCGTCACTGGCTGCAAAAAGTCCTTCAACACGGCGAGCGAACGTCCCTTGTTATACGATGTCTCGTTGCCGCTGTTGTGTCTGCATGTCAGCTTAGGAGCGAAGCGGCTAGCCTCACAGTTTGAGAGTTGGGTAAGCCTCAACGCCATTAGCCCGGCAGAGATGAGGGTGGTCGTCGCAGTTTACGGCAACGATGTTGAGCCGGCCCCGGAGCTCGCCCGCGAGCTCCTCTAGCGTAGGGCGGAGAGCCTTGCAGCTGGGCGTGTCAGCTATAGCGTTCAAACAACTCAGGACACATACTGGGAGCACCACGGGGCGAAGAAGTCAATAAACACAGGCCCCGCCTTCTTGTACCTCTCGAGCCCAGTGTGGTCCACCTCCACGACCTTGCCGTCGGGGTTCGGACGGCGGACGTATTTTGTGTTAGCAGTCGTCGTGGCGTTCTCGCTGCTGCCGAGCACGATCGTCCGCGCGTAGTTGACAGCCTCGGCCTCGATGAACTCGCGCAGGAAGTCGTAATTCCGCTCCTTCTTGTACTCGGACACAAACTGGCCGTCCATGTAGAGGTTGATCTGCGGGTCTGGGTGTGAGTAGAGTGAGCGGTCAAGGATAACATACATCCTGTGATGCCATTATCGGAACACAAGTCTGGGAGATGAGCAAAAGAAACGAGACAAACTTCAGCAGCTCCACGGGAGACCCGCAGCTGCAGCGACACCCACCGCCCTGTGCAAGACAGTTGACCTGTGCCATGTGGAAGCCGGAGAGCTGCTCGTAGTGCTTGAGGTCGTCGGCGAGCTTGGCCCACGTCGGTGCAAATGCGCGACAGTGGGGACCTGGAAGTTAGAGCACCGCAGGAGGAAGATTGCTAATCGGCGTACATCGCGGGGAGAAGTGCTCGACGAGCCTGCTGTCAGACAATGTCCGGTGTGAAAGACCTCGAACGTGGCAATGACAGCTCCACTCACCATGCACCGTGTGCGACCTCCTCCTTGAAGGTGTCGGCGGTGAGCTGGCGGAGCTCGTCCTCCTCTGCGGCGACAAGGGCCGGGAGGAGGAGTGCCGCGATTCGTACGAGGCGTCCGAGAAGCATGCAGGGGAGGGAGAGCGGGCAATGCTGTGTATGCAGTGATTAAGGAGGGGGGTTGGGTGATGTGAAAGATGAAGAGATGCGAGTCTGACGACCAGAGGACACGACGACGACAACGAGTGATGACATGCCCCGATCTCGACCAGTCGAGAATATTATTTCCACCCATGTGCATTCTAAACTGGCCGCTGGCGCACTGGCTGTTCAACGGGCATGCGCGGCCCGAGGCCCTATGCAGCTAGCAGCAGCCTGCAGGTCCTGGCGGCGGTGCACATGGCGTGGCGGCAAGTTGTGCAAAGTTGCCGCCAGTTGCCACGACTGTAACACTGTTCGGGGCACTGTTCGGGCGCACTGAGCGGACACGTCCTCGACGACCTCTGCCAAGCCGGTCCTCTCACGTCGTTCATAATAAGAAGAACGAGGAGGACGACCGAGCTAGAATTGAAAGATGACGCGGATTCGAACCGTGGTCGCCAGGCGAATTTTCGGTCGGGTGGCGACCCGGAACCAAACTGATTGCAGGTGGACATGAGTGTGATGCTCGGCGCCACCCGCTTGGCCGTCGTCTTCATGGCCTAGTGCGGGGCACACAGACCGGACACAGGGTCACCGGCACACATGGCACCAACCCCGATCAGAATCACCTTCTTCAACGTTTCTCCATCCTCTCCATCCACCACCTATCGCCCAGCGCACAGCGAGCATGAACATTCTCGTGAGCACACACGTCGTCAGGCGCCGAGATGCTGACCCCGTCGCCACGCCGTCGTTGCGCAACGTTCCCGCCGTCACACCGCACTACGTCATGATCCGTCCCCACACTACGACCAACAACTCTGTTTCCTCCCATGACCATTCTGCCATTTGCCATGCTGCCATGCTTTCGTATCTGAAGGACACGCTCTTCGGCCGCACGGTCACCCCAGCGGAGCGGTTGCGGCAGCACCAGCGGTCGCTGCAGAAGGCGCAGCGCGAGCTCGAGCGCGAGCGCGCAAAGCTCGAGCAGCAGGAGAAGAAAACCATGGCGGATATCAAGAAGAATGCCAAGGCGGGCAACATGGTGTGTTCTGGCGAGTAAAGCAAGTGTGCTGATGGCAGAACGCGTGCAAGATCCTCGCCAAGGACCTGGTCCGCACGCGCAGGTACATGCAGAAGTTTACGCAGATGCGCGTGCAGCTGCAAGCTGTCTCGCTGCGGATGCAGACGCTGCGGAGCAACGAGCAGATGGCGAGCGCGATGAAGGGCGCGACGAGGGTGGGTGAGAATGTGCTGTGTAGAGCTGACAGCAGGCGATGGGCCAGATGAACCGCTCCCTCAATCTGCCCCAGATCCAGCGCATCATGAACGAGTTTGAGAAGGAGTCGGCGACGATGGACATGAAGGAGGAGCTCATGTCGGACGCGGTGGACGACGCGATGGAGGACGAGGATGAGGAGGGTGAGGAGGTCGAGGGCGACCGGATCCTCAAAGAGGTCCTCGATGAGATTGGCCTGAGCATGAATGAATCGGTGAGTGGGGAGGAAGGGCCTCCCGGAAAGATATCCTCAGAGAAGAGAGATCCCTCCGTAGCAGCGATCTCTTGAGACTGTTTCGCTCACACCAGTTCGCATCCGCACCGACCGCGAACCCGACGGCGAACGAGCCAGTTGCGAACGCACGCGTGGCGATTGCCGAAGGCGGCGGCGGCGGCCCCTCCACACCGACAGGCGGCAACCAGGAGGAAGACGACCTCCAGCGCCGCCTGGATCTGTTGCGGCGCGATTAACCACGCGACCAGCCACGAGTCTCGAGGTATGATGCGGTGCGCTGTCGGCGTGTGGCGGCAGTGGTGCGGCGGCGGTCAGGTGCGGCGGTGATCAGGTACCGTGCGTTGTTCCTTCCTACCATGATGTTATAGAGTCTCTGGATCTCTCGGGATTCTGGGCTGCATCGCAGACTGCGAGTCGAGTCACGAGCGGGAAGCACGGAGCCGGACGCTCCGGATGGGCCGGAGTGTTACGGTTTGAGTTGTGGAGACATTCTCGGGAACACGGTGGTACGCATCCGTACCGTGCGCGGGGGTGCGCCTTTGTGCAGCGTGAACGAATCAAGTCCGCATGCGATGTCCGCCAGTTACCAAGGAACGTCGTGCGCACTGCACCGACACCGCCCGGAACCGTATTTGTGCATACGCATCGGGGGAGTCGTCAAACAAGACAAGCAAAGCTGAGCACGAACTAGGTCCCGTACTCTATCGACTGAAATCTAACACGGCTGCCACTCGCGCTTATCTGTCGTGATGGACGCAACCAAGTAACTGACACCTGATCAACTGATGGCGCCGCGTGCCGCAACCAGCATAGCGGTAGACCGATGCCGCAATTTGGAGCAACCACATGTACTGTACATGCTGCATGCGGACATGAACAAGTCCAGGAGCCAGTGGTGGCAAGCAGCATCCACAGCGAGATAATGCATATAAGGCGGAGGTTTGCTGGTACACATACCCTTTCTCCACCTCACCATTAACCGTACTCACTTATAATGTCGCGCGAGCACTGGCGGGAACGGGAGCGGCCGCGCATCGAGTTCTTGTCGTTGCGCCTGTCGCCGACACCGAGCTGGGATTTTGACTCGGACCGCGAGTCGTACCAAGGTTACTCGGGTTATCCTATTGGGGTGAGCGAAGTCGACACCGAAATTGACGGCCGCGAGGCGATACGCGTGCCTCGTCCCCCCGGGCCTGCACCGTCCCCGTCTCTCTCTTCGCGATCTTCCTCCCCCTCTCTGTGCCCCTCGCCCTCCCCCTCCCCCTCCCCCTCGGCATGGTACGCGACCCCCGGCCCCGTCGTTGATCCGGGATACACGTCTGGCGCGTTCCGCGTCATTTCTCGCGACGGCATTCTATTCCATCTCCCGCGCTCGTTGATTTCTCAAGTGTGCGCACTTCCCGGCCTTCTGTTCTGACATCAGACCTCACTTTGCGAACCTCACACCGGGCGAGACGCACCACCTAACGCATGCAAGCGGGGACGCGCGCGCGCTGCGCCTCCTCCTCGGCCTGGTCCAGCCGCGCGAGGTCCGCGACGCGGGGAACCTCGCGGTGCTCTCGCGCGCCCTCCGTCTCGGACACTATCTCGGGATGTGGGCCGCATGCCGCCTGCTCGGGGGGTACATCTCTGCGGCGCTCGAGGCCAACGCGTGGGGTCGCGAGGCGGTACACATTCTCGCGCTCGCGGGCGAGGTGGAGGACGACGCGCTCGCCGAAGCCGCCGTCCTCGCGATGGCGGCGCAGTGCGGGCACCCGCGCTGGGAAGAAGGGGAGATTTGGGCAGGCGCACCCCTACCCCGCCGCCTGCTGTGGCCCGCGAGCTGGAGCCCAGAGGAGTATGCGGCGGTCAAACCAGAGTATACCTGGGCGATTGGGCGGGCCGTCCTCGCTGGCGATGTCGGGAGTTTTGCGGAGTTTGTCGAGGTTTATCGTGGTGAGTTGGGTTTGGCGTTTTGGGCACAGCTGATGGCAGGCCGTGCGCGTTAAAGTCTGATTAGGACAGTGTTAATATTGTTTGTATCATGAGTGCAGGACTGTGATCTGGACCATGGATCCGCTGTACTCGATAAGCCCGGAATAGCCAGGGGCAAGAATGTATCAATCAGATTATCAGTGGCTGTCGCGAAGGACAGTGGCGAACCACGGCCGCCGGACAACATGGCGCACTGATCGTCGCGAGGGACAATGCGCCAAGTGGCGGCCAAGAAGCAGATTAATCTGCGCCTCTGCGCATCTGTGCAGTAGTACAAGTACAACATTCTGTACATCAGTTTCATTGCGCGTTGCTTGGCAGCTGTCCATATCACTGCCCGTTTGATCGTCATGCTACTGTAATCCCACGGATTCCAGATTGCCTGCTGATCATCATAGATCACAGATTGGCTAGATTGCGGATCGCGATCGACGCTCGCTCCACCAGGGCCACTGCCCACTGGGACCAGCCGATCACTTCTTGCCTTCAGCCCCTGGCCCCTTTGTGCTCGCCCTGGCCCACCTCCCGCTCAGACCTCACGCCACACATCACTAGGCTGCAGCTAAGAAGATCGTCACTGATCGTCATCCCTCTGGGCTTCCCGTTCGGATCCATCCGGAGTCTCCAGAACTGATCTGCGTGATCTGCAAGTCCCAAACAAGTCGTGCGGGCACTTCGACGCTCGGACCCATCTGGGGCAGTAGTCCAGGCTCGGCGGATCTGCGCTCAGCGTTCAAACTGATGTACTCAATGCTTCGATGCTTGCATGTGTACAGATACAGCCGGCCGCGTGCTGCCATTTGGGTTTTACGGCGATAATGACGCAGCGGCGTCTGCGACGGCTAATAGTGGGGTGGTGATGAGTAGCATGAGTGGGGTGCATGGGGTGGACGTCCGGCAGGAGTAGTCACTGGAGGCCTGATGGTGACGCCCATATGCTGCGCGGAGGTTCTACATCTGCACTGTATGTATATGTATCATGTTGTTCGGGCCCCGGCGCAAGAAGGATCAGAGGAGGGGGACGAAGGAGTCACCTGTGCAGGCATATGCATACATGAATGGAGCATTGACGACGAGAATGCGTTGGTTACCCTGCCCGTTGGCCGCGACTCCGTAGTCGGCAGTCGGCAAGGTCGGGGACCTATCTGCATGACCTGGATCCAGTACAGTGCGATGCAACAGTGCGGACTGTGCAGGCCGAGCTACTGCACAACTTGACGATAACGCCGTCCACATTGGAATAGTATTCAGTAATAATAAGTAGTCGATTCAGTCGGAGAGCAGCAAGCTCTGCGACACTACAACCCATCTCTCTCTCTCTCTCGCTCTCTCTCCTTCAGTGCGTTGTTGTGTCACACACCCTTCCAGCCCTTCTCCCTGGCAACTCACTTTTGGGTTGCCCCGTCCTACACATTTCCACTTTCATTCATCCCCATCCCCATTCTTGTCACTATTACTCCATTCCACTGCCATCAGCACAACCCCATCAACAACACGTCCCATCTCGCTTTGGACCGTTGTGTCGCTGTTTTCGCACCCTGCTGGCGCCAGGACCTCCATCGAGCACCCCTTCTTGCCTTCCTCGGCTTCCCTGCCTCCACCCAACTTCACTCCACTTGGCCGCACCCACTCATCAACCTCTCACCCACACACCTCCCCTTCTTCTTCCAAGATGCAGCACAGTCCTGGCGACTTGGGTCCCTCGAGGCCGACGGCCGCATCGCTCCCAGACGCCAGCGCGAGGTCAAGTGCCACCGAAAACGTCAACAACACACTCCCATCGCTCTCCGGCCCGACCATCGTCATACCCGACACCAGCAACGAATCGTCTGCGTCTCCGTCGCCGACAAAGAAGATGCGCGGCGAAGTGCCTGGCGTGCCCGCCGCGCCCGCCGCGTCAGGCCCACACTCTCAGTCGATACAGCCCCCGTCTGGCCAGCGTCCCTCGCTGCTGCTCGCGACGCGCGGCGCGACATTCAACGTCGTGCCCCCGACGCCCGTAGAGACCAGCCCTCATTCTGCGACGCTCCTCAACTCACTTGCCCTCAACCAGCCGCTACAGGAGGAGGCCACCGTGCAATACGACTCACCCGACGAGGACGAAGGCGACGATGACAGCTCCCTCCCGACCCCTCCGCTCGCGCACCACATGCTGCCTCCCCGCGGATACTCATCTCCGATGCCCAAGCTCACCACGCGGACATCGTCGACGAGCGAGTCATCCGCCGGCGCGTCTCCGCCCGCGCTCTATCCCACCTCCTTACCCTCCACATCACCTCACCTGTTTGCCGAACTCGGCCGTGCGCCTTCCCCGTCTTCCTCTTCGGGATACAAGCGCCGCACCGGGCGTCAGCACTACCGTGAGAACTCGACGCACCGCGTCCGCGAAACCATGTACGGCGAGCAGCGCAACACACTCGATGGTGAGCGCCTAATCAACCAGTACCGCATGGGCCGGCGGCTCGGCAAGGGCGCGTACGCTACTGTCACTCTCGCGATTGATGTCGGAACCGGTGAAAAATACGTGCGTCCATCTCACATGCCACCCTCAAACTTACATCACAGGCGCTCAAGGAGTTCTCAAAGTCGCGCTTGCAGCACCAGGCGCTGCAGGAGAGACAACAGAAGGCTGCTAGGGAACGGCGTCTTCGCCGAGGTCCGAGACAGCTCGCTGTTCCAAACCCCAAGGAGCCGGAACAGAGCAATGATGTCGACGATGAGACGCTCGAAAAGGACCCCCTGGCACTCATTCGACGAGAAATTGCCGTCATGAAGAAGCTCGAGTGAGTGCTCCACATCTCTGCCAAGCTGACAACCACAGCCATCCCAATGTATGTAGGCTCGCTTGCGGTGCGGACCCGAATTGTAAACTAACAGCCTTTAGCTCATCCACCTCTATGAGGCTATATCGGTGCCCAACGCCGACGCCCTTTTCCTCGTGCTCGAGTATCTCCCCGGCGGCGTCCTGATGAACGTCCAGGTAGGCGGTAACGACGCCAACGCCCGCTCCCCTTTTACTGGCATTCAGGTGCGAGAGTACTTTCGCCAAATCTGTCTGGGTCTAGAATATCTCCACGCCAACGGTATTGCGCACCGAGACGTAAGTTACGGCATTAAACCTTGTTGACACCGCCTACAGATTAAACCTGATAACCTCCTCTTTTCAGAGGACCGCACCATGGTCAAGCTAGCCGACTTTGGCGTCTCAGAGATGTTTGCAGCAGGCGTGCAGGGGCGCGCCAACGACAGCATCAAGGGCGGTGCTGGCAGCCCTGCCTTCCTCGCTCCCGAGTGTTTTACTGGTGAGAGGGAAATGATCCTGCATTCCACACCGCCGTCCCACTGACGCCACAGGTTCGGGCTTTGACGTACACGGCAAGGCTGTGGACATCTGGGCCCTAGGTGCGTGAAACAGCTAGGAAACCCTAACTGACAATGCCAGGCGTCACCCTTTACTGCATGTTGACTGGGAAACTGCCGTTCAATGTTGCCGACCCAATGGCCCTTTTCGCTCTTGTCCGAGAGAAGGAGTGAGTGTGGAGTGCATGCGATCGGGCTCCGCCTGGCTGGCCATCTTCCCGCACCCAACTGACAAGTCCAGACCGTATATTCCCGAAGATTGGCACCCGGATCTCAAACAACTCATGTCCGGCATGCTCGAGAAGGACTTCAAGTTGCGCCATAACATGTCCAACATTCGCGTACGTGGGAACTTGGGCGGCACATGGTTTAACCAGCAATTACACTGGCTGACGGACAGGAAAATGTCTGGGTGACCGACTGGGGCTGCAGCCCGATGATGACCGTCGAGGAGAATCTGTTCTACTTCGGCAAGGTCTTCGAGGAGCCCACGATGGAGGAAGTCAAGACGGCTATTACGTCGTTGCGGTCCGTGTTTACTGTCGTCCGCGCGGTGCAAAAGTGAGTGCGATAGAGGTTTCCAGTCTGACATTAGGATGCGCAAACTGCAGATGCATCGCCGGTCCATGTCCGGCCAATTCCTTCCGACGCCAAGCGAGTCGATGACTTCTGGATCGATGGATTCATACCAGCTTCCCGAACCGATCACGGGCGACGTGGATCGCAGCCTAACCGCGAGCCCCAATCTGGTCGACTCGCCCGGGTCCGCCGATCTCGATACCGCCACGCCCGAACGTCCAGACCCGTTCGAGACGCTTGCGCCAATCAAGCCGCCATCCAAGCAGCCGTACACCGCGTCACCAGAGGCCATTACCAATGTCCTTGGTGTGGTGTACTCGGATCCCGATAGCATGAGCGACGACGAAGCCGTGACTTTCGATTCGCCTGTGGAAAGCACATCTCCTGTGCAGTACGCGTCACCCGCTGAGTGTGCTTCGCCGGTGGAGTGTGCTTCGCCGGTAGAATGCGCCTCGCCGGTGGAATGTGCTTCGCCGGATCAGTGTGCTTCGCCTGCGCAGGTACACTCGCCCGTGCAGATGGACTCTCCGACACAGTTTGAATCTCCTGTCGAGGTCGGCTCGCCAGTGCAGATGCACTCGCCCATTCAGTTTGACTCGCCTCCGCAGCTCGAGTCGCCCCGTTTGAGTCATCTTGAACAGCCCAGTGTGATTGGCACGAGCCGCACACCTTCTATTCGCATGGCTTCGGCTGACGCCACACCGTCCAACGTGGACGACGGCTCACCAACCCGAAACCTCACCATCAAAATGGACTCTGCCACCCTAACCTCCCGCCCGACCTCCACAGAGGTTGTCGAGTGCGACTCTCCCGTAGACCTTGACATTGTCGACTCCCCTACGGATCTCTAAGCGCGTATCAGCTCGTGTCGACAGGCGTACATGTAGTCCCAGTGCCTCGATACCCTAGTAAAAAGACTCAACATCCCCGTCCTTTCCCATCTTCTTCCAGTCTCCATTCACGCACGCACAGCATAGTAATTATTATGTGTATTTCTCCGGACAATTAGACGAACTGTAACGTAGACGGGACATGGCATGCATATCCGAATGGTACCAAGGCCGACGTGCCTCGTGTTGTACAGTATCTCGGCCGCAGAATGATATCCAGGGTATCCGGGACACGCTGAACATGCGGCTCAACTCTGCCCTCTCGAGATGTACCGTACACAAGCGTGTCCTGAATATTCTAGACATGAGACGGTCTTTGCTAGCCATGAATCCTGCTCTCCCGAGGAAACGGGTGAACATTATTCGGTTACTTTCTTTTTTTTTCTTTCTTCTTTTTTTTTTTTTTTTTTTTTTTTTTTTTTGTTGTTTGTCCGACTCATTACCAGGCAGTTGCAGGCAACAATCTGGCCGTGCAATTAATTCCCACAGTGCCAACGCGCCTGTCAGGCCTGTCACGGACGGCGCCGCGAGTGGCCAGGGGATCAGCGCTAAATGCGTCTGGTGAGTTGATGATTGAGATTGTCGGCGTTGGCCTGTGTGAACAACATCATGGCAGTTCTTCTCGGGTATTGCCCTATCAGCATGTTTAGGTGGTACGAAGAGAGTGAAGACAGGTCTGAGGAGTGTGCCCTTCGTACGGTGCACGATGCGATGACAAAACGTAGAAGGTCCTCGTCTATTTCTTGGTTCTTGTAAACAGCACGGGTGATGCACATGCCGTCAAATAGTTAAACGTCCAATGCTGGAAACGCTGCTTCAACAACGCTCGCAAGTCATACCACGCGCTCAAGAGCCCCAAACGCACAAAATACATTGTGCATGTACCGCGTATTAAAGCAATGCAAACTATCCCACCTCACGCCCCGCCGCCACTCGCGCCCAAGATCCCATCAATCAGGGTGTTCCAGTACTCGTCGCTGCCCTCGCCCTCGGCGCCGAGCACCGTGCCGTCGAGGCTGGTCGGGGGCGGGGCGAACGCGTCGACAGGCGGCCCCGCAGCGCCCGCAGCAGCCGCACTGGGCGCGAGCGTGTCGTCCCCGCTCCACATGAAGCCGAGCGGCATCGGCGTCTGCATGAACCCCGGCGTCGGGGGGAACGTCGCGGGAGTGAGGAGCGTCATCCCAATACTCGGTGTGCTCCCCGTCCCGCCGGCCCCGCCCCCACCGCCGACGTACGCGAGCGCTGGATCGATCGGCATGCTTGCTGGTCCGCCGCCGACCGCCATCGTCGAATTCGCGCTCAGCCAGTGGTCCAGTAGCCGCTGCGAGTGGTCGTCCTCGTGGCCACCGCTGCTTGCGGGCGACTGCATAATGCCGTGCCCCGGCGTAGCGTGCGGCGTGTTCGGGTGGTGCGTGTTCATGTACTTTGCCCACGAGGTGCGGGGTGCCGGTGCTGACCGCGGCGCCGGCGTGGCGGTATCGTGTGGGCTGCCGTAGTTGCCCTCCTGTCGAAGGGCTAGCAGGAGAGAAACGCTGTCCTTGTCCTGGACGTTGAGCTCGCCTGGAGCCATCGTGTCCTCGTAGATCTGGGCTGCGCGGCGCGAGAGCGTGTGTATGATTTGGACTTCCTTGCGGGTCGTCTCGTCCAGGCTGGCAACCTCCGTCCACGGGTGCTGCTCAAGAAAGGTTGTGAGGATGCGGCGCATCTGGTCCGCGTCGTTGCCGCGCGGGTCGATGATGGCGGAAATGCCGGCGATCATTGCGCTGTTAAACATCTTAAACTGGCCCGTTATGGAGTACAGCCCGTAATTCGGGACTTCGCGCTGGAAGTCTTGGCTGAATGTTAATGAGAGATATATATGGAAATGACGCACCGGATCTGGAAATCGAGCTTGGCCGACTCGAAGCATGCCGTGCGCGACGCCTGATACCGATTACTGGACAGACGGCGGAGGAGCCACGGGCGGTGGAGAATAATAGTCGTGACGAGGATCTGAGGGTTAGATGACGAGTCACTGAAAACCCACCTCTGTAAGTAGCATGAAGCGATGAACGGGGAGCCAGTAGTGTTCTGTTGTCAGTTACGTACCAAGTTCCTTAACTAACGCTTATCCAGACTCTTGTCGGCATCGCGCATGCGGAAATGCGGCGGGAGCGTAGCGGTAAAGCTGTCGAGCTCGTCCTGAAGGCGCTGGACGTCGGCGTACTGCGCCGGCTCGTTGAGTTTCTGGAAATGATGTACAATCCGGCCAATGATCCCACTCAGACGGCGGCGGAGGATGAGGAATGTTGCGGTCGTCGGCTCGCTCAGTGGGCGCGGCTGCGGCGGCTGGGAGGCCGGGTTTTGCAGGTCGTACTCGCTCAACTCGACGTTGGACGGTGAGCTGTGGTTAGAGATTGGTACAAGATGATTTATCTCACAGGGCATCAGTGTACGCATCGGAAATACTTGGTGGGCGGCCGAGGATCAAACTGTACAGCCTGTCTGCGTGGTACAGGTAGCTCCAGCATCGCCGGCGGTACTCTGTCTGGAAGGGGCTGCTGTCAGTGAAATAATCTCTGTGCAAAAGACTCACTCCAGACCCATCTTGAGACCGTCGCGATGCAACCCTATAGCCTGGGCGGTGCGCAGCGAAGCGCCCAACTGCGACCAGCATTCGGTGAGACGCCGGTCGTGGATCTGGACGAGGTACATTGCCGACTGGAAGTCAGCGCTTGTTATGTCCTGTCTCGGGATAAATTCCCAACTCTATCACACACCAGTAAGCGCGTAATGACCAGCTCTATTGACTCGGACTGGATCGCCGTTGCTATGAGGATACTTCGCCGCGAACTCCAGTACATCCGCAGACTTGAGATTTTGCGCGTGTTGTCGTCTCCCGCCCAGCTGTCCGGCGCGAGGCGGACCGCCATCGCGAGCACAATAAATACCAATGGAAGCGCACGGACATTGTTCGGGTCCACTGCTGTCGTCTTGTTGTACAGGTCCTCGTACGCTGGCATGTCAGCCAGCCGATTGGGAAGTATAATAAACACGTACAGATGCGAAATAGCCGCTCGTCAATAGGATACCGCACAAGATTGAGGTGCTTGAAATACCAGTCAATGACCCGGTCTGCGAACGGCTTGGGTGGCAGTTCTTGGATGAGTTCCTGCACCTGGAATATTAGTGTCCGACGCCGACTCATTCCCCACCTTGTGCGGGCTGACACCACAGTCAGTAATTAGCCGCTGCAGGTTTTCGGCCGGTGTGCCATGCACATCGACGCGGAGCGTCACATTCTCGTCTGTCTTCATCTTGGTTGGTGAGCAGTGGATCAAGGAATAGAAGAAGCCACTTGCGATACCTACACCCTCAGGCACGCCACTATTGTTGTCAGCAAAAGCGATAATTTACTGATCTCCATAGGGACTCACCCTTCCAAATCTCCAAGCCATGTTTTGCCCACACGCCCCTCCTCGTCCATACCGCGCTCCATCTGCTCGATGTCTTCGGGAGGTATCGGCTGCCCATCGAGTGTGCGCTGCCGCTTGGGTGGGAGGAGTGGGGGGTGGTGGAGCTGGGACGGGATGAGGACGGTGGGCGACACGGGCGTGCTGGGTGTCGAGGCCAGAAACCGCTGGAATGTGCTTGCTGCGCTGGTCAGACATTGTGCGAGACTAGCCAACTAGTGTGCAGAAGTGGGCACGGAACTATGACGAAAGTGTAATAAAATAAAGGCGGTGGTGACACACGCATATTTCCAGATCGTAATCTGATAAGGAATTGTGCGGATGAAAAAAGTGCCACAACGTGGGGAAGGGGGGTTGTGGTGCCACACTCGACAAGCGGGAATCAGGCAATCAGGCAATCAGGCATATATACCCGACACACACAATGCACTCTGGACCGCAACTCGCTTGGAATGTTTCCCATGCATGGGAATCGGAACTCTTACCCGCATCCACTTGGGCTTCCCACACACCATGCACACACTCACATGCAAGCCACTCGCGGACGGACTCGTACCCGCCAATGCCGGGGTTATGCCGGACGACGACGGAGAGCACATTTTCTATTCGCTCTATCCGCTCCTGCGTGCCCGGGTCCAGTCCTTGATTACTACTGTTTGATGGCGTTGGGGTATACGGCACCTATGCACGTTAGCAAATGGCGCAAGCTCACAGCAGTTGTCGGGGGAAATATCCGAACATCCACTGCAGCGGCGTTGCTACTGGTCAGACTTACGCAGAGTTCAGGGACCTTTCGTGCTGCCCAGGGTCAGCATGCAAAGGGAGCGAAAGGACAGGGGATAGAGACAGCCAATGGATAGGATGACTGGCTCAATGACACGGGCCATCGGCAGTCGGTAGTCGGCGGGGACACTCACCTAGACCTGGGGCGTGAGCATGACTCTTTTTATGAAACGCGTCCTGTATGGCCACTTGCCAAGAACAACTCACAATGTTGACAGGGGTACTCGCGATTGCACTATAGAAGGAACCAGTGTCGGAGCAAGGTGAGTGCGAAGCAAAAGTATGAATCAAGCCAGGAATAGACGTGAGATGGGGATGAGTTGTTTATGGATGTGGTTAGTAAGTGAAAGTGTGAACGGGACCATCCACATGGTATCTGAATGAGGCTTCTTTTTCTTGCTCGCACCTTTTGTTTTCTCTTGGCACCTGTTTCGAGGCACGAGGCGTCAGCACAAAGGAAACAAGCAAAGGATGGAGATGGAGGCAGGGAGATGGAGGGGGGGACCGAGCGCGGAAAAACTGCGGGACAGAGTAGAGTAGGAGCGTGGTTAGGACGTGCATGCAGCAGCGGTAACATGGAGGGCATCCGCATGTCGGCAAAAAAGCTCGCACGAGCCCAAACCCAGACTGGAGCTCGCCGCTTGGCGGCGCATCCACCTGCAGAAGCCGTGCACGATCGCCCATCCGCCTCCATCGGATCACTCACACTGTGCGCAACTGAGGCTGATGCGCTTCTTCTTTCCCGTTGCGGGATCGATCACGCTCTGGGCGCGTCCGTCTGCGGAGCGCTGGGGCTTGCGGTCGGGCGCGAATGTCCGGCCGGCGCCATCGGTTGCGGGGGCGAGGGGCCGCTTGGCAACGCCTCCGACGGTCGGGACGGTGGGGACGACGGGTGAAGCGGCTGCAACGGGAGAGGAGAGGGAGGGTGTCTGTGGACGGGAATGCGTTTGGGAGAATGAGACCGAGTGTGAGTGTGAATGCGAGTTTGATTGCGAGTTTTGTGAACCCCGCCGCGCCGGAGGAGGCAGGTTGGACGTGTTGATTGCCGGCGTGATGCGGGCTGGCTGCTTTGGCTGGGCTGGCTGCGGGGTGTTGGGCATGGAGGACGGGGAGGGGTTCCCCGAGGTGCCCATGGTTGGTGATGTGCGCGATGGCGGGGATGCGTTGCGCGTGAGGGATGGATGGATGTGGATGGATGGCGAGCGTGGGGGGTAACAGGCGACAGCAATGACGATGGATGGATCGGGGGAGAGGAAGGTGTGGATGGATGGATATGGATGTGGATATGGATGGATGTTGTTGTGGTGGTGGTGGTGGTGGGGATGGTGCGTTAGTTGGTGCATACACCACTGCTTTGCGCGTCAGGAAGGGGTTGACTGTGCGGCGCGCTAGCAGCGGCAGAGAGCGGGTAGAACAGCTGCAGCCAAAGTACAGTACGTACACAATCAGATTCCCATTTTCGCACCGTAGCGTTATCTGATAAAAAAAAAAGGCGGAGGACAGTGACCCACCATATTGGTGTGTTTGTGTCACAGCCCCCTCTTGGCTTCCCTGCTTTGCCTTCCCTCTGCCAATGTGCCACTTGCCCGCGAAAACCCGGCTATAACGCCGAAGTTCGGCCGACAGACGTGACAGAGTGAGTCACTTGCCAACAGCCACCATGCATGCATTGCGCATAAAAAAGTGGGTTCTCACTCCTTCGCATGCCTCGCACCCGGGCACCCCCTCTCCCTCTTCCTCGTATCGTATCGTCATATGCATCGAGGGCTCGGATCGGAAGAGATAGGATAATGTATACGCAGAACGAGCGCAATGCCCGCGCTCGCACGCACGCACGCAATGAGTCCTAGAGTCCTTGTGTCGCATGTCTCAGCCATGGTCGGCCAAGCTCCGATGTCATCATTGATCCAGAAAACTCGGAAACACGGCATGACCAGCCATGAGTCACCGCGCCACTGTGCACCGTGGTACTGTGGGACGGTGGGACTGGCATATCTGATAGCCAGACCTTCTGATGAACCCTGTCCGGCCATGGTCTGCCGAGCAGCCGAACTGTGGATCCTGTGATCCTGTGGATCCTGTACATCCTGTGGAGCTTGCCAGCCGCTGCGCCTCTGCACACTCGCTTCATCTAGACGCGGCTAGACACGGCAACATTCCCTACGCGGCCCAGAGCCAAGAGGCGCAAGAGGTGACATGGTGACATGCAATGCAACATGCCACACAGGGCCAGACGCGCACAGGCCACACGCATACTTAATAACTCATAACGTCCTTGCTCCGCAACGGACTCTCACTTCCGCTCTAGCTTGTGCGCCAGCTCCTGTATGCGATCCTGCAGCTCCACTCTTGCACATCGATCCGCAGATCCGCAGCTGGGTCATGTGCGAGGAACTAAGCATGCAATTTCGTGCCCTCGGAAGCATCCATCTCCAAGCTACCGCCACACGTAAACCTATGCAGACTCCACAGCGGAAGCGGCAACCTCGGCGGTCTCGGCGGCTCCACCCGCCGGCGTGCCTAGCCGGGTCACGGGCTCGGATGGGTGCGCCTGCTGCTCTGCGAGCTTGGCGCGGATCGACGCCGGATAGAACGTCGCGAACGTCAGGTACGACGTGTGTCCCCGCATCTCGGGCGACGGCTTGGTGAGCGCCATTGACGACCATGCCACCTTTGGCTCGTTGTAGCGCGCCGCATACTGCTGTGCGACAGACTCAGATTCGCTATCGCTCCCGTCTCCTGTCCTAGCGTCGGGGCGCGCGCGTTTTGCAGGCGCGCTTCCATGCTCGAGTTTCCGCTTGTCGCCAGCGGACGCCTCGTCGTCGGCGTTGCCGCTCTCCTCGGCCTTCACATTCTCCGCCTCCTCCTCATTCACCTTTGCCTCGGCCTCCTTGGCCAACCGCGAGCGCTCGCGTGCGTTCCGCATCTGCATTACGCGGCGCGCCTCCTTGCGCTTCTCGTGCTCCCGCAACCGCGCAGCGATCTCGGATACGTCCTCGAGGTGGTGCGAGCCCGCTGTCGGGGGCATGGCGAGGTCGTACGTGCGGACCAGCACCTCCTGAGTCGACACGTCTGGAGTCAGATTGTGAATACGGGCTTTCCTCACCATTGAAGCCTTCAGCGCGCAGCGCGGCGGCCGTCTTTGTCACCTGCTCAATACACGGGCTAAAGCAGCAGATGCGCGTCATGATC
Organism: Apiotrichum domesticum; assembly: GCA_001599015.1. Lineage (NCBI taxonomy): Eukaryota > Fungi > Basidiomycota > Tremellomycetes > Trichosporonales > Trichosporonaceae > Apiotrichum > Apiotrichum domesticum. Next base: position 129,367 of record BCFW01000008.1, read on the forward strand.
TCCGGCTGTGGTGTGAGCTTACGACCGCGGTCAATCAGCTCACGTTCAACGCCTTGATGGCAAAGGGTATGGCCTCCCAAGGAGCGGGCAGGTCGAGGAAGACTGACTGTTAGCGAGTTGAAACATCCGCAAAACTCACTTGCATCGGCATCGGCGACATCTGCAAAGCCGTCCTTGCACACGTTCCGGTGCCGCAGCACGACATTAGACAGTCCATGGTCCTCAAACTCCTCTCTGGTACGTCAGCTACGTCGATAAAACTCAGCTCACCCAGCCTTCTCGAACCGCGCCTTGTGGTACTCGAAGCTGTACACTGTCCCGCGCTCGCCGACAGTCCGCGACAGGCTGTGCGTCATGGATCCGGAACCCGTTCCCGCCTCAAGCACCTTGCTGCCGGGCCGCACGCCGAGCCGCATGGTAATGTACGCAATGTCGGGCATGTACAGGATCTGCGTGCGGTGCGGGAGGGAGAGCGTCCACAGCTCGGGCGTCGGGCGGAGCAGGTGGATGTACCCCGACTGCGGCGGCGGCGAGTGCATCTGGAGTGAGCTGACCGGCTGTCGTGAGCAGCTCACCTTTGTCCCAAACTTTTTCCCAATCATGTCATCGTGCTTGTACCGTCCAAACTTGTTGTGGAACTCCTCGCCGCGCGTCACCTTGATGGCGGTCATGTTGTCGCGGGACTGTGGTCAGAAAGGGTCAGGATGAGGTCTTGGAATCCAAGGCAAGCTAGCTCCTCAGTGACGACTTAAGCTTGTTGGGAGTGCAGAGGACTCACCATGAAGATGATAACAATGTCATCCTCCTCAATCTCCGCTCTTGAGTGTATTATGGACTTGCCCATGGTTGCTGATGATGATGGAGATGTTGTGAGATGATGGCGATGGCAGGAATGGTGAGCGCGCGAGCAAGATCTGTTGCATCTCCACCAACATTTCAGAGATCTTCTGGTCAGGCACGGCAACTCTTTCTTATCAATCGGGTAATATTTTGAATGACGTGTAGTTTTACTCTTTTTGACATTTTGCTGGGTGGCAAGAGTCTACGGTGGATGACTGGACTCGGACGGTGCGAGCGCGAGCAGACGCGTGCAAAACGTTGTGGCGCCCTGGCGCTAATGACAAGAGGGGGAAGAAGACGAAGAGAAGAGATACGATATCCACAAGCTACAAGAAGACAAAGACACGACGAGCACAAGAGTACAAAAAACCGACATTTGATCAACCTCTCTTATCATCACCATCACATTCTGTACAACACAGTCTCTTCTCATCCCCCCCCCCCCCCCCCCCCCCCCCCCCCCCCCCTTCCTCCTCCTCCCCCCCCCCCCTCGTCCTTGCTCTTTCCGCCATGACCATCCCGATGGGCGACATCAGGGCTCTCCTGCACGCCCTCGTCCAACCCACCTCACACGAGGCGTACCTCCGCGACCAAAAGACACTCACAAACCTCTTCAAAGAGCCAGAGTTCTTCCTCGCCCTCCAAACCTTCGCAGCGGACAAGTCGCTCTCCCAGCCAGAGCGGCTCCTCGCGTCCGTCATAACGGGCCGCGAGCTCAAGAACAAGTGGCGCAACAAGACGCTCGTTCCCGAAGCGCGCAAGCCCGAGGCGCGCGAGCGGCTCTTCTCCTTCCTCGAGGAGCCGGATGCTGCGGTACGTGAGAGTGTTGACCGCGGTGCTGGTTAGAATTCTGGTGCTTTACCCGCACTGCCGCGCGTGTCGTTCACCCAACTCTTTCACTGACGTGACAGATCGCACGTCCCCAGCTCAGCCTTCTCGTGCAGGTGGCCCGCATCGAGTTTCCGCGACAGTTCCCGAACCTCCCCCAGCTTCTTCTCAATCCGCTCCTTACCTGCCTGTCGCACCTCGATTCCTCGCCGACAGCGACTGAATCGTCGTCCACCACCACAACTGTCCTGCTCAATACGCTCTGGACGATCAACGCACTCGTCAAGGAATGGCGCACCGTCAAGCTCGCGGCTGGCGCGCAGGTCATGCAGACACTTGAGGAGGTGTTCGTTGCGCCCGTCGGCAAGGTGCTTGAGATTTGGGCCGCAAGGGAACGCGACGGTAACGGTGACTGGGTTATCAACGAGGCTGGCCGCTATGCGTTCAAGTGAGTATGGCGGGTCCACAAGGGACGAACAACCTGCTAACAATCAGAACTCTGGCGCGCTTCTGCCAGTGGCACTGGAGCAAGGCCAAGAACCTCCAATCCGCCAAGGGCGTGCAGAATGTGAGTCCAGTTCAGATGGCCTGACCATGCTGTATCTGACCACCCAGATCAAGCTGCTCCTTCACCACACGGCGCACTACGCCCCTGTTATTCAGCAACACCGTCTCAACCTCATCCAGCACATGCCCAACCCCACTCCACCCGAGTTCAACAAGCTCGCCCGCTCGCTCATCAAGCACCTGCGCGCGATTGGCAAGTGGTGGCGCGTCATGATCGCCGCGGACCCCAAGGGATGGTGTAATCTCGAGGGCGCGACGACCGGTGTGGGATGGTGGTGGGGCGCCGTCGGTGGCGTCGTGGCCCAGAGCGATGGTGCCGTTTCCAATGATGGTGAGTTGAACACTTGTCGCCAGCTGACAGCAGACTCGGACACCAATCCGTACCCGAAAAAGTTCCTCCTGCTCGGTATGCTCCTTTTCAAGGACATTCTCCCCATTCTCGCGATAGACCACAAGGATAGTGAGTGCAGTTATATGACCCAAGTCGCTCTTAACTGACCACAGTCTTCACACCCGACTTCATCCTCTCGGCTCTCCACCTGCTGGTTGACAAGCTGCTGCCCCTGACGTCTACGGATCTCGAGGAACTCGAAGACGAGCCCGAGGAATGGCTAATTAGGGAACAAAATGACGAGGACGCCTGGGCTTATGAGTTTAGGGTGAGTGCGTCCGCTGAAATCTGCCCGTTTAGCGGCAATAGTCCATACTCACTCCAGCCTTGTGCCGAGCGCGTTCTTGTTGCGCTGAACAACGCTTGTCGCCATATCCCGGCAGACCAGAAGCCCATCGAGCCCGAGATGCTCAAGCTTCTGGCACAAGCAGAGGCCCTCTCTCCCGACACCCTCCCCAACATTCTGCGCAAGGAGGCAGTGTACTGTGCCGTTGGTCGTCTCAGCCGCGCCATGTCGACCCACGGCGGCGTCGACTTTAACGGCTTCCTCCACGGAGTTGGTTCGTGGATGAGCCAACCCGCACCTCTGTGAGTTCAGCACATTCACACGAACTGACGCCAGTCACCGTATCCTCAAGCGCCGTGTCGCGTGGCTCATTGGCCAGTGGGTTGGATCTGATGAGGAGTCGGCCAAGCTTCCCATCGTGTGGGAGCTTCTGCTTCATCTCATTTCCGAGCGTGGCGAGATGACCGACATGGCGGTGAACCTTACTGCGGCGGTGTCTATCAAGGAGTGTGTCGACCTCTGGGAGCTCGAAATCTCGTACTTCCTGCCTTACCTCCAGCGGACAGTCGAGGAGATGGTCAAGCTTCTTGGTGAGGCAAAGACTCTCGACGGAAAGCGCTACGTCAACGACAGCCTCGGTGTTGTCATTGAGCGTGTGGAGGACAAGATTATGCCGTACCTCCCGGCGCTTGCCCAGTCGATTCCTGGTCTGTGGCACGGCGCTTCGAATCTCGAGGGCGAGTGGCTCTTCAAGGCCTCACTCGTTGTTCTCACGACAAAGATCGTGGCCGCTGCTCGGGAAGAGTCTGGCAACCTGATGGAGCTCGTGATTCCCCTCATAGAGGAGTCACTCCAGCCGCCGGCGAAGGACTTCTTCGAGGAGGACGGCATAATTCTGTGGCAGACGGCACTTTGGAACGCGACGTCGCCGTACCAGCCCACTCCTCAGACTGGTCTCATCCGCCTCGTGCCTGGCCTTCTCAGCGCCATCAGCGAAAACATGGATCTTCTCACGAAGCTGCTCCCCCTCCTCGACTCGTACATCCTCCTCGACGCACCGGGTATGGTCCAGAACTTTGGTGGGGACATGTGCAACGCGCTCGTCCAGGCACTTGTCACTTCAGGCAAGAACGCGGACAACGTCCTGCGCACGCTTGTCACGGTCCACCTGCTGGTGCAGATTGCGCCGCTCGAGCAGCTGGCGGGCTTCTTTGTCAATGCCGGTCTCTTCAACCACATTCTTCATGCCTTGGAGGACGACAAGGCCTCGGGCACGATTCTCGCCGCGTTCCTGTGCATTCTCTCCCGCATTGCGATCCGCGACCCGCCCATATTCCTCCAGTTTGTGGCCGAGCAGGCGCGCCGTAACAACCGTGACGACCGCAAGCAGCTCGAGGAGGTGCTCGACGCCGTGTGGCGCAACTTTGACTATGTCGGCGGTGCCCGACAGCGCAAGGCTGTGGCGATGGGCGCCGGCGCGCTCCTGACCACTGGCCACCCCGAGGCTCTCGAGCGCCTGGACGGTGAGATTATGAACATGTTCCTTGACGTCCTGGGCGAGCTTCAGCCGGTGGACGCGGCGGCCGTTACGACGAGCGGTCCCGAGACCGCCGTGCGGCACTGGAAGGACGAGAACGGCATCCTCTGGACGGACATTGAGCGCACGCCCGAGGGCACACGCCGCGCCGCGCTCGAGGACGCCGACCCGGCCTATGCGGTCCCCCTCCGCGGGTTCATCATCGACGTCCTCACGCGCTCGCAGGCCGTCGGGCTCGGCCCGTACTGGGACAAGGCTGATGCCGGGACCAAGCACAGCCTGGAGAAGTTTCTTGCGTAATGACTGTCGAATTGAGGGAGTAAGGGGATAGATGCCAGGTAGATTTGTAGAGCTACATACTTACAGGAGCAATTAACTAGACTGTTATGAATGATGCATGAGAATGAAGACGCTGAGCGGTAGAGCATGCATGACTTGTAGCGAGCATTATCGATGTATGAGCACGAGTGGTCGCGGTGACTTCCGCCACTGGCTCGAAACTGTGACGCGCAGCGCGCCTGGACGGCCGCGACCCGCCACGTCATATCCCTGCTTCCGTCTCGTGCCGTACAGCCGCTGGCTCGCTGGCGGCGTTCGTCATCCCTCCTCCTCCTCCACACCATCACACACACCATCTACATCTTTCGTATCGTTACATTCCAACTCTCTCTCTAACGGCCCAATGCGCGCCGCATAAACGCACCAAAACCACCGCATCAGGCTCTCTTCCCCCCGGCCCGCGGTCTCTACCCTCTCCACATTATCATCCCCCACTTGCTTCTCCAATGCCGCCACGCGTCTCCCGCCTCACGGCGTACGGCCTCATCTCGGCCGGCCTCGCGACCGCCGTCGTGGGCAGCGCGCTCAAGACGCGCCCAAACTTCTATGCTGCGGCCGTCTCGGTCGGGCGGAGTAATGGGTCGTTAATGGTGCGTCGGTGGTGTGGGTAAAACGCACCTTGCGAAACCCACTTTGCGTATCGCACACAGTGCGCACTTTGCGCTTCGCGTTCACTCCCGCTGACGGCAGGTTCTTGCCAACTTTGTGCTCTGGCTCTCCATCATGTGTGGCGTGCTCTTCAAAAACGTCTTCTTCGGCGAGCTGCGGCCCATCGAGTACGAGGTGGGTGATAGACGCAAGATAACCCGCTGATGACAGCACCTGTTTGAGCGGCTGTGGATATTCGTCACCGAGTCGCTGTTTGCATTCACCATTTTCCGGTGCGTGTGGCTTTTGTTCTCCAGAGCTGACCACAGGGGCGACTTTACGCTACCCTTTGCGCTGCTGTACGACTTTCTCGTGTTCCTCAAGTGCTTCCACTGGATCACCGGCGACCGCATCGACTATGTGAGTGTTTTGAGCGCATGTGTCTTCTGAGAGCTCGCGCTTACCCCAACCCCAGCTTGACCAGGTCCCACCCCCAGGTCCGCCGATGGGGTACCATGTCCGCATGGCGGCCGTTACCACGCTGCTGACCGTGTTCGATATTGTGCTGCTCTTCTACTCGACGGAGAGCGTGCTTATCGACGGGCCATCCGCGATGATCCTCTTCGCGTCCGAGTTTGCCATCCTCTTCGCCTCGATCATTGGCGTCTGGGCGCGCTACATTATTGGCCTGATTGACCTGCGCCGAGCCGGCGGCCGCGCCGACGCCCCGCCGTGGGAGGAGAAGAGCATGTACCTCTTCTATGTCGACCTCGTTGTCGGTGCGTCATCTCGTCCGTAACCTTCAGCTGACCGCAGACTTCTCCAAGCTCCTCACATACCTTGTCTTTTTTGTCGTCATCTTCCTCAACTACGGCTTCCCGGTCCACATCCTCCGCGACGTGTACATGACGCTCCGCAGCTTCCTCGCCCGCGGGACAGATCTCGTCCGATACCGCCGCGCAACGCGCAACATGGACCAGCTGTATCCCGACGCGACGCCCGAGGAGCTCGCAAACATGGGCGACCGCACGTGCATCATCTGCCGCGAGGAGATGGTGGCACGTGGTGCCCCGGCGACGGAGGGTGAGGGTGAGGGTGCAGAGGGTGCTGACGGAGGTGCCGCTGGGGAACCCGCAGGTGCAGGTACTGGCGCTGGCGCAGGAGCAGAAGAGCATCGCGCACCGGACGGGCCGAACGAGACGCCGAAAAAGCTCACTTGCGGGCACGTCTTCCACTTCCACTGTCTCCGAAGCTGGCTCGAGCGGCAACAAAGCTGCCCCACCTGTCGGCGCGACGTGCTGACAAATGGGCCCGCCGCGGCGGCTGCGCCTCCACCCCCAGCTGCTCAACCTCAGGCAGGCGCCGACGCCGCTGCGGCGGCGGCGGACGCGCGCGGTCAGGCAGGCGACGAGAACGACAGGATGCGCGCAATGTTCGAGGACTACTTCCGGCACGCGGGGGTGAATGGCGACGCGCCGATGCCGCTACCTCCCCCTGCAGCGGACGAGCCGAGCCGCGCAGCGACACCGGCGGAGCGCGAGGACGCGCGCGTACAGCGGTCAATCTGGGGTGCACCGATCACACCCGGCGACTTCAACGTCCGCCCGCCGCCGCCGCCGCTCGGGTCGACGCAGCGGTGGCCCGATGCGGGGCCGTCGCGCCCCCGCCCACAAAACGGATCCGCCTTCGCCAGCGGCACGTCTACGCCCCAGGCGTCCCGCCCCCCGGTCGTGTTTTCGTCCACCGGCGTGCCGCGCCCGCCGCGCCCGAGTCGGCAGGTGGAGTCTGCCGAGGAGGTGGCGGACGCTGAGGCCGTGGCAGAAGCGCTCTCGGAGCCTGACGTCGAGGACGTCGAGGACGTGATGCCGCTCCGTGAGGCGCTTGCTGCGGCCGCACTGCGCCGCGCGGGCCTGACCGCCGACAAGGGCAAGGGACGCGCAGAGGAGGCAGAATCCGTCATCGAGCTCGCGGACGCCCCAGCGCCAGCCGCAGCGTCCTTTGACGATCCGCCCACGCACCGCGCGTACCTCACTTCGCCGGGGGACGCACGCGCCGCCCTCGAGGAGCGGCTGCGCGTGCTACGCGGCGTGGACGAGACGGTGTGGGGGCTCGTGGGCGAGCTGAGCCGCCTCAAGTCCAAGTGGGAGGCGGAAGACGGTGTCGACCGCGAACGCGAGCGGCAATAGATGGAGATGGAGATGTAGATGGATGTGGAGATGTCATTATTGCATTGAATCTAGTACTATCAGTCCTCGCGGTCGAGGAACGCGGCGCCCTTGTCGTTTGCGATTCTGCGTCAGCTCTGAAGCGAAGCACACGTACTTGCGGTTAAAGTTGTCGTACCATCGCTGGAAGACGGCGAGGGGGATGGGCGTCTCGGGTCTGGGGATCAGCAACCTCCAAATCAGACTCTCGTACGTGAGCTTTGCGTCTCCAAACGAGTGGAGGTAATTGAACAGGTTCTTGATAATCTTGTCCGCGACAAGCGACACGTCCACGCGCTGCGCCACCTCCTTGCCCTTCACAGGGGCCGAAGAGGACAGCGTCGCAGCGAGGGCCTCGACAGCGGCGAGCGGGGCAATTTCGATACCGAGCTGCGCGGGGGCGGACGGCGTGCCCGGCCCGACGCCGGGGGGCAGGTGCGGGCGGACCTTGTAGATGCTTGACGGGCGGACGTTTGTTAGTCTGCGTGTTAGTGGAGATAAGAGGTCAAGATGAGATGGAGGGAGATATATGGAGGGAGATATGGCTGTCCACAAAATTACACCGCACACCTGTCCAGCTCGCCCCATCCCGCGCGCACTCACGTTCCAAGGGGGAAATACTCTCCCCCGGGCCAGGCAAAGTGTACCGTGGCGCCATACCCCTCCGGAAACGGGACTGCCATCAGCGGGATAACTACCGAGCCTCACTTGTGCCGAGGAGGAAGACGGTCAGGTGGTTGATCGCATACGGCGCCTCGAGGGGGAACACGAAATGTGTCTCGTCGCTGGGATTAGTGGAGCAGGTGCGCAGGTAGGGGGGAGGACCCACATTTGCTGCAGGTTGGTTTGGACGAGGCGGCCCGCGACAATTGCGCCGAACATTGCGATGTGGTGTGGGTTGGAGAGTTGGGAGATGTTGTTGTTACCCTTTGCTTGTTGCTTGTGATTCTTGAGGCGTGCGGCGTCGAGGGCGACTGGTCATGACGACACTGGCTCTCCGAGGTGTTGAAGCATGCACGTAGCGCGGTCCCCGCGTGGTCGCGACACCAAGACAACCTCAGTACCTCCGTACCTCACTCCAGGATACCTCGCGAGTGATATCCCCAACTCGCGGACCGATATGCATCGCCCTCGAGCACTCAGCAACGCCGAGAGTGCGCGGACACTTAAGTGCGAGCGGGGCGCTGTCAACTGCCGTCTCCCAAGATCCCATCCTGGTATTCTGGTCCTGGACGTCCAGACCATCTCTGCCAGATCTGCACAAACCTTCCAATCCAGCAGTAGACCCCATCTTGTAACCTCGAACGCGGACGCGTTGCCCTGCCCCTGTAGGCCTGTAGCCCGGGCCCTTTCCCCTGTGCGAGGGCGAGGCTGACGTTATGCATCGCCATGGTCGGAGAGCGTGAACCAAACCTCCAAGCTTGCGGGACACGGTTGGCCGCACTGACCGCCGTGCTGCTGCTGCGTTGCAGCGTTGCTGTGTGCATGGCATGCAGGGACAGACTCAGACCGGTGCGCGGTGCCCTGTTCCTGTGTTTGTGTGTTCCCTGGGCTCGGCGCTCGGTGCCGGCATCGGCGGTGCGGCGTCGGAGGCGACACGTTGGCTGGATGCTGGAAGATGCATTGCTGGCTGTGCTGGTTATTCCTGGGTCCAGAATCCCAGAAACAGAGGCCAGGCACCGCCTTGTCACTCGCTACTCGTTGCATTCTATCCCGCGTTTACGTCCTTGTTGACAGTTCTCGGCGCCTCGGAGTTGCAGTATCACACGTTTCCAGTTCCATTCTCCAGACTACATCCATCTTTCTGAGATCTTGAGATCTGAGTTCGACTCTTTGATATCATCATCATCATCATTATCTTTCCCAGCCTCTAGTTTGTTTTGTTTGGTGTCCCTTCCGTGTCCTGAATTCCCACTTCCCCTATTCATCTTCACCATTCATATTCCGGCCGCCGCCCAACACACGTCACAAAAGTCACAGAGTCACAGAGCTCACTGCCGCCGCCACCGCCGCTAGTTCCCACTTTGGCCACCGCCTTGGACCTCCGAGTCTGTTCTGATCTGTCGACTTGCGTTTCCCAATCTCTCGCCATCTAGTTCTATCCACGTCTCAATCTCAGCTCTACAGCTCTACAGCTCCACTCCCAAACCCCCATCCCCGTCCCCACCCCGTTTCCCTCCCTCACGATGGGCATCACCTCCGAGCTCCGCGACCACCTCCTCTCGCAGCCAAAGAGCTTCAAGAAGAAGAAGGAGTATGTCCTCCTCGAGCTCCTCGGCCGCGGCGGCTTTGGCAAGGTCGTCCGCGCAGAGTGGTCCCCGCCCGGAGGCGAGAAGCGCGAGGTTGCGCTCAAGTGAGTGTTGCATGCGGCGCTGCGGAACGAATATCTGGACGCATAACGCGCATCCGTCCGCAGGCCGCAGGACGTACAGTACAAAGCACATGCTCGTCATCGAGCCATACTGCGCGCTGCGCGCGCTGCGCACATTAAGCCAAGACTCCAACTGACTCCAGGATCATCCCGAAGAAGCTCGTCAAGGACCCCGCGACGATCATGGACGAGATCAACGTCCTCAAGGACCTCGACAACCCGCACATCGTGCACGTCTGGGACCACTTTGAGTCGCGCGACAAGTACTATATTGCGTTTGAGCTCGCGATCGGCGGCGAACTCTTTGACCGCATCACGGAGCGTGGGCGGTTCACCGAGAACGACGCGTCGAATTGTATTCGGTGAGTCGAGGAGTTGCTTGGTGTCGGGAAACCAGCGCCGCACGGGCGCCGGGGAGCCGAGTATCCGGGGCTGCGAGCGCGAGTTGCATCATGTTTGCTGTGCGTCGGCACACTAGCTGCTGCTCTCTCCGCGCGTTACAGCTAGTTGGTGCCCATCGCGACTACGCTCGTACGTCGTTTCGCACTCAGCTCCTGCACTCAGCGCCTCTGTGCTCTGCGGCTTCTCTTGCTCTGCGATTCTGACTTGCGCTCTGCGCACGCCGCTCGCTCGTGCTCACGCCCCGCACACGCTGATCCCACAGCCAGGTCCTTCTCGCCACGGCATACCTCCACAAGCAGAACATTGTGCACCGCGACCTCAAGCCCGAAAACATTCTCTACAAGACGCGCGCGCCCGATTCGCCGCTCGTGATCGCCGATTTCGGCATTGCCAAGCTTCTCGACTCGCCCGATGAGGAGATCACCTCGATGGCCGGCTCGTTCGGCTACGCCGCGCCCGAGGTGCTCCTCGGCAAGCCGCACGGCATCAAGGTCGACCTCTGGAGCATCGGTATCATCACATACACGCTTCTTTGTGGCTACTCGCCCTTCCGCTCGGATAACAAGAACGAGCTCATCCAGGAGACCACAAAGGGCCGCGTCGTGTTCCATGAGCGTTTCTGGAAACACGTGTCTGATACCGCGCGCGACTTTATCCGCAAGCTTCTCGTTGTGGACCCCAAGCTGCGCATGTCCGCCGACGAGGCGTTGAAACACCCCGTGAGTTGGAGTACTTGAACATGCAATGCAACTCGCTCACACTCAGTGGATGGCGGGCACATCGGGCGAGGACTACGACCTGTCAGAGAACATTCGCGAAAACTTCAACCCCAAGAAGAAGTGGCAGGACACGATCCGCCTCATCAAGGCGACCAACAAGTTCAAGATGGCCGGCGCAGCCAAGCCCGAGCCGCTCGACACGGACTCGGACTCGGACGGCGGCTTCAAGACGGCCGACGAGGACGACGAGCGCGTCAAGAAGACGCCGGGCTCCGCCGGCGGGGACGCGGGCCTCGCGGGTCTGGTCCAGCAAATGAAGGTCAAGGAGTAAACGGGGGATGTTGTCCGGATCAAGGCTGCCGATTAGATACTGTCGTTGGGTTTGCTTGTCCATGTATTTGTACGGAAACGAATGTGGAAAGTAGAGATGTGGCATGAGGCTGTCGCAGAATCAGGTCAGATATATCATGCCAGTCAGCACTCCGCGCAACGTGCGGAATCAGTAACCCCACGGCTCGCGGCTGCAGCACCTCACGCTACACTTCATACACTCCCGCCGGGTCACGATCTTAGCTGCATAATCTACTGGGCGGTAAGCTTGGCAAGGGCCGAGCCGACGTCCTTCTCCGAAAGCCCCTCGAGCGGCGTCTGCGCCTCGGCGCCGCGCTCTGACTGTCAGCACTGTGCGAATCTAATGGACGGCTCAAAGACATCTTGGAGCCGGTAGGACGCACCGAAACGGACGAATGCGCGGGGAGAGACACCCTGCGCCTCGCGGATGAGGACCTTGACGGACGGGTTGGCCTGCTTCAGGCCGGCGTACTGCGAGGCGATGAATTGCCTGGGGTTAGTGGGGGAAGGTTGATAGAAGGTGGAGGGAAGACGAGGAGGTGAGAAGGCGAGGCGGACAACAAAGGGAAGACGGATAGTCTGCCGGGGACTGTCTCAGAGGATCAGAGGACGAGATCCCAGAACGTAGACGCGGCGGCTTGGACTCCGGTGGGGAGCACGCGCGATGCGTCTTGTGGACACTAGACGGGACCGGTAACGACAGTGGGCGAGCGCGGCAGACGAGGGTCCGAGGAGGAGAGCTGATGAGGCCGCCAGCCGTCAAGCTGTCAAACGACATGGACGCCGCGTGACGCGTTTCCATCACCGTCTTTCGCTCGCTCGCGGCCCACCTCGCATTGGGCACCTCCCCTCCGTCGTCGCAATATCTTCCCGCGTGTGATCCGTCGCGTGTCCATATCCCTCGCCATGCCCACTGCCCAGGTCGCACGCTGCGAATGTCGCTCTCGATCGATGCACTCCCGCGGAGCGGCGCAGAGAGCGGCGGATTATAGTGCCCAGTGACGAGGACGTCCCTGGTGCGCCGCCCTCGACGCGGTCCCTCGTCCTCTGTGTTGTCGCCGCCTTCCTTCGGGTTCTGCACTGCTTCTCCCTTCGCGGGTTCCTCCCTCGACTCCGGTCGACTCACCTAACGCCTGCGGACGCCGGCGAGGTCTGGCAAAGGTGCACGCGGATCTCCTTGACGGCCTTGGGCAGCTGCTTGAGGGCGGACATTGTGGGCGTGGGGGAGGTGTGGAGATGACCAGAGATCCGGAGATTACGAGCGAGTTCGAGGTGATCGTTGTTGCCCTCCAAGACGTTTGAGATTGGCCCAAGATGGTTGGAAGATGGGGGACCAGGAGCGGGAGCATTCTCGCGTGACGGTGTGGGTGGAGCCTGGGGGCGCCAAGCAGCGCCACTGCCGGAGTTATTGCATTTCCTGTCCGGCGTTATGCACCCAAATTTTTTAATACACTGTGTGGCCGCGTGATTGGCCACCAAGGCGAACGCGACTTTGAGATTGCGGGGTCGATGCGGGGTAAAATGGCTACAACCAGAAAAAAAAAGTGCAGCGTGCTGCTGGCTGGGGAGAATTCTGGCTGGTGGCCAGGGTGGTGGTGGTCGACGCTGCCAGCGGTGGTGGTGGCAGCTGGCAGGCACTCCCCACCAACCCCCCATCGTCTTCACCATCTCAATCTTCTCTTTCCTTTCGTCCACCAACCACCACCAAAAGTCCATCAAAGTCAAAATGGGAGAGCCGCTCGTCTTCAAGGGATCCCTCGCCGCCCACGCCGGCTGGGTCACCGCCATCGCCACCTCGTCCGAGAACCCCGACATGATCCTCACCGCCTCGCGTGGTGAGTAGAAGCGAGAATGGGGGCCAGGGGGGGGGAGGTATTGAAGAATCCCACCAACCTCTCCCCTAACCTTGGCCCATCCGCATCCACCGCAGCATCTAACTTCCGCAGACAAGACCATCATCGTCTGGCAGCTCACCCGCGAGGAGGGCGCCTTTGGCTTCCCCAAGAAGATCCTCCACGGCCACAACCACTTTGTCTCGGACGTTGTTGTCTCGTCGGACGGCCAGTTCGCCCTCTCGTCCTCGTGGGACAAGACCCTCCGTCTCTGGGACCTCAACACCGGCCTCACCACCCGCAAGTTCGTCGGCCACACCGGCGACGTCCTTTCGTGAGTAAAAGGAACGGGATTTTGGATGGGGCAGCTAGGCAAATTCTTGCATCAGCTGGCATTTTACTCCCGCTCGCATCAACTTCCCTTGTGATCCCAAAGTTTTCTCCATCTCACCACCGCAGGGTCTCGTTCTCGGCCGACAACCGCCAGATCGTCTCGGCCTCGCGTGACCGCTCGATCAAGCTCTGGAACACCCTCGGCGAGTGCAAGTTCAACATCACTGAGGATGGCCACTCCGAGTGGGTCTCTTGCGTCCGCTTCTCGCCCAACCCCGCCAACCCCGTGATCGTCTCGGCCGGCTGGGACAAGGTCGTCAAGGTGAGTGTCTGGAAGTGCTGGCGAAAGCCGTGGGATATGATGTTACTCGATATATTTGCTACTTCAGAGGGCGAGGCCCCGTGAGACAACACTATCCACCAAGATCTCTGATCCCACGATGCTCTTTTAAATGTTTTCTGAATGATTTCTAACACCTCAGGTTTGGGAGCTCTCCAAGTGCAAGCTCAAGACCAACCACTACGGCCACACCGGCTACATCAACACCCTCGCCGTCTCGCCCGACGGATCCCTCGCTGCCTCGGGCGGCAAGGACGGTGTCACCATGCTCTGGGACCTCAACGAGGGCAAGCACCTCTACTCGCTCGAGGCCGGCGACATTGTCAACGCCCTCGTCTTCTCGCCCAACCGCTACTGGCTCTGCGCCGCCACCGCCTCGTCGATCAAGATCTTCGACCTCGAGTCCAAGTCGATCGTCGACGACCTCAAGCCCGACTTCAACGACCTCTCGGACAAGGCCCGCAAGCCCGAGTGCACCTCGCTCGCCTGGTCGGCCGACGGCCAGACCCTCTTCGCCGGCTTCTCGGACAACCTCGTCCGCGTCTGGTCCGTCACCGTCTAAGCGCACGTTTTGTACGCGCTTGATGCAGGGGTCTTGGATAGTCATATAGAGATGAGCATATTGTAGCATCTGGAGCGGAGCGGGGAGCACTGAGAGAGGCACAAAAGCATTCGGGCGCAGCAGAGCGGGGCAGGAAGCGGAATGAGCGAAGCGGGGCGTATTCGATGATGGAGGGCACGAGAAGCAGAGGCAGAGCAGAAGCAAAAGCCAGAAGCAGAAACAGCAGATCATGACGAGGCGCAGCCTTCTTCACAGATCACAGACATTATACACATGCATCTCGGTAACACGCCAATTCGGATCAGAGATCAGAGATCGTACTCGTCAGAGTCCGAGTCGTCGCGCTTGCGCTGGATCTGGGGGTAAGCCTATATGTATGCTTCGCCAGCTCACAGTGATTCCGCCGAGGCTGCGCGTACGCGCCGACTGGGGCACCGACGACTTTGCGGGCGCAGCGGGCGCCGAGACCTGATGTCAGAGAGCTGAAGATGTTGACCAGCTATGGGAAACGGGCGGCGTACGGGGTGAACAGAATACGCCCACACCCCCCGTCTTCCGCGCTCCCTCCGCTGGCTGCACCGCTTGACAGCACACTTACCTGCTCCAGGAGACCCTTGAGCGCCTCGTCCGTGACCTTTCCGCGGATCTGGCCCTGCTGGCCCATACGCACGAGCAGGTCCTCGACCTGCGACGCGAGCTGCGGGCGCGTGAGGGCTATCCGCGAGACTGGGATCAGTTGGGGGGGGGGGGGGGGGGGGGGGGGGTGGGGGGGGGGGGGGGGGGGGGGGGGGGGGGGGGGGGGTGAGAAGGGGAGCGAGGGAGGGAGGTTGGTTAGGCGGCGACGGAAGGACTGCTCCGCAACAGAAGTAGCAGCGACGCCAAAGCCCGCTATCCGCTCTCCACTCTCCGCTCCCTCTTCTACTCACGCCGCTCGCGCGCCTCGGTCTCGAGCATCGCCTGGATCATGGAGCGCTTCATCTCCTCGCGCTGCGCGGCCTGCTGCGCGGCCTGGGCGCGCTCCTCCTCGTTCCCGCCCTGCGGCTGGGCGGCGGGACGGAAGCCGGCGGGAAGCTGGAACGACATGGTGGATTGGGAGTGTTGTTGGTGAGAGGGAGAGTTGAGAAGATATCAAGGAACCCAAGAACTCGGTATCTCTCTGCGTTTGCTTTCGTGTTGCCGTCGATGTCATGACCCATGGGTCCTAAATGCCACACAGGGCCGTCACGTGCCCGCCGCGGCGTTTTGGCCGGGGCCCCGCCTGTTCTGGGCCAGCACAGCCGCCAGCTACTGTTACGACAGTGTCGTGCTCTCAATGTCAAAGCTCGTCGAGGTCGATCGGTCTGCTCTGCTATCCACTCCTTCTCCTACACTACATCCATCCACACCAGCACTTTTACCATGGACTCTCCCCGCGAGCGCGGCCCCGCCGAGGACCTCGTCGCCAAGCGCCTCCGGCCGCTCAACAAGAAGATTGTGCGTTGCGCATCCGCCGCGCCTTGCCTTTTACTTCTCCTTCTAACATCAGCAACGATTCCGGAACTATGCGACCTCGGACGCGGCGTCCCTCAATGCAGACCAGCGCGCGGGACTCGCCTCCCTCCCGGCTTTGGAGGCGGTTGCGCGCGAGCTCGAAGAGGTACAGAAGGCGATGGAGGAGGTGGAGCTCGTCGCTGCTGCCCGTGCGCGTGAGCTGCGCGAGGCCCAGGCGCGCGAGTTTGAAGAAAGCGTCGCGGGCAGGCTGAGGGAGCACGCGCTCTCCACTGCCCGTGACGTTGTGCGTTTCCTCGCGCTCCACTCCCTCCTCCATCCCGCCCGCCCCTCGGATACCGCCAACCTCACGTTCGCGCCGCTCACCCTCCCCCTGCGCATGCAGGACGAGGTGCTCGCCACGGACATCCTCCGCGTCGCGCGCATGTACGAGGACCTCACGGCCGGCGGCGACTCGGCGCACGGCGTGCTCACCGTCCTTGCGACCGGACCTGCCGGAACCGACGAGGAAGGTAAAGGAGAAGGAAAGTGTTGGTTCTGACAGCAGACGACCGCGTGCACCACCTCATAACTCTGCTCGAGACGCCGCCCTCGGCCGCCGACGCGGGGATGGACGCCGCCGAGCTCGAGACGGAGAGCACGGCTGCCGAGCCGGCGCTGAGCATGCGCGACGACGCGTCCGCGCTCAGCGCCGTGAGCGACGAGGACCCCCAGCGCACGCCCGTGATGCAGGCGCGCGCGATGCCGCGCGGCGCCGCGCTCAACTTTTTGCAGGAGGACGAGCTCGAGCTCGACTCGGAGCCCGCGGAGCCCGAGCCGTCCATCGTCGTTGACGTCGTCGTGCAGGAGTACGAGGTCATAGAGCCCATGAGCGCTGTCATGGTGGGTATAAACAGCGAGATAGGGCTGACAGAAGTCCGAAGCGGCCGAGACGGTGCCGTCGACGCCGCAGACGCCCGTGGACTGGAGCGAGGCGGTGGACGAGGACGCCGAGGCCGGGGTCGAGGCGGGGGCTGAGGCGCAAGCGCCAGACGTGACCCCGAAGCGCGAGGCGCGCGAGGTGCGCGACGAGAAGAAGGACAAGAAGGAGAAGGTGGAGAAGAACCAGAACCAGAACCAGAAGAAGGGCGAGGGCGAGGGCGGGGCGCGTAAGCGTCGCCCGCAGCAGCGCCGCGAGCCCAAGGACAAGAAGACGGAAGAGACGGACCCCGCGGGGGGTAAGGTCGACGATGACGGGTTCGAGGTCAAGACGAGCCGCCGCGCGTCGAATGCCGGTGCGCGCGGGCGCGGTGCGCCGCGTGGGCGTGGCCGTGGTGGTGCACGTGAGTGGAGTCTAACAGCTGGCTCAATGGTTTGGGATTCGTACTGACCCCAGCCCGCGAGGGACGCGCGAACGGCAAGGAGAACGGCAACTCTGGCTCTGGGACGCCGCGTAAGCCTAACGCTGGCGCAAACGGCAATGCCAACAAGGCCAAGGACAAGGACGCCAAGGCCGACGCGCCGCCCAAGCCCAAGCCGAGCATCTACAAGACTGCGCAGCCGACCGGGCCTGCGAGCGCGCCCATCTTCTAGTCGTGAAATGTTAGACCAAACGTAACAAATACCACAGCAGCAGAGTTGATAAGAAGCACATTGCGAACATCATGCATAGTATCAGGGCGTACATACAACTCGGGGTGGCGGGATGAGTGGGTAGAATACAGGTGTCCCACGGGAAGGAGAGGGAGGTGGCACGGCATTCGCGGCAATGGGGCATTGGATGGGGAGGGATGGAGTTTTGGTTTTATCAAGGGTGTGTCGGAGTGTCACTCTATGGTCACTATTCAGTCTAAAGGGCAGGGCCATCGTCGTTGCCCAGAGCGCACTGCGACATGGCAGCGGCGAGGACATTGTCCGTAAAGCTCATGTCCTCGTCTATCCAGCCCTCGGCTGTCGAGCTCTCGTTAGGAGTTGACACGGTCGAGCTGGGAATCTCGGCCTGGCGGGAGCGTGGGGACAGGTCGACGAGCTCAAAGACCTCGCCATCAAACGAGTCGTCGAACACGGGCATGGACACGGGCGAGGCTGGCGCCGAGGGGGCGGCGGTGAGGGCCGGGGTGTCGCACTCATTGGGAACAGCTAAGTGACCCTCCTGGGGAATCGGCTCTTCGGGAAGCTCCACCGCTTCGCGTACAAACGACGCGTCGAGGTCCTGGGTTATCTCGGCGCTGGTATCCGGCGCGGTGAGTGTGACCTTCAGGTGAGAAGTGGCTGAAGCTGCGTCCTTGGCGGATTCAGGTGCAGGCTCCCGGCTGGTCTCTACAGTGATCGCAGGAGCGGCAACGGCCTCCGGAACTGCCGCAGTCTCGGTTTTCTCGTCCGGAACCGGCACGACCGCAACCTCCTCAACGGCCTTGTCCTCGGCGACAGGCTCGAGGCAAGCGTTGACGGGCTCAGGAGGAAGCTCGAGGTTGAGCGTAAGTCCAAATTCGAGTTCCGCGGCGTCGATGGCGAGATCGGGCTCTGGCGACTTCTGCTTAGGCGCGCGAACAGGCCCCGAGCGAGAAATACTAGCTCCGCGAGTTGACGTCCGGGCCTGAGTCGCGGCAGGCGGGCGCGACGTGCTCGGGCGCGAGGCGGGTGGCGCTCGCGAGGTGAGCGGCGAACGGGAGGTGGTTAATGCCGCACTGCGTGCCGCCATCGAGCCAGGGCGCACGGATCCGGTCGAGGTCGCAGGGCGGGTGTTGAGGCGCGGCGGAGGCGGCTTTGTCCTGGCTGCAGTTACAGATGCAGTCTCAGAGGCGGGGCGCCTAGGAACCAGAGTAGGTTTGGAAGAAGCCAGAGGTGTGGCACGGGAACGCGGAGCGACACCAGGCCGGGTCACAGCCGAGTGCGGCGCAACGCTCTGAGTCTTGGAAGCAGGGGCAAGCTTGGCCTTTGGGCGGCGCAAAGCAGGATGCTCGAGTTCATCGGCCGGGCAGAGCACCGATGCTGGTGGCTCAACAGCCTCCAGGTCACGGGGAGGGGAGAGTGGTTCACGGAACAGAAGAGGGCGCATTGCTCCAATCTTCTTCATCGACTGCACCGGATCTGGGACATCGCCCGCCCATTCTGGGACGAACGGCACAGGCTCGGGCTTTGGGGGAGCGTACTCGAGCTCATAGTCTGGTTCCGGCGCCTGAATATCTGCCTCGAGGATGCTATCGAGACTGACCTCCTCCTCCCAGCGGTGTGCGGGACCAAGCTGCGCAAAGCTCTGCTCCGGTGTACTGTTGTTCTGCGACGAAAGCGACGAGCGCGATCGGCGTCTGGTACGCTGCGCACTCGGAAGTGGTAATGGGGAGGGCTCCACCATCTGGCGCTGGGGGGCAGGAGTGCGCAGCGTCTGGCGGACTGGCGCGGGCGTCTTCATGGGCTTCTGCGGCGCCTGAGACGTGGATGGCTTGCTTGGACCGGCATTCTTAAAGAGACGCTTTGGGCCTGATGTCAGCGTTAACCCTGGTGATAGGCAGCGACACGAAGGCTTTCCAAAAGGTCAGAATCGCAGGATGGTTAAATCACGGGCGACGTAACCATCACTCGCCACTCTGACCCCGAGAAACAGCTGCCTGTGGTGCCATTCCGCCACCCACCAATGTCATCAACAGGATGTTCCTTGTTGGCAAGCACATTGCGCTCGACAGTCTTGACGCCCAACGGCCGGCCGACGGTACCGGGTCCCTTGAAGGGCCCTCCGCCTAATGGTGCGCGAACGGGAGTCTTTGCCGGAAGATGAACGCCGGCATTCTCGTTTGTGCGTGCGCGACGGGCTGTACCTGGCGCGTTGAAGCTGCGGCTGAGGTGTGAGGACGGGGCAAACATGGGAAGGAAGGGGATGAAGCGTCGGGGTGGAGAGGAGAATGGAGAGAAAGAAGAAGCGGGGGGATGGGGGAAGAAGACTATATATATATATATGTAGAGAAAGGAAGGGATGGGAAGGAAGACACAAAAGAGTTTGATTGATGTGGATTGTGGATTGTTGAGGGAAGACAACAACACAACACTAACACACAACAATCAAGGTGATCAGAGATGGATGACCTCAGATCGACTGGACCATTTAGATCAGACGCTAGGGCGCGACTGCTGCGCAACACACACACACACACACACACAGATCAGCCAGCCCAGGCTCGCCGCCAGGCGCGGCTGAAATAAAAAACATCCGCGTCCTCTGGCAATTGACTTCTTTATCCAGACCAGGTCGCGCCCGCTGGACGGCTGCCCCAGGCGCCCCAAGTGCCACAGCCACGTGGAATCTGAAAATGCCGTGATAACCCCGGGTGAATCCCTTCTGAGCCAGCGCGGTCTCTTCACCGTGGAGACCCACGATATCAACCGCCTTGTGCCAGGCTGGTGGTTTATTACTCCACCGTACCACTGTAGCGGTTGTAGCCACTTTCGCCCAAGCAACCCTTTGTCAAAGCTGTCATACTGTCACTTTTCTTAAGTGAATGCATACAAATAGGACAGATGCATGCAGAAGAACGCATTATGAAGGCTGGAAGAAGAAGTCCTAATAATCCGTAGGATGTTGCAGGCGAGACTGGTTGTAGTCGGGCGCATGGTTCCGCCATACTGCCACCACCCAGGATGGATGGAATTGCGGATGCGGATGTGGATGGACGCTTGCTTGCACGATTGTGCACGCTTGTCGCTTGGCCGGCATAGCTGGCCCTCACCCCTCTGTCACTTCTTGTTGATCCCTTTCCACTAATCCACCATCAGCAAAACGGGCTCGAGGTGCGTGTCACCCCTCCCCTCCCCCCCTCTCCCTCTCGCGCTCGACGGTCGCCCAGCACCCAGCACATCCAGCCACGAAGACTTGGAGGAGGAACGAGTGGGGGACGGTCTGGTAGGACTGTCGCGTGCTGGTCGTCTTTTTTCGCCCTTCCCTCGCGTGTTCCTCCTTTTTTTTTTCCTTCATCGCTCGTTCGAGAGAGCTTCGTCAAAGATGGTCTCCAATGTGTTCTCATCGCGGAGGATTGAGACGATATTTTGCTGGAATTCTGCTGTGGCCATTCGTGCTCGAGACTGCAAGGAGGGGGGAGGGAACAAATGGGAGCGATCACAGTAAAGTGCTGACGCTGTACGGTGACACATAACCTATCAATATACCGCAATCTCGATTTCTTCTCGCGATCTCGACCTCTATCCACACCTTCGTGTCCTCCACAACTGCGTCGGCCTCTCTGCGCACCTCGATACTCGCGGCTCGCTCGTTTTGGTCCGCGCCCGCTTGCCATCCTTGCGCCGATCCCACCAATATTGACTCGCTTCAATTCGTCACACCAACCCACTGCCGATCCCACTCACCTCCACAGCCGGAAATATTAGAAGGATGGACTCTGCCAAGCTCGCTAAGCTCCAGTCCCAGGTCCGCATTGGTGCGTGCCGTGGATAGCAGCGAGGGACGATGGAAGAGAGAGGAAACCAGGCAGGGAAGCGGAAGGACGGCAATGCTGAGCCGTCGTTTGAGAGAATGACTCCAGAGCTGTGGGAACGGCGCTGCTCGTATACACAGTGGCTCCCAATCGGAGGACTGCGGCCGTGTATATCGGAACATGATCGCCTCTCCCCGGAAGGTTGTCGGCATGTGTAAGGAGCTCATGCCGCTGGATGTCTCCTTTATGGCGCTCGTCTATCGCTGGCTCCTCTCAGCGCTCCTTCTGGCCGCTCATGAGGCCTCCTCTGGTCTTGTGATTCCGCTCGTTGTCTCCTGCTTTCTTCAATGTCTGAATGACTTGCTGACGCTGCGCCTACATCTCACCCACTCCACGCCCTCATCACGCACATTTCCCACTACAGGCGGCAAGGGCACCCCTCGTCGTAAGGTCGTCAAGAAGTCGGTGACCGCGTCGCAGGGCGACGACCGCAAGCTCCAGGCCGCCCTCAAGAAGCTCGGTGTCCAGCCGATCACCGGTGTTGAGGAGGTCAACATGTTCCAGGAGGACGGCAACGTGCTCCACTTCGGTGCTCCTAAGGGTAAGTCGAGTGTGGCAACCCGTGCGGACCCGTCCACTAACTCGCAGTCGCCGTCCACGGTGCGCTCTCCTCGAACACCCTTGCCATTTACGGCCGTGGCCAGACCAAGGAGCTCACTGAGCTTGTTCCGGGCATCCTCAATCAGCTTGGCCCCGACTCGCTCGCCAACCTCCGCCGCCTCGCCGAGTCGTACCAGTCGATGACCGCGCGCCAGGCCGCCACCTCCGGCAAGAAGGAGGGTGAGGTCGGAGACGACGACGAGATCCCCGACCTCGTCGAGAACTTTGACGAGGCCGCCGACAAGAAGTCGGGCGACCTCGAGCAGCTCGAGTAAGAGCTGTGCCCTGTAGGGTGGGCGCAGTCGCGCGCCAAACATCGTAGTCGTAGGGTTAGCATTGTACAACGTACATGAAGAGGAGCTATCTGCGTAGCAAATTGGTGAGCGGGGGAGGTGGACGAGGGAAGATGGACCAGAATGCATGGGTCTCGTAGACGGAGGGTTGATTCTGCGGTTTTAGACACATGTTGCCATCTCCTCGCCATGGATCTCTTGTGCCTCTTTGTGCAATCTAATCTATCCATATCGTACAACACTACTTTGCCTTGGCAGGCTTGCCCTTGCCCTTCTCCTTGTCCGCCTCCTTCTTCGCCTTCATCTCGCGATACAGCGCAACGACGCGCTCGCGCTCCGTATCGAGAATCCGCTGTTGGGCAGCGGACAGCGGTGTGCGCCCAGTCGCACCCCACGCGGAGCCGACGCCGTCCTTATCCTTGGCCTGGCGGAGGCGGGGCAGCTGCGGCGGAGCTTGCACAACGTCGTTGAGGCGCTTGCGCTGCGGCAGCTCGGCAAACGTCCGCTCCGGGCGGTCAGGCACCACGGCCTCGTCCTCGCTCTCGCTCTCGCTCTCCTTCCGCTTCTTCCCCTGCGCCTTTGCGATACGCTCCGCTTTGGCCTCCTTCGCAGCGTGGAGCTCCTGGCCGCGCGCCTGCTCCGCCGCCTTGATCGCCGCGTTCACGCCGCCGCGCAACAAGCCCTCAATGCGACGGTTGTACGCGCCGAGAGTCTCGTGCTCCCCAATCTTGGGCAGATCGGTCTTGGCCTTCTTCGCTTTCGGCCCATCACCAGACTCCTTGTCCTTGCCATTGCCCTTGCCCTTGCCCTTTCCATCCTTGCCCTTCTCCTCCTTCCCATCTTTCCCGTCCTTCCCTTTCCCATCCTCCTTCCCCTTGCCCTTCTCCTTCGGCCGCCGCTCGCCGGTATCCTCGCTCGTTCGTCCACCCCGTGCGCGGAAATCGGCCTGCACCTTTGCGCTGTTCAGAATCCGCATCGCGCCGCGCGGCATGTCGTCGTCGCGCGCACTCGGCGCCAGGTTGTACCCCCTGCAGTCAGTATCACGCCACAGTGGGTTTGAGTATCGCACTTCTTCGCCTTGTCGGCGTCGCGGACGGAACGCTTCGCGCCTGGGGTTAGCGGGGAAAGAAGAGGGCGCTTACGTTTGTGCGGCATTTCGAGCTAGTCGGGATGAAGGAGTAGACAGCTAGAAAGCTGGAGATTTAAAGAATGCTGGTTGGAAATCTTGTTGTGGATGTCATGGGTGGCGACCATGTCGAAATCTCGAAATTCTCTGCTGAAAGAACGAGGGGTGTAATTTAAGTTGTGTTGGTCCACAGATCGGCGGTGGAGGTCGCACAAAAGTTGGACGGCGATTGACGACATCGAGAGCGCAAGAGCATGACTATCGACCAGTCCCAAGATCAACATCGCCCTGCATAGACATAGACATGTTCAAGTTTGACTTTGAAATCGTGAGCTATTCCATGGGCCAAGCTGACAACAGGAAGACGACAGCGAGCCCGTCGTGCCCGCCCCCGCCGCCCCGGCGCGCGCAAGCGCACCCTGCCATTCTATCACCCTCTCTGAGCTGGTACGTCGTCTTCCCTTCGGAGCTGACCGCAGATCCGCCTCCTTCCGCCGTCATTCTCGTACACCCCCCTTGCGCACCCTTCTGGCGGGGCGCCGCTTCTTCGCCGTGATCTCTTCGACGCGCGTTTCCAGATCGCACAGGGCGAGAGCGAAGGCGCTGAAGCGGCTGGGGAAGAAAAGGAGGCGTACATCGATGCAGACACGGACCTCATCCCCGGTACCTACGAAGGCGGGCTGAAGAGCTGGGAAGGGGGCGTGGATCTCGTCGAGGTCCTCTCTGGCGTTCCGGGCGAAGGTGGGGAGGAGGAACGCGTCGCGGCGTGGGTTAGGGGACACCGCGTGTTGGAGGTACGTAGCAGGGGCGTGTTTGAAGCTACAGAGTGCTAATTCCAGGTTGGGTGCGGAACGGGTCTGCCGACAGCGTACATTCTCAGGTCGCTTCTCTCCGCGCCGACAACAGCTTCGTCACGCACAGTCCTCCATCTGCAGGACTATAACTTGCCTGTCCTCTCGCTCGTGACGTTGCCGAACCTCGTCCTCGCCGCGCTCCCCGCGCTGCCGGCGAGCGCGCGGACAGCGGAAGCAGACCCGGAAGAACATGAAGATGATGATTCTGACGAAGAGGCGGACGTTCCCCTGCCGTTCGACCCCTCGCGCGCAGGGAATCTCGACGTGACCCCCGCCCTGCTTGAGGGCTTCACCGCGCTCCTGGAGGAACGCGGCGTTGAGCTGCGCTTTACGTACGGCGACTGGTCGGGTATGGCGGAGACATTGCAGGCTGAAGAGGGGTACGATCTCGTTCTTACCGCTGAGACGATCTATGCGGAGGAGAGCGTCCAGCCGCTGATTGACGTCCTGCACGCAGCGACCGTCAAGAAGGCGAAGAAAGAAAAGGAGGGGAATGAGGAGAAGCTCGAGGACTCGCTGGAAAACCTCACTCTGGGTCTGCCCGCCCTTGATGAGCCCGTCATCCTCGTCGCCGCCAAGGTGAGTTGCCTGGTGATGGCGATAACTGACCGCAGGTGCTGTACTTCGGCGTTGGAGGTGGACTTGAGGCGTTCCTCGCCCTCGTACGTGCCCAGGGCGGGTGGAGCGCGCGCGTCAAGAGCTGGGTACGCGGGGTTGGAAGGGCGGTCGTTCGTGTTGGATGGTAGGCATGTATTGGGGCTTGTGACGGCGATGGTGGTGCGGGCAGACGAATGTTGTAAGCGACAGCGGCCTGATCGTTTCCGGAGCTGAAGGACTGATTGATGGATCACACTGACGTGCGACTCAATTATCGCTCGGGGATAGCCAAACGCCAGATACTGACGTTGCTGACTGTTGCATGCCGACAGATGGATCATGAACAAATTACTGGAAGAAGCACGACGTTTGGTACAGTAATAGTGGCCACCACCGCCTGAACGCGGACCACTCCGATAAAGGCCTGATAATGAACTTTTTGCATAGACGTTGGAGCAGCAGAAACCCGCCCAACGAGGACGACGACGAAGATGACGTCGGACTGGGCTGACCACTATTGGAACTGCAGAGTTTGCCACATCAGTGTCACCGCCGTATTATTTAACTTGCAAAGCACAAGTAACGGAGACAACAACAATTTCCTGCAATGTAGTAGCCGTCACCTCCTCGTTGACCAAGGGTGCTATAGTCCTCCCACTTGTAGCCGCATGTCCTTGTGGGCCCGTGTTCCATTTGTGCTCGATGCTTTCCAGAAGAGTCAGTCATGGCGATGCACGGCGGCGTCGGGGCTCCCACTGGCCGAAGTTAAGCCAACGACCACGCCGGAGGGATGTCGAGTCCCTCCGCGCCTGGAGGTCAGATTTTCTTTCAGTCAGGCTCTGCGCGACGCGGTGCGCAGGTAGGAGCTACCGCCCTCTCACATAGCAAGTCTTGGAATGGATATCTCAAAAGCAACAAATCCAACCTTCCCCCGAAAGACTAATGCTGGGTGTGAGCCACAGTGTCTGACGTGTGAGATGTAGGTGTGAATACGTACAGTACTGTACTCTGACATGGCCACAGAGGCGCGTGTGTCGCGCACAATACAGGCTGGTGGGACGTTCCTTTACAGCGCTCGTTATTGTAATCCATTTCATAGCGATGTCAGCCTCAGACTCGGTCAATTTCCGCCGCACTCGCGCTAGAAATCGTTGACAACATGTCCGGCCGGTCATCATGAATGTGGGGTCAGAGGTACAGTACGACCTGCATTCCCGAACTGCGTATTTTCTAAATGAGCAGCAGGTAGGGGACGGAGTATGGATTGCACGAGCGCACCTCGCGCATCTCCTTTCTGGACAGGTCCGAGAAGCATGAGCAGTTCCCGTGATCCTGTGCTTCCGTCAAGTGAAGCACGTGTGGCTCTCGGTCCTGTTGTCCTGTCCGGGTGCGCAAGCATTCCATGTTCACCATCGCGAAGCTTTGCTTGTCACGTCCACTGATAACTCACCGCCACTTCGACCTTTGCTGAATGGCTCGCGGTTCGTGCCACACGGGACATAGCGTGTGTCCCATGCGCCGCACGCGCCGTCCGCGGCGCGCGCCCGGCGCCACATTAGTCATATCATTCCTCCAGGCCATGCTGAGCACCATCTGTCAGCCCTGCAGGCGCGCAAACGCAGGTACACAGGGGAGGGGTGCTTCGGGATCGGGGGGTCTGCCCGCCGAACGCCGGCCAGCCGACGGTCTGGGAGATGAGATGTGGTTCTCTAGGTAGCAGGATCCCAGAAGCCCTTGACGCTCTGGTATGTATGTGCGCATGTGCCCGCGTCCGCCTGTGCATGCCGAGTAACCCATACAGTAGTTCAACCCACCCCGGCTTCCGTCCTCCCCCGCAAACACAGAGAGAAGCCCGCTCCCAAGATCGTGGATCCCAGGATCTCGACCAACAAGCTCGGGGGAAGAAATGGAATGTTCGCGGGCACGTGGGGGATGGAGATGAGCAGACGAGCTTGTGACCTGCGCTGGTCTGAGAGCTGGGCACCTTGGTCTCGAACGGAGAGCAAGAAAGTACCGTGCTAGGGTATGTACCGGGGATGTCGAATACCTGTAGGGTGCTCGTAATTCTCCTGCCAAGCCGACTGTTTCAGCGCACCCTGGGTAGTGACGAGAGAAGTGCAGGTACTCAAGCCCGAACTTGTGCAACTCTGGTTTTCTCTGGCATACGCCGCCCGCAAAGGCATGCATCACCGCCGATAGGAAGTAGGAAAAAGGAACGAGATCCCGGCACCCAGACAGCTGGTAAATGTGCGCCACGTTGCGTTACCTTCTGTCGGCGTGTCGGGCTGTCGGCCGTCCAGAGCCCGGCGGCGCGTGAGCTCGCAGCCACGCTTCTGAACGGAAGAATAAGCTTTTTACGCTCGTTCCTCGTTCCTCGGCCTTCCTACAGTGCTCTTGGAAGCAGTCCGTTTCAAGCGGTTTGGCCGGGTAAGACCAGTGTTCTGCTGGGACGAATTGCGAAAGCATGAGAAATGAGCGCTCGAGTCGAGGCCGCCGTGCGTTTCTGGACCTGCCTGCCATATTTGTACATAGGCCTGGTCCCAAAGGCCGCCCCACGTTCTGAGTGTCGCGCCACCGGTGCCCGGTCCCCGCCCGCATGCCGTGCGCCACCGCTACTGAAGGAGATCAACGACCGCTGCAGGGGTCGGTAGCCAGAAGGCCACGCTGACGGAATCGAGATCCAGCGTCCCACCGCGACTATTCAGACACCATTTACAAATGGGCTGTCAGATTTCAGATGCCAGGCCCGCCAGATGCCGGTCTACAGCTCCTCGTCAGCCAAGCCAGACCCGAGACCTGACCCGAATGAATGGAGACGATACAATGGCAAGGGGCCGGAAGGCAGTTAGCGCCCTGTGCGTCAGTGACTGGGGGTGCGTTGGCGTTCCCGCAAGACCAGGATCAGTGAGGCACGGGAAGGTAGGGCGAGGTGTGAGGGTTCAGTAAGATCAGTACGAGATCTTGAGACAAGAAGACTGGGTCTTCTCTAACATTACCCGGCCAGGCGTCAGGCGGGGGCCGCGGCCGGGAATTTTGCAGTCAAAAATGACGCCTGATCTGTCTTGGATGATTTCCTGGCCTTTCCAATTTCCTGGATTGATGGATTGTGGGCAGTCGCGCAGCTGGGTAGCCAGTGTCGCATGTGGCATGTCGCACGCAGTCTCGTATCTGGTGCTACTGTACAATTGCTATTCAGTCGCTGGTGTATGCGGGACAGCCGCGCCTCCCGCACCCCTCCATTCTCTGTCTTCTGGTCTACGAATACCGCGCGATCGCGCTTCAAGATGATAGCGTCCAAGTCGATAGCAGTCGATTACTGTCTCATGATCTCATGACACAGTCTGATCGTCTTGCATCCCTTGGCGCCTGGCCTGTCCTGTCATATCCATTTTGCCCTGTATCTGCCCGTGTGGCCGTGGACGGGCCGGCGGGTTTGGCGCCGTGGCGTGGTGGCGTCAACAGCAGTGGGTCGTGGGGTTGGGCAGAGAGGGGTGTACCGTGCGTGTGGGCCTCATGTGGGCGCTCATAAATCTCATACCGGCTCCTGAGACCTGAAGCTGAAATCGCAGTCAGATACGGGACCAGGGAAAGAATGCAGGGGGGATAAGGGGACGGAGGAACAGAGGCCGATTCCTTTCGGCCTTGCTTCTTATGGATGTGGACGGGGGTGGAGAGATGGAGATGGAGCTGGCAATGCCCGAAGTAGGGGGACCGGGGAGGGGGGGGGGCGACATGAGTTCAGCCTTGCCTGGCCCGAAGGTCAGGGGCCCGGTAACCTTGTCCTCCAAAGTTTGACGCTCACATTGCCCTTTTACGGGGACAAGAGCTCGAAAGCAAGAGATGAGAGAGCAAGGTAAGAGAAGAGAGGGTCAGAGGATACATGCCAAAGGAGAGGGGAGGGGTGTCGCGATGCCGAACAGAGTCCCAGGTACACGCAGATCGAGGTTGTCACTTTAGTGCTTGTTGTCGGGTGGTGTTGCATGTTACCTCGAAACGCTCACTCCATTCGCATCTCATCTGCATCGAACTCTGTTCCCTCTCAACTCTATCTCCTCAATCCGTGCTCCTCACTCGCCGCTCTTGTCGATCTCCAGCTCATCAGCAGCGGCGTGAACATCGTGCAACGTCTCGTAATCGTATCTGGGCAACATATCCGGCTATTTTTCTGTCCTTTTTGGTTTATTTTTTTTGGCCCCTGTTCTTTCTGGCAACCCCACCCCAACCTACCTTTCTCCATCTCACGATACCATCTCATGCTTGCCGACCGCCTCGAGCAGCGACAACCGGAGCAGTAGCAGCATCATAGGCCTAAAGCACGAACAGTAACAGCATACTGCACGACGCTCACGTCCTTCTGTCTCTACCCCTTTCAACACCACGGCACTCAAACTCAACTTGTCAACTCTCCGTTTGAACTCTCTGGACCCTTCACCAGTCCCCCCAGAGTCGAGCCTAGCAGTCCGCTTTGACAGAGCAACAAACTTCAACTCTTAATACCACACAATCTCCCATCGGCCCCGATCTTTTCTGCAGTCGACCACGACCGCCCCCAGTCCACCATGCCGTCCACCATACGCGGACGGCGAGTCGTGCAGCCGCAGTCCCTGGGACTCGAGGACGAGCAGTCCTTCGGCTCTGACGAGGACCTCATCGAGACTATTGGCGAGATCTCCCTCGACGAGTGTACCCAGGACTTTGTCGAGCCCCCCTCGACCGCGATTCTCAAGGTCAAGCGCAAGCCCAAGACGGGCGCCAGTTCGATCAAGAACAAGCCGTCTCTGCTCGCCGACTCGCGCCTCATGCCGCCTCTCCCTCCCGTCCAGCCAACGTCACTGGACGCGGCTCTCCCTGTCGGGGGCGACCGCGATGTCCCGCGGCGCGGCTCCAGCATAATGAGTGGCTTCAAGCTCAAGAAGGGCCTCCGCCGCTTCCGTGACGACAGCTCCTCGCCGCGCTCCAAGACCTCTGACGGTTCTGGCGGTCTCCACCGTCTGCAATCTAATGCCTGTGCGTATCACCCTTGTCAGACCCGGTCATTGCTGGGTCCAACCCTGCCCTATTGTCAGAATCATGATCTACTGGGCATGATGACCCTCCTGTTGCCATGACAGCCCTTCCGTTGCTGTATCAACAAAGAATAGAGTATGCTGACCACTAGCCTCGTCGCGCCCGTCACTGGCGAGCTCAAATCTGAGCAGCGGACCGCCACATCTCGCGCCACTGTCGCTCTCGGGGTCCTCGCATCGCAGCTTGAGCATTGCCGAGTCTGAAGAGGTGAACGAAAAGCAGCTCAGCCGCCTGCAGAAGTCGGCCCCGCCGCCTATAACTGTCACCTCTGTGCCACAGTCGACGACCGGCTGGGCGCCAGAAGAGATTTCGAGCGCCATACTTCCCGTCTTTCCCTCTACCATTCATGCCCTCGAGCCTATCATCCATCTCACATCCCCAGCCGCCAAGCGTCCGCCGTCATCGATTCTCACATCCGCACCGGAATCAGGGTCTCGCCATACCTGGACGCCATGCACCATCGCGTTCACCCTTTTCAAGGTCTCGCACGCCTCCGAGAAAGGGGATGAAGAGCGCACAGTTGCCCACGTCCACTCGTTTCCTGGCGCGCCACCGGTGTCGCCGACGCGGCGGGTCAAGAATATCTCGCGCGAGCCTCCCGGCGTGGAGTCCGAGCGCCGTACGCTGTCGCACACAAGTACAGCCTCTGTTTGCAGCCAGGCAGATGGCGCGCGGTTGCTGCGAATCTGCTTTGGAGGAAACAGCCGGCGGAACAGCGACTGGGTTCTCGAACTCCGTGATTGCTCGCAGGTGCAAGAGTGGATTCGCCAGATCCGCAAAACAGCAATTATGATCAGGTGAGCGATCACGAAGCTTCCTTTGCGGCGATTGTTTCTACAGATCGTCGCACAGTGAGCAACGAGTGTTGCAAGCAGATCTCAAGGGGGACAACACGTCTTCATGTGGTATACAAACTGACGCGACAGCGCCGAGTCTCTCGGATGTGGGGATGCGATCCGCCATGCATACGATGACAAGGGAGTGTCCGCGGATGACCTCGCACATAGGCTCAGTGTGCATACGCGTTCCGTCGCCGACAAGCGGGAAGCCGAGGCGAAACGGCAGGCTGAAGCAGCGACCGACGCACAGCGTGAAGCACATCAACATGGCCCAGCAGTCGATGCCGCCAACGCCGCCAAGCGGAACAGACTGGATGAGCAGGAGAATGGCAATTCCGATGGTCTTCGCCTCTCGCATCAGGACACCCGTCGCAACAGTCTTGATGCCCTGCAGAGCTTGGCGATCAACCGCTCGCAGTCTGCTGGTGCGGAGAGCGGTCGTCGTCGCATACCGCCGGCACCATTGCCAGCGGCAGAGGAAAGGCCAGCGCAGAACAGTCGCATGTTGGCGGTGCAAGGCGGCGACAGCGATCGCGAATCGGTTGCCGGCCTGCAACTATCGTTCAGCTCGTCATACGACTTTCCCACTCCCCCGTCTGCGCTGCCCGCTCCTCCTCGTCCTCGGCGAACATCCCCTCCATCAACCTCGGGTGCCTCGTCGCCCGCTACCGATTTCACGCCAAACATGCTCACGCCAAGCTCAACAGCAGACGGTTCGCTCGCCTCTACACACGACGAGGAGGAGTCAATTACACCTGTCCTCAAAACGCCGACATTCAACACCGCCGGATCAGAGCTTGAAGAGCAACTTGAAGACATACCGCCTCTGAGCAGCGAATCGATAGGGAGCACACCGCGAACCCGCCCAGCCGTCATGTTCAAGGACGTCTCGGCCCCCAGCTCGATACACAGCGCAAATTCGAGCAACGCCGGAACGGCGCGTCTGCGGCGCCTTCGATCGCGCTCCCAGGCCATTGACGTTAGTGAGTGTCTGTCTCTCCTCCCAATCGAGAGACCACGAATGCTGACAGCAGTGTCCGAGCTGAACCAGATCGAGGCGGAGAACATGCCCCCGCCGCCAGAGGAGAGCCCGATCCGCACCGATCGCGAGACGCGTATCCGTTTCGCAGAGTAGGCGCTTCGGGCATCAAATCCAAAACTGAGGCGTGACTTTCCGTGGCTTTTGGTTCTCTCGTGGTGCGGAGCATTCCCCTTGTCAACCTTGTAACCCCTTTCATTCCCTCCGGCCATCTTTCTGTCGCTCTGTATCTCTGTAGCAATAGCGCCGCCGCACGATATACCCAGACCTTTAGTTGCGCGCAATGCATGTGTATACAAAGCGTTGGAGCGTGGAATACGTGAGAGACGGCCGAAAGCTGCGTAAGTCCCCAGTGATAAACTGACTCGGAGGCCCATCAAGTGGCTCAGGGTGTGCCAACCCTATACCCAGATAACCTCAACCACACCTGTGCGCAAACCTTGTGATTACTGCCTGGGCACGGGCAGGGCGTTCCGTGTCGCTGTGGATCTAGCAGAGGCCAGGATGTGGAGGGAGGTCCACTACCGAGTGGACGGCAGTAAGGGTCGGCGTTGACCCCTTCGGCTTTGTGCACTC
Source organism: Apiotrichum domesticum (assembly GCA_001599015.1). Classification (NCBI taxonomy): domain Eukaryota; kingdom Fungi; phylum Basidiomycota; class Tremellomycetes; order Trichosporonales; family Trichosporonaceae; genus Apiotrichum; species Apiotrichum domesticum. Next base: position 161,798 of record BCFW01000008.1, read on the forward strand.
CTCTATATTGCACGCTCCGGTCTCTGGGCTGAATCTCACGTTCTATCCAGCTCTCTGGTGGTGGTCGAATTCCTGCCGCGAGTTTGTCGTCGGGCGTTACGCTTGACGTCTCATGGAAAATGTGGGGTCAGATTACCGTTATCACTGTCAGCGCCTGCCCCTCCTGTTCGCGTTCGATTGGCAGTCACCTGGCGCCTGCACTCTCCTCTGCTGGCCATAGCATAATATCCTGCATCTCCTCTTCCTTCATCTATGTCGCCGCTTAGTAGTCGGGGTAGATGCCGTCCATCTTGCGCTTCTTGGTCATCGCTGCTCGTCAGCTCTTGCCTCATTTCCATTTCTCGTCTTCACTCACCAGCAATGATCGCGCTGCCGACACCCGAGCCGTCCTCGGCGGGGTGCGTCGTAATCTTCTTGCCGGCCTCGCCAAAGATGTCGACGAGTGCCTCGTGGATGCGGTTCGCAAAGTTCGGGTACTTGTTGTACAGCGATCCGTCTGCACCGACCGAGCAGCCCTAGTTGGTCAGTTGTAAACAAGTACGTTTTACCCACCTCCTCGAGATAGCCCTTCTTGGAGACGATGGCGGCGATGCCGCAGGCCGAGAGGCGCGCCGAACGGGTACCAATCAGCACGGCGAGCTTCTTGAAGAACTGGCGCTCCTCGATGGTCGTCTCGAGACCGAAGAAGTGGTTGAACACGCCGATGATAGTGAGCAGCTCATCGGTTGGGTCCCTGAGTGTCAGCTTTGAGTCTTCCCGGAGAGCAGGAATCGGTGGCTTTCAGCCGCAAATGACCCCCAGCTTCAACCTTTATCGCGAATCCCGCCAATTACTCACGCCTCCATCAGGGAGAGGAACGCCGTGTCAAAGGCGTACGCCTTCTCAAGCTTGTACGTGTTCTGGCCGAGGAAGAGGTCACCCGCCTCGATGAGCTCGACGAGGATGAGGCGGAAGATCTCGCCAAGGTACAGACCGGCAATCATTTTCTCAAACGCCTGCTCGCCGACCTTGTTCGATGACTCGTCGATGATAATGTCGTACTTTGTGCGGGCTGCATGTGAGCTTGAATAAACAGTAAGTGGTACATACGAAGGTGGTGGTGCTCAAACGAGTCAAAGGCGCCATACTCGCACTGCGGGGTTAATAACATGACGATCTCAGCACCCACGTTAATGGCCATGTTCTGTTCCTTCGGGAGGCCAATAAAGTCGAGCTTGGGGATAAACTCGGCAGTCTCCATGTACGCGGCGTTACAACCGGTTCCGAAGATACACGCGATGCGGGTGGACGGGTCGACGTAGTTGGACGCGATGAGTGTACCTGTTGTGTCGTTGATGAGCGCGGTGAGCTCCGTGCGCACACCCTGGGTGTCAGCACTGAGGCGCGGCTGTTCAGCATACGAATTTCTCCAACGACTTGTTGAACATGGCGGCAACGTCATTGCCTTCAACATTCGCGGCACCAAAGCCCTTGGTCCACCGGATAAGCTCTGGTGGGTCAGCTGCGAAAGTTCGATAACCCACCGCCATGGTCAATGCGCTCTTGCGAACAAGGGTACGAGAACTGGAGTCAGTGATGGCCAGCGGCACGACCCACAGTGAAGCCGAGGGGAATGTTGTCGGCATTCTCATCGCGGCCCAGGTTCTCGACGATGAAGTGCTGGAGACACTCGGCACAGAAGTCGAACCTGGCATCAGCTCCACCCATTAAGTTGAACCCACAGTTTCTCGCCGTCCTCCTGCTTTTGGTCCTCGGTGAGACGGTACTTGGTCTGCATGACCTCGAACTTTCCACCGCCGCGGAGGGTGACGAGGCAGACACGCAGGTTGGTGCCTCCAAGGTCGACGGCGAGGTACTCGCCGGTCTCCTCACCAGAGGGCCACTGTGGGTTAGCATCAGGTGGACTACCATAGATAAGGTCTCGGTCTAATCGGGGAATGCAGTGGCGGGGCGGTGTGGTCCACATGTCCGCGATGCTGTCCGGTTCCGATCTGCGGTGGACCACCGAGGTCACGGGAATTCCGCAAAATGTCAATCTTGGCACTCACGTCAAACACGAAGGCGGGAACTAGGTTGTTAGCAAACAAACTCGTGTAAAGCTTGGGGGCGCTCACGCATCGGCTGCACTTGTCAGTAAAAGCACAGGGAACGCGCGCACACCGTGACGTGCACAAGCACAGCACAGCACAGCAGGCTACGGGTACTCACCACAACCTCTCCCTTCTTCTGGAGGCCCTTCTCGAGGGTCTGCTCGAATGCGTCGACGATCATTCGCAGGCGCGGCGCGCTCACTGAAGTCATTAGCCAGCTGCCGATCGATTGCTGCGAGCTACCACATACCGGTCAGAAGAGATTCGTACTTGCGGAGGTGGTCGGCAATCGTCTCTGGCGGGTCAGCTAAACCTGGGTCGCATACCCACTTTTGCCAGCGTGCGGGAACTCCTCGGTGTCCTGCCAGTCAGCGCATGACCTCTCTTGACATGATATCAACTCACATGCGTCCTGCGGAAGGGCGCGACCTGTGCACCCGCGGGGGTGAGGATGCTGCCGCTGCCGCGCCTGCTGGGGGGGCCGGACGAGCCGGACGCCGAAGCGCGGCGCTCAAAGCGGTCAATCGCGGCCTTGACGCCGGCCGAGCCCATGTTCGTGCCGTTGGAGAGCACGGCGCTGGCAAAGGTCCTGGGTTCGTCGGACATGGTGTGTTGTTAAGCTGAAGTTAGAGACAAAGTGCACAAAAGAGAATGTTGTGGAGAAAAGGAGAAGTGCGGTATCGAGAGAACGAGGTGTAAACATCAGCGCGTCACGGTCCCCAGTGGCTGGCCTGCCGCTGGAAGCCTATCTCCCACTTGCGCTCAATCTCGCTCGACGGATCAGCGGAAATGCCGATCCAGCGGCTGCCGATCCTGGACCCCGCAAGGCCAGACTGCGCCGCACAGATCATGGATCGAGATCCACAGGGAGCAATCGAGTCCAGAACCACACCCTCAAAGGGAGGGGCGGAGGCGGCGATCCTTTCAGGTAAAGGAGGCGGCGATCCAGAAGCTCCAACGTTCATCGAGAAGCAGGGGCTGTCCAATGATCGACCAGCGATCTGCGCTGATCGCGGGGGCCGGAGGGATCAGTGCGCGCTGTAGACTGGCGACGACAGCAAAGCTAGCAGCTGGCAAAGACGCGGTGGGTGTTTTCTGCCAGCTGCCAGGAACGCACGACGCGCACGACGCACGGAGACAACAACAAGAACGAATGGGAAGGTACGCACCGTATTCGTAGTGATGAGAAAGTAGAGTCAAGAGTCGTCCACTTGATCAGATGGGACGAGAGATGGTGATGGTGATAAGAACAAAGTCGAAGTGACAGCGCAATGTGTGCATGCACATAAGGGGTGCTCCAATCTTGGGGTAACCCCGATATGAGACGGGGGATCCGGGGAACTGTGACGAGCCTTTGCAGCACATATGCATGCCGCAGATGCCGCACGTCATCCCTGACAGTGCCGCCGCCGCGCCGCCAGTCGGAATCGCAGCCGCTTACGCGCTAGTTGACACGGACTTTGTTGCTCTGCGCTCTGCCGCCTATTCGGTGACCCACAGCTTCATTGTACCGGGCAATTTCTCTGCATTTCTTTTGTCTCCCTTGCTCCATAACATGACAGCTACAAATACACATCTGTGAGAGCAAGCTTGCGCGGCGCATTGTGCATTTTTCTAGTAGCCGGCCCGCGGGGGCCGTACATACAAGACTTGCGCATAGCCGGCTCCAAAACAAGGCCATGACGCAACACGCTGAGTTCAATCGCACGCAGCGCGCAGCACGGAGCGAGCGGCGCGCGTGGCGCTAGCCTCCTTGGCCTCCAGGCCTCCAGCGTGCGTCACAGCCTGATCCCCGATCATCTGCAATCATGCAAATGTCTGCTGCACCTCAACAAGCTACAAACTACATGCATCTTGGATCTTGGATCAATAAATGCCCCACCGAAACCGTCGCGCTATCATCGGCGCACCTCCGCTCGCTTCGCTACTCTCGATTGAGATTTCTGCTGGGGCTCGGCGACTCGGCCCGGGTCCCTTTGGCCCTGTGGCATGGCATGCTGGTGGCTGATGAGATTGAGATTGCTCTGCGAGCCGTGATTCGTCCTGGCGCGTTCCCAAAAAAGTCAGCAGCATCCAGCATAACTTTCGCTTCCAATCCAATCTCCAGATCTCCAGTGCTCCAGAGCTCCAGACCTCCCAACCATTACCTCTCCGCGATGCTCCAGCTCGCCTCCCTCGCGCCCCTCCTCGGCCTCCCCCCATCGGCGCTCGACGCGGCCCTCGCCGCTCTCTTCCCGGACGTTCCTTCTCCCGAAGTCAAGACCTACCCCGACGCGACATACCGGAATTACTACACCCTCGCGCTGTCCGTGTGTCTCGTACACGACGCCGTGGAGAGTATAGACATCTTCAACGCGCCGTCCTCTCCCTCCCCCAAATCTTCTGGACCCAAACCCGCGTATTCCCCGCCTCCACCGCTCGGGCTGCACTTTTCCACACCGTACCTCCTCCTCCCGAATCCGAAGACCCCAGGAGAGACCGTCCGCGTGCCCCGCCCCGAGCACCTAGAAATCACCCCGACCACCCCGGGCAAGGAGATCGTGCGCCGCCTCGGGGAGCCGAAGCGCAAGGGCTCGGGGTCGTGGCTTGGCGTATGGCTTGAGTGGTCCGCTGTCGCGCTGCGCGATGAGCAGGGCGAGGAGGTCAGTCTTGGGATCATGCTCGAGCTCAAGGACCCAAAGAGCGCGGGGAGCGGAGGCGTCTGGGATCGCGCGGCGGACTGGCCGTGGTCGAGTGTCAAGGTCTTCTGGCCGGAGAGAAAGAAGTAAAGCAGCGGGGCTCCTCGTGGACGTCGTCGAAGGTCAAAGTGGTTAACGCTGCTCTAACCACTTTTGCCTCTGTGAGCACGATATCTCTCTCGCGCACCCTCTCGCTCCTCTGGCTCCTATCGCCCTCTCTCCCTCTTGCTCCCTCGCTAGCCTTCGCCTCATCCTATCAACCTTCTTCCCCTTCGGTCATTCTGTCATTCTGTCATTCTGTCACTCCCTTTCAAGGTCCATTCCATCTATCATTCCATCACATTCTCCTCCATACCCTGCACTCATATTGTATCCATGCATGCTACACAACCCTCTACTTTCTCTTACGCCGCGGTCCGCTCCCCGACGGGGATGCTTTCGATCGCCGCCCGGAGGTCGGCCGCGCTGAGAATCTCGTAGCCCTTCTCGGGCGTGACCTGCGCGAGCTGCACGTTGTTCTCGTCGAGCTTCTCCTCCATCACCTGCTTGAGCACCTTGAGGGCGAGCGACTGTGCCTCGGCAAGCGACATTTGCTGTTGTGAGCTATGTACAGCGGCGTTAGCTCACCTTGTGGAAAGCGTCCTGCAGGCTCTGCTGCGCAGCGTCGGAGCCAGACCCAATGGCCTTGGCATCGTAACGCACAAACGTGCCCGACGGGTCGGTGTGATACCTGCTGTCAGCGAGTTCATCTGCGAGTAATCGAACTCACAACTGGGGACCCTTCTCGTCCACACCAGCAATGAGGAGCGCAACACCAAATGGTCGAGACTGATGGGTTAAATCAACGAAACCCCTCCTTTACCTACCATGAGCGCGTCGTCGTCATCCACACTCTCGCCGAACCGGAGCGCCAAGTCGCAGACCGCTTGGGTGCAGCTCTCGACGCCAATCCTCTCGTCGTAGGTGAACGCGTGCATCTGCGAGGTGACGCGGGCGTGGTCGACCATGGTGCGCGCGTCGGCAGTCAGACCCGACATGGCGCAGCCGAGGTGGGTGTCGATCTCCATGATCTTCTCGATCGAGGACGACTCGAGGAGGGGCGACTGGACACGCTTCTCGACACCGAGAATCACGCCGTGCGGCGTCGTGATCCCGACCGTTGTGGAGCCAAGCTGAAGTCAGTGGATGGCCGTGTGGTGATAAAAGGTAGCGCGCTGTGACACCTTGAAATGGTCACCTCAGCGCGCCCTGGTGAACACACCTTGATGGCCTCCATGGCGTACTCGACTGCAACGTTAGTGTCATGTCATCACGGTCAGCATACCCTGGAAGAGACGGCCCTGTGAGTGTCAGCCAGCTGGTTTCAATCCGCGTCAGCAAGCAGAAGAACATACCTCTGGGGAGAAGGTGTTGACACCACGGTCATACTCTGAGCTACCGGGTAAGCAGGATTCAACGTCATTGCACGCACCGAGTGAGGAACATGTCGGCGAGAAGATGCGGAGGGGGAATCTAGAGGGTGGAGAGTGAAGCGGGTGCAGTCGTTCGGTCCAACCTGCTCTATGCCCTGTATGTGAAGCGAAGGAAAGAGAAAGTAATTGGGAGAAAGGGGAGAGAAGAGGTACTTGATGGCGACGAGCTAGTGTTCCAGAGACGACGACGAGCAACAACACCCTTCATAGGTGCAGCGTCAGTGCGGATGAACGCACATTCTCCACACGCGCAAGCGTGTCGTGCATTTACGTAATGAATGTTCGAGACACGCGAATTTCATGCAGCTCCGTCATTAGGAGGCCGAGACCGCGAGACCGCGAGACCGCGAGACCGGAATCTGATCTTTTTTTATCCGATATTTATCCAGTGTGGTGGGAATGGTATCTAGGACAATGAGCTCCGGGTGTCTGTGATTTGGGTTGTGTGCTATGATGGTTTTTGGTTGTTCCTCTCAGTATTGGCAGCTTGGAGCGCTGGAGCCTTTGCAGTCTTCCTCTTGTCTTCCTTTCCGCAACACACAACACACAAAGATACAACAACAACATTATCCAGTTCCTTCTCATCCTTTCTCTTCTTCAACTTGTGCTTTCTCTCCATCCTCCAGTCTCTTCTCACCACCGCAAACCATCATCCATCGGCCTCCCAATTCCCACATGATCACACGCCATCGTAAAGGATCGCCAAGTAATAGCACCCCGCAAGACTGTTACCAGGTCAACAGCATTTGATCAACACCTTCCCTCGACACAGTGAGAACCGTCTTCTCATCCTCTTGCAACCCAACCTCTTTCATTCCTCTCCTACTTTCGATATCTCTGTAGCGCGTCGCACATTGCGCACTTGCGGCTAGTGCGCAGCTCTTTGAACGGAGCTGCGCGCTCGTTGTTCCAGCGCTCCTCCATTCCCTGTCTTCCTCGACCCCACTTCTGTGTGTTGACACCGCATACACAATAGGTAAGAGACCTGACCACATAATCTCACGCTATGCTTTGTCTCTCTGACGTAGTGCAGTTTGCCACCCACCGGCGGCACATAATCGCAGGCTGCTGTAGAGCCTCCCGTGGCCCTGCGCCGGCGGGCGACTCTTCCCTCGGGCTCACCAGAACCTCAACGAAGCACAATGCGCGGTGGTCCCACGCCCAACGGGGGTGCCGTTCCCCCCATACTTGGCTCTGACAGCGACGATGAGATCATGTTCCTCGACGAGGCCCCAGAGCACCTCAAAAAGCAGCCCTCAAACGAACAAACTCCGATTGTTATCGGCGATTCCGACGAGGAAGACGAAGTCGGAATTGTGAACGGGCACAGTAAACGCAAGCTATCCGAGGCAAGCGGCTCTGCCGGCAATCGTCCCAAACGGCCTGCTAACGCAGCGGCCGGACCGTCGAGCAGACCAATCTTTATCGACGATTCAGATTCGAGTGATTCCGAAGAACCGCCGCCCAGTCGCATTATGCTCAAGGCGGATTACCTCATTCCCATCGTCTTGGAGGTCATTCCCGATGCAGACACGGCGTGGATCAAGGAGAACCTGGACCGCATCATGGAAGAAATCAAGGATTCGTCGAACACACCAGGGCAAGACGCCGTAGACCAGGTAGTCAACCTGGCTCTCGAGACTGGCGAGTACCCTCGGGCCATTGTCAAGGAGCCCACTCCACCGCCAGTAGAGGAACCCGACTATGCCAATCCAAACTACAATCGCGCTGAGAGACTTGGGTTCGGGTACGACTCGTATTCGCTAGACGTTCTCAAGACCGTTTTTCCCAACATTCCAGTCAACCAGTGAGCATTCCTACTGAAATTGCACTGACAATTGCAGTATTAGAACTACGTTCAGCAAAACTGGCTCCCAGCTTGTCCCAACATATCACACTCTCCATCGTCAAAGCATCTCGGACAATAAACCCTATTCCGAGCTGAAGAAGGGGCGTGGTGGTAAAGGCAAACAGCGGGCCGAGGATGATGCCGAGTCTGACCAAGAGGCTGCCGGGGCGGATGAGTCAGGGCGTGCAGAGGCGCGAAAGGAAAAGGCGTACTTGTACCAGATAATGGGTGAGGCCGACCTTTAACTCATATAACTGACGATGCAGCCAAGGCAGTCGAGAAGGAGAAGGAGGACATGGCAGTTGCAGCCGAGAGACAAAAGGCCGAAGCCGCCCGCGAGGAACGCAAGGCGCAAGCAGAGGCCGACAACTGTGCAATTCAGTGCGGATGCTGCTTTGACAATGAGGCTCCTGTGAGTGTGCAAGGTCTGTTACGGAGCTTTTCCACTGACACGCTAGGTCGATACTGCAACCTGTCCCGATGGGCATGCATTTTGCCATGACTGCATTCGCTCCTTTGCCGAGACCAAACTGGGCGAGCAGGTCACGGTATGTGTTGAGAAACCGTTCTGGTGCTAACTGTAGGCGATTCTCTGCATGGATGTGTCGGGTTGCCAGTCACCGTTCACCGAACAGACTCTTGCGATCGTTCTGTCGTCAAAGACCATGTCGCTATACCACCGCCTTCGACAGATGCGTGATCTTGAGATGGCAGACATCGAAGGTCTCGAGACCTGCCCTTTCTGCCCTTTCGCAATGGTGATTGACAACGAATACGAAAAGCTATTCAGGTGTTTGAATAGGGACTGCCGCAAAGTGTCGTGCCGCAAGTGCAGGCGTCCGGTATGTCGCTCTTGAGAGGCGTTGCTGACATCAGGACCACATTCCCAAGCGCTGCGAGGGTGAGTGCCATCAAGTTTGCACCTGTGTGACAAAGTGCTGACCTTCAGAAATCGAGGCCGAGCTGAAGCTTAACAACCGCCATGCGGTTGAAGAAGCCATGTCTGAGGCGTTGATGCGCAAATGCCCGAAGTGCTCTCAACCATACGTAAAGGAGTCGGGGTGAGTATGCGGATTGAGATGTACGCTAACGAGTTCAGTTGTAACAAGATCTACGTGCGAAACCAGTTCCATATCTTATGCTTACCTCACAGTGCCACCATTGCAGGACCATGAGCTGCTACATCTGCCAGAAGCAAATCACCGGCTATGATCACTTTGATCAATGTGCGTATTTAACAATCATGCCAACACTGACATGCCCAGATCCTGGCCGGGTTGAGCATAATCCTAATGCCGGAAAGTGCCGTCTGTGGGACCGGCAGGAGAACGTGACTGAGCATGCTCGTGTATGTTTCTGTCTAATGACGTCGCTCACAACCCAGATTGTTCAGGCCCGCGATGCGGCGGCGCAGCGGGTCATTGCCGATGCCGCTAACCAGGGTGTCGCACTTAACGCTCAAGATGTGCACGTCGACGCTCCTGCTGTACCACAGGCTGCCCCGAACCAGGCTTTTTTTGATCCTGGCCTCGGAATCCCACTACCTCGATTACATCTACATCCGCAACGAAATCAACTTTTTGCAGGTCTCCCAGCGCCTGTGGGCCCTGGAGCGCCAGCCGATCCTCATGGGGATATCCATGCCCGAATCGCTGCCTTTGACGAACTTAATCGCGCAGCTGTTGAAGAACAACTTCTTCCTGCCGCCATTGCTCAGCGGGACAGAGCCCGCGACGAGCTTCGCGCTGCCGAGGCTGCTCATTTGAAGGCTGTTGGGAAACGCCAAGCAGCGAGACGCGCCTCTACTGCCGCTGATGCTGATGCCGCTGCGCAGCGCAATGATGGTGCCAATCCAGACCGATATACTCGGTCCAAAGATAAGCAGCAGCGCTTACGCGGCGAATACGAAGTGGCGCGGGAGGCGGAACGCGTATCAAGAGAACGCCTCCGACGTTGTCTAGCGGAACTCGAAATGGCCACAAGGCGCCTCGCCAGGTACGAAGAGATCGCTGCAAACATGCCGGGCAGAAATCGTGGTGGGCGTGAACCCGCCGGCCTCGCTCAAGCCATTGAGGGCGCCCACCGCGTGGCCATCCGCAGGTTGGCCGAGCTGGATGTGCCTCCAAGGCGCCGGGTGCCGGACAACGTTCTGCCACCCCCAGTCCCTCCGCGACGCCCAGTTGTGGCCCCACCGCCGGCCCCACTTCCGCCTGCATTACGCCCCGTGCTGGATGAGTTCCGTCCGCGTGGCGAAGACGGCCAGTTGGGTCGCATACGTGTAGCAGCTCTTGTCCAGGCCCTGGACCCGGCGCAGCGAGAGGGATGGCAGCGTCCCATGGCACGCAATGTCGCCCCTGCGGTTCGTGTCGTCCCCAACCCAGTCCAACCTGCCGCTGCCCAACCTGCTGCTGCTCGGCTTGCTCAAGCCCCTGCCGCCGAACCTGCTCGAGCTGGCGCCGCTCCCCAGACCGCTGGGGCTGGCCCAGTTCGCCAGGCTGCTGGAGCTGCCCCGGTTGCCGACGCAGCCAGGCTCAGCAGGGGTGCCCGCCGCCGTGCCAACCGCGCTGCTGCTAAACGCCTTGCCGATCACGCCGCCCTGAACATTGCGTAAGGCGACCAAGTAACCGAGAGAAGAACGATACGAGATACGATAGGTTGAGTGCATAGTTGATACCAAGTCGAGGGACGAGTGACGACCAGTAGTTTGTAGTACAATAATAGCATGTCATGTTGATATAGTATAAGTACACTGTAACGAACCGCTCTGCTATCTTCCACCCTTGAGCACGTCCCCGACCGCCTTGGACGCGTTGCGCACCGCCTCCCGGCGCGCAAACATGGTCTGCGCGCGCGCCTCGGTCCACGCCGCAAGCTCCGCCGAGGACGGCGGTGCGGAAGTTGCAGGAGCCGCCCCTGCGGTATTCGCCGTACTGCCAGCGCCACCCGCAGGCTCGCCAGCCACAGCCGAGAGGTTGACGGGCAGCGCGCCAACGAGATATGTCGACGAGAGCTGGATGAGCGCAAACAGCGTCTGGGCATCTGCCGTCAGAAACAACCATACAGAGAAACACACAATCGAGCTGGAGCGCTGCCGTCAGCAAAGAGTACAAAGAATACACAGCCCAGCTCACCCTCAAGCCTTGACAGCGTCCCGGCGCGTTCGGCGCCTTCTCCCGTGACGAAGATATTCTTCTCGAGCGCGGTGATTTCGGCCCTGACGGCCTCGGCGCGCTCGACAAAGCGAGAAATCTCGGGGATGGCACGCACGGTCTCGTCGGCGTCGGACGCGGCTTGTGCCGAGGGTCCCGCGGCGGGGAGGCTGAGCGATCCCGGCCCGGCTCCTGGAGCTGGTGCTGGTCCTTGTCCTGGTACCGGTCCTGGTCCTTGTCCCGCGACTGGTGTCATTCCCGGAACAGGGGGGAGGGAGATCGCGCCGGGCGTCGCGCCCGTCCCGGTTGGCGCGGTTAGAAGCTGGAGCCATGGCGTGCCTGGGGAAAAGTGGGGGGACTCGGCGACTGCTAGTGGGTGCGGAGTCAGGCCCGGGGCGGGGGTCAGTGCTGAGAGGGGGTTGAATGGCGAGGACATTGGAGAGTGGGAGATGGGATGGAAGAAAGACTTGGGCTCTGGACTTGTTGACAAGGTTGGGGTCATGAAGTTCGAAGTTAGAGGTGTAAGACATGATGCATGAAGCCGAGGAATGGAGATCACGCGGGAAACACGCTACGTCACGTGATCTGGACTATGATGCTTATCTTGCGACTCCAGGGTGTAATCTAATCTCGACGTGAGGTCAAGACATCCAGCACAACGACAAGAGTTCGCACTTGCATGCATGCTGCTCGAGCACATCTCACTTCGCAATAACCCCTCGGACCTATCCCGGGGATGCGGCACAGTTGCACCTCGGCACAGCTGTGCAAAGGTCCACCGACCCCAGCCGCGGCTCCTGTTCTCCACTCCTATCGGACATGCACTTTCATCATGCTTACACACACTGCCGCTGGGCACAAACTACTAGAGTAAGGATTACTACACGCTACCTCGACTCGAGATGCTCTACTTCTGACTAATAACTGTTGCGGGCATACTTTCTTCTAGTCTATACTTGGCACGGCCGCCATGAGGTCATGATGCCATCTCGCGACGCGGGACCCTGGAAGCTGACCAAGTCCGTCTCAGGGTGGCCGTAGGTTCGCTTTCGGGGGGTGCTCGCCGGACCACCGGATTACTGGGCGACAACGTCACCGTCGGCGTTGCGGAGACAAAGCTGGCCCTCTGAAAAGTGTTAGTGTAGGGCATCAGGGATGGGGTCTTGTGCCGCCGGCTGCGCAGCGCAGCGCGCAGTGCCCAGGGCACCAACTCTGCGGTGACTCACCCTGGTACGCAAAGTGCACGGTGGTGAGACCCTCCTCGCCGAGGAGCGAGTATGTGTTTCCGACGAGGACGAGAGCGCGGTAGAGATGCGAGTCGAGCGCGGTGCTGATGTTTGGTGGCAAGAGCCAGTACTCGCGAAGCGCCGAGTGTGCAGACAGACCCAGCGCCTTGCGGAGTGTCGGTATGGATCGGACCTTGTGCGCGAGGTGTGCCCAGGCGACGCACATTTCCGGGGACGAAACGTCAAAGTCTGTGTTTGACCGGTGTTCCACAACGCGTGCGAGGCCGAAGCGCGCGGCGGGGCGCATCTTGAGGGTGTTAAACATGTCGGCCACGGTGCTCAGGTCCCCGACGGAAAGAGGGTGCCGGTCATCAAACGCGTACGGCGTGATCACGCTCAGGAGCGAGCGCAGGTCCTGCGCAGAGTGTTGCGTCATTGGAACCACCGTGGGCGGAGGCCGAGATGGCGGAGATGTCAAGGAACTCGGGTCGGCGACGTTGAGGGACGCCATTCGGTACTGGAGCACGAGGGCTGCAAAGCCGGCGCTGCGGAGTCAGTATCGGTGACCTGATAAGCTCCGGAGGCCCTTGTTTCATCGGCCGCAAAGTGTCATAATCACACCAGTGGACGGTCCCTGTTCCTGCTGGAATCCCGTCCTCAGCCCGACTCGTATCGGGGATCGGGTCCACTGCATCGCCACCCTCAGGACAACAAGTCACTACTCCACTTACCTCGACGCGCCAAGCACGCGCGAGTCGACCCGGTACCCGACACCCTCGGCAGTGAGGACGACGTCGCCGGCGTGCTGGAACCCTGGGGCGAGGGTGAGGTTCTCTGGGGAGGGCGGGGTGGGAATCTCGTCGTCGGACGGCAGCTGGACGGGCGCACCGGGGCGCACGATCGTGTCCACCCATTTGCGCAGCGCCATGGCCGGCGCGGCGGCGCTGCTCCGGCGGCTCCACCCGTGGCGGCTGCCGTCGGCGGCACTGGTGGGAACGGGTGCGGGGGCAGTCCCGACGGCGGTGGTGCTCCTGTTCGGTGTTAGCTGGGCAAAGGCACAGGCTACAAACTTGTACGGCGGGGGAGCGGGGGCGGCGAACTCGTCGTCGAGGGTGAAGCCGAGCGTCTTGGTGTCGGGCTTGAAGTCGGAGACTTGGTAGGGCGCTGTCATTGTGAGATTGGGTAACAGTGGAAGGTGGAGAAGAGGGGATGGAGAGGGGGGAGCTGTCTCTGTGCTCTGACGGCAGAGAATATATACCATATGAGACAGAGCGGACGTCTGGCGTTTGGGATCTGGGATCTGGAGATACTAGGCAAGGCTGTGGGCCAAGGATCCCAGGATCCGAGGACATGGAGTATGGAGTCGCATCAGTGGCACATAGTCGTACATCATGTGGGGGAGCTCGGGCGCCGAGCACCGACTGGGGGATGGGCAGGGGGTGGGGGATGGAGGTTGTGGACGGATGGATTGATGGATCGATTGGAATCTCGAGAGGGATCAGGGAGATACGAGACAGAACAGGGAGAACAGGGAGCAGGGAGCTCAGAAGGCGCAAGCCATGGGGGGACACATGGGCAGATGTCTCTAACACCTCTGGCACGCTGGACAGCTTGGACGGCTATGCACGCACGGTCTTCTGCTGCTTCGGCTGCTGCTCGTCTCATACTCGTGCTGCTCGTAGGTACTCACGATGCGTAGCGCGCCGTGCTCTATCGTCGCCGGTTTAAGGGGCTGCTACGAGCCACGCGCTCCTCCCTTTAGGCGGTGGCGACGGGACACAGGAACGGGGAACGGGGGGGGGATCGGGGGGAATCGAGGGGGTCGAGGGTCGAGGGACGAGGGACGGATCTCGCGGCTGTTAGATTGGCAACTGATAACGGACAGCTAGCTGGCTCGTGCTAGCTGCATCGTGAACAGGAGGAGAGATGATGGCCACTGTCAAACATGGATGCTCCAAGATGCGGAGGGTATGCATCGCCATCGCCATCAGCGTCGCCGCTACCATCCTCACTCCCAGACGGGCAATAGTGTGGAGAGTGGGTGCCGTCCACCGTAGCTGCCATAGTGGGCTGGGACTGCGTCGGCCCCGGCCCCATGGGTGAGTTCATGCATCATGCATCATGCGCATCATGCACGATCGCCCACCTGCAACCGAACAACGGCAACAGCAGTCTCATGGCGCATGGTCCCAGTGGCAATGGTCTCTGGAAACGGCAACCGGGGAAACAAGTGGCAGTTTGGCGTCTGTTTTGACCTGCTCACTGTCTCAGCCAAGACGACGCGAGCAATGGGCCATGGGCCATGGGATTCATAGAAGCGTCTCGTGTCCTGCATATCTCGCATGTCTCGCGTCGGACATTCCAGCACCACCGCCCAGGGGCACGATCGCGATCAGGCGCAGGAACCGGCCGTTGCGAGACTGTGGGGTCAACGGTGCCGCTCTCCAGTGTAGATGCACTGCAGAACGAGAATCGGACAACCTCTCGAATCATGGAAGAACCAGCTCCACGACAGAAGCGACCTTCGCTGGCGTTGCGATGCATTCCATACCTGGTTGATAAGTTGATAAGCATGATAACAGGGACTGGAGGAATTGGATAATGTTCATGCCCTGCAACGAGTCGAACGTTGGAAACACGGAACAGCCATCCAAGCACTGCATGGTTGCATCGCCGATATCAAGGGTCGAGTCGAGCTGGAGAGTGGAGGGCTCGAGGACAAGATTTTGACACAGGATTCTCGACTCCACCGCTTGGCGAGCTGCACGACGAACCACGAACCAGGGATGAACGTTCCATAACTATGGAGGCCAATACACCTAACAGCATCATCCCCTGTAGCTCTCAATGTGCGACCAAGCGATGTGCGTGAATTGCTCGAGAATCGCGAGAGTGTCCGCGTGTCGTCTTCAGGCTTGGTGGTGGAGCTGTTCTGTAACGTTTCACGTCGTGGCGCAATTCACATGTCAATCGAGTCTCCGCGTCCGCGTACTCTAGCCTAGGCTCGAGCTTGAGCTCGAGCTCGACTCTGGTACTCTGGAAACAGGCTCCACTCTGCGCGCTGCATCTCTGGATCTCTGGGGAAACGTGACGCGCCACCTGCAGCTCTCCAGCCCATCAGGCCCATCAGAGGCGCCTCCACGCCTCGATCTCTGCGCCGCCGGCGCTTTGGCTTTTTGGTATTCCTTGTCCCCGAAACGAGATGCGAGTCCTGGTGGGATGAGTTTCATTGCACAATTCACGCACCGTGTGTGTTGCACTGAGCGAGCGATAAACGTGTATGTCCCGGTCTGGATCATCCACCTCGATGCCGGACAGTCCGGAGACCGGTTCCTCGGCGTGTCTCGCTCTCGTCCCGCTTCTCCCCGGTAGCTCGGAGATCTACTGAAACGCAGCATGCCCCGCGCGCCGCCTCCGCACGCCACGACGCCACACCAAGTAAGAAGACCGTTCTTCTCTGACACGCGCCACAGAGTGGACAGCCAGCGACTGCAGTTACTGCATTATGCCTTACTCTATGAATATAGATGAGTCTCCCCTCTTAAGGTCCGGCTGGGAGCGCCTCCATGCCTCCATCCCCGGCCTGAAGTATCCTGGAGCCAGCCAGACGTCTCACACTGCCGACACTCCCACCACGCCACCTAGCTCTCAAAGACAGCCGCGACGATGCCAAACAGCCACGCAACCATGGGGGTGACGTGTTTCGCGCTTTCGGAGATGGCAATCTGGGGTTTGGGCTGCGTGCAGTCGAGCGTCGCGGGCGGGAGGTCGGCGAACTCGAGGGCGTACTGTCCCGGCGCGCGCTTGGTAAGGCGGGGGAGCGGTTCATTCCCGCTGCTTCCCGAGTAGCGGGGGACGAACACCCGGCGGCGGTACTTTGTCGACAAGGACGGCGGGGATACCAGGAGGCGCGCCATGCGCGGGTCGGTGGGCGCAAACTCGCCGAGGATACGGCGGATATTGGTCCATGCCAGGATATGCTCGCCGGTGTGGTCCTGCACGACGCGGTGGATCTCCTCGACGCGCCAGTCGGGTGTATCCGCTATACAGTCGTAGCAGAATTCGGTCGCCGGCATGGAGGTGAGGTACACGCTCACGGGGTGGTGCCATGCCGGCGCCGGCGTCGTCCCCCGCGGCGCTGGGAGGGAGACCTCGAGCACGCCGCCGTACCGCCCCACCGGGGAGACGGCGACCTTGTCAGGGTGGAAGGAGAGGCGGTCGAGCTGCGCGCGCTTCATTGCGCGCTGGATGTCGGGCGGGGGGCGCACGTCCGCGCCCGTAAGCCGCCGGAGGGCGTGCACGAGCATCGCGTTCATCGTGTGGCTCCGGAACTCGTCGGCGGCATCAAAGTCCATCACAATACACTTCTCCACCGCGTCGTCCCCTTCACTCCCGCCGAGATTGAGCACGACACCGGTAGGTACCCATAGCGGCTCCTGTTCTCCGGTAGCGACGTTGTGTAGGAGACGGTAGGTGCTGCGCCAAGGGTTGGGCAGGACGACGCGTTGGAGCTTGCTTTCATGGGTCCGTGGGGGGTCGGCCCCGGCCCTTTTAAACTCGCTGCGGCGCATCTCGCGGACCGGGGGCGGAGGAGTGATACGCAGGGGAGACAGTGACAACCCAGGCATGGACAGGCGCAGCACCGCCACTGCGTCGAGATACCGCTCGCGCATGGGGAGATAGCACTCAAACGCGAGCTTGAGGAGGTACTTGCGCTCGTCTGGCGGCGTGTCCTTGTGGATGTCGAGCACGAGACGCTTGTCATCGAGCACATACCCGCGCGCGGATGCCATCCAGTCCGGGGGAGACTCGGCCGACTCCCAGTGGAGGAGAAACGTGTCAATATCCGCCATCTCGACGCGTACCGTGCGCTTCGTGGTGGCTGTCGGTGAGCCCGTGCTGCTCGGCGTTGATGTCGGAAGGGCTGCCGCACTCTTCGTTTGGATTTCTGGCAGAGATGTTGGTGGGGTGGCGATGGTGGGACTCACGCGCCGCACCCGCCCAGCCGAGGTCGCCGTCGGGTCACGGTGCACGACGCCCTGGCGCGACGGGGTTGTGCTGAGTGATGACGGCGTGAATCCAGTCCCCTTGGGCTGTACAACAAGGATAGGTTGCACGGGAGGTGTGCTGGATGTCGGTGCCGGCTTGGCCGGTGGTGTGGGAGGGACGCCAGCTGTAGCTTGAGGCGAGGCGATCAGCCGGGCCGGCGACCGCGGCGGGCGCGCGAGCGGCGGCGGCGAGGACGGCGAGGGCGACTGCCGAACGGTACTCGTGGACTCGGAGCTGGAGGAGCGGTCCTCAATCGCAAGCGAGAGGTTCGGGCGCGGCTGGGGACGGCTCCACGGCCCGGACGCAGCCTTTTGTAGTGAGTCCAGAGGACGTACTTTCACCGGCGCGGTGACTGGCTGCGGCGACGGGGAACAAGCAGGCGACTTGGACCGTGGTATGCCGCCGTCGTCCTCGGCGAGCTGGGTCGAGATGCTCGCGAGCAGGTCCGCAAAGGAGACGTGGTACTCGGACGCGTACACTGCCCCAGCGACCTTTCTGCGCGAGGAGGGCGTGCGCGTGATGCTCCGTCGGGCAGAGGGGGCGACGGGGGAGGCTTCCGAGGGGGCGACTAAGGATGGGGCCGAAGGGACCGCCGTGGGCGGCGCAGAGGTAGGCTTCGTGGTCGGTGCTGGGGAAAGGGGGGAGGGCGCGGAGACGAGAGCCGGCGTCGACACAGACGCTGGCGCCGAGTAGTGAGGCGGTGGGCCGGGGCGCGGGTAGCGCGAGTATCCCTGGTGACCGATATGGCCTAGATGGCCGGCCTGTCCGAGATGGGGGAGGCCATGGCGGCCGGGCGCAATGTGGCCGGATGCAGAGGGCAGATGTCCGTGTGGGAGATGCGGCAAGTGAGGTGAGCGCGGCGAGTAGTACGGAGAGGCTAGTGCCGCGGCTGTTGCTGTTGGGGTGGCGGGCTGCGGGGTGATGCTCGCGAACGACGTGACGCTGAATGTGAGGCTTGGGGTCGAGGCAGTAAAGCCCGTGTAGCCCGTGTAGCTCGTGCTCGCCATACTCCCCATGCTTATAGTGCTTGCGGTGCTCGTGTTCGCCGAGTGCTGCGGTCGGGGATATCCCGGGCGACTCTGACCACCCCGGCTTGTGTTGCCAGGACTGCCAGTCAACGACGCGTAGCTACCGTAGCTTTCGTAGCTACCGTAGGAGGGGTGGGGGCCGTCGCGCGGCATGTCGAAGCTTACTGCTGCCATAGGTGGAGCTTGTCGCGAGGAGGGATATTTATGAGTAGTTGGGAGTGAGAGAATGGTTGCCCGGAGAAAAAGAACTGGAGGACCAGCAATCCGACTAGGACGGCGAGGAGCAAGCAGGAACAAGCACAACAGTCCCAAAGCCAGGTCTAACACACCAGAAAGGCAATGCTGAGGCAGAGGCGAAAGGACCCTCCCTCCTCGCTCGCTCGAGCCCAGACACAGGACCTCTTTCATCGCATTCATTCCCATCGCCGGAAGTGCTCAAAGAGGTATCCGCGCGCCTCTCTGCAATATGCTTATGTGAAGCCTGAGCTCCTGAGAACCTGGCGAGCGCCGCCGAAGTTGAGGGTGCAGCGGGGCGGAATATGGTAGTGCGCGTCGGGTTCCAGGCCAGTCGAGCCATCGACCTGAATGAGTACTTGTGCCACCCGTCTTCTCCCTTTTGTCTCCCTTCTCGAATGCCAGCCCACTGCAAAGACTGAAACGTTCCCATCCAATTTCTATCATAACGTGCAATTACCGACAGCGCAAAGCCCCGCGGCCCGCGCTGTCGACCCTGCGCGGCGTGGAGTGCGCTGCTCGCTACCGTAAGCTCGTAGCTCTGCGGTCCCTGTTACAGGCACTTCCGGCCAGAATGCCGGTAGCTTCAGGCGAGCTGGGGCATCCTACTTGATAAACAGCTATGTACACTGCCCTCATTGCACGCCCAGCTCCAACCCCCACTGGGAAATCTAGACGCTGTTCCTGCCGAGCTGCCGCCCAGCCCAGCCCCGTATCTCCCGGCAGCTGTGGGAACCGTACAAACACTCCAAACGGTCCAATTCAAGCACCGGCTCAATGACCACTACTACTTTCATGCCATAATTCCGCCTGCTGGGGCCGCGGCCCAGGGAAGCCACACCTTGTTCAAGACAAGCTCATTAGGGTTGTCAGGTGGATGTGCGTCTCCGGGGGTGCGGCTCGGATTTATGGCTTTTGTGTATCCCGAGTGTCCCTCAGAGAAACTGTCTCCTTCAGGTGAATCATCACTGGGGCAGGGGACTCTGATCATCGCGGGTGTACCGTGCGACATGCACTAGATGTCAGCTTGCAGACCGAGGGACAGGCAAGAGGCACACACCTCCACTCCTGCCAGACGGGGACTTGAAAGTTCCCAACGAGCAAGAGACTGTGCACTGGTACTGCAGTGAGATCTGAATCTCTCCGACCCAGGCACTCTGTGGTCCCAGCGTAGATACAAGGAACAATGTTTCGACGCGTGTTGTGTTGTGTTTGTTGTTTGGCCATGTCGTCCGTTACGACACCGACCTCCGAAGCGGTGCAGCAGACACCGCAAACACTCCTGGACGCCACGGCTGAATCACATGTCCTGCATTGCATTCTATTGGTAACAACAGCATCGGCTGGGTACATTTTCTATGGAGCGTCAGAGGCCATCGCGTGTCAGTGGCTGGTTTAGTAGCGATCGAGTAGAGGCGTGTTGTACAAGAGAAGTGGGTTTTAGGGTGAGAAAGGTTAGAACCAAGGGTGTTGCGCGGGTTAGAGGAAGTTGAGCTTGGCGGTGGGCTCGATACCCCGCGTGGACGCCTCGATAAGCCAGGCGTTGGGGTCGGCCACCTTGATGTCGCGCACGTCGTACTCCATGTGCAGGTCGCGGGTCTGCTTCTTGGCGTTGGGGTCGACCTCCATTCCAGTGAGGTACGGCAGGCCGTTCTTGAGCCAGTCGAAGTCGGTCCGCTGGGCCTGGCACTGGAGCGCCGCCAAGAGGGCCTTTCCGAGCTTCGAGGACATGATGCCCATCACAATAGACGAGAACATGCGGAAAGGCATGAAACGGGTAAACGCCATGACACCACCACGAGTAACCAAGCCCACGCCCATCTGGATAGCGGTATCGGCAGCGCTGCCGCCACTCTCTTCATAGCTTTCTTCGTCGCCACCCTCGGCGGCCACTTCGGCGCGCTTCTGCTTCTTCTTTTCCTCTGCCTGCCCCTGGAGCAACGATTTGAAGGCCAGCCCGAGGGTCTTTTGGATGAACCATTTCTTGGTGTAGTTGGCGAGCTTTTTGAGTTCGTCGATGGCTTCGTTGAACATCCGCTCTCCGTCTTTGACGAGTTCCTTAAACTCCTGCTTAACTTCGTTGGCGGCCTTGAGGGTGGTTTCCTTGAGCTTGTTGGCAGCCGTTATCGCCACGCTCGTGATGGCCGATCCTGCGACATGCGCAACGCTCTCGGCCTTCTGCACGGCTTTCTCGCCTCCCTCCTTGACCTTCTCCACGACTTTCCCGCCTTCGTCCCTGACCTTGTCCACGGCCTTCTCGCCTCCCTCCTGGACCGCCTGCACGGCTTTCTCACCTCCCTCCTTGATCGTCTGTACACCTTTTTGAACGCCGTGCTCGACCGCTTTAGCCTTGTCTTTGAACCAACCTATGAGGTTGCCCGCAGTGACGTCGACCTCGTCATCGTCATCCAGATCATCAAACGTGGCTGGGTCGTACGGCCGGTAGTCGTGAGGGAGCGCGCCTGGAGCCGCGGTGACAGTCACCCTCGAGGCGGACGCGGTGTTGGTCATCTTGATGGAGGCGGGAGCAGGGGCAGGAGGGTTGTCTCGCTTTTGGTTGCCATACGACATCTTGAAGATCTCGATGTCGTCCGAGGTAGGCTTGGCCTTGGTGGACGTCTTTACCTTGGAAACACGCTTGGTGGTCTTGGGCCTACGGACAGGAGTCGGTTCAACCTCTTCATCATCATCCACATCGGCGCTGTCGGCGTCGTCGTCTAGGCCCTCGGAGGTCTCATCGTCCACATTGGCGCTGTCGGCGTCGTCGCCGTCTGGGTCCTCGGGGTTCTCATCGTCAACATCGGCGCTGTCGTCGTCGCCGTCCATGCCCTCAGAGTTCTCATCGTCGTCCACATCCGCATTGTCGTCGCCATCGTCCATGCCCTCGGAGTCGTCGTCCATGCCCTCGGAGTCATCGTCGTCATCCAGGCCCTCAGGGCCCTCATCGTCGACGGTAGTGTCCGGCTTCGTGGGCTTCGGTTTCTGGGGTGCAGGAGTGGGAGTGGCAGACTGCTTGGTGGGGGTCGGAGCAGCTTTGTTGGCCGCAGAAGTGGCCTTGTTAACGCTCTTGTCGTTCGCCTGGTTGCCGTTCGCCTGGTTGCTGTTCGCCTGGTTGCCGTCGGCCTTGTTGCCTTCGGTCTTGTTGACCGGCTGCTGTTTCTCCCCTTCGCTCTTGCTCTCTTCGGCGGCAGCAGCTTTATCCTCGTCGGTACCGTTTTGGGCAATGTTTGATGTGTCTTCACCAATCTTCCTCAAGGGCGTCTCCTTGCAGTGGGCGAGCTTCTCCACCATGCCTCCAAGGGCGGTGTTGTCGAGTATACCGTTGACGAGCGTCTCGGTGATATCCTTGAAGATGTCGGCAGTGGTGAGCCATATGATGATTTCCTTGACATCGATCTTCTCCATCCACTGCTTGAACTTGCGCATGCCATCGGTCTTGACGAGGTCGAAAATCTTCACCACCTCGGCTATGAAGTCGCGCTCCTGGAGAGCTATAAGGTCGCGCTTCTTCACCCTGATCATGGGATTGGATCCGGGAGGCAACTGGTCGATGGCGGTAGTGAGGTCCGTAAACGCATGCACCATGCGCAGCGAGTCGAGGTCGGCCTCCTCCTCGGTATAAATTGAACGCTTGCGCTTGCCCCCGGAGTTCAGGATGTTCGACATGAGGCTCTCGACGGTCGCGACGCGGGGATCGATTCCATCACTGGCCGCTTCAGGATCTTCGGGCGGCTGGACAAGGGCAATAAAGTCGTCGATCATCTTGGGCGTGTCAATCCCGGCTACGGCGCTGGAGGTGGTGGTCGGCGTGACAGATTCGGTCCTGGAGTCGCCGGGGATGGCGGTACGCCGCACTAGGGCAGACATGCTGTCCCCAACCGGGGTGGTGTCTGGGTGGCTATTGCCGCGCGGGCCGTTGCGGTGCTGGCCGTTGCCGCGCATCGGGGCGGCGCTGACGTTTGGCAGAGTGGCCAGGACGGCGAGGACCGCGAGGCCCTTGATCTGGGGAATATCGAGCTGCATTGTGGTGCTGGTGCCGATCTTGTGTTGTGGGTTATGTGCGGTAGGTTAAGATTGTGTCCTGCACGTGAGATGAGAGAAAAGATGAGACGGGAAGGGGGGGTAAGAAAGACGTGAGTCAATCACGGTAAGAAGGGTGTCAACGAGAGAAAAGTGTCGAGCGAAGAATGAATAGAAGGAGCCGCAAGTCGCAAAGGAAGAAATGGGGGCGACGAGTGGCCGGCGTTGAGCCTGTCAACGATGTGGTGAAAGAAGAATGAGAGATGGAATGAAGAAGAGTTGGGGGAATACGTCGGCTGGTTGGCTTTATGTGTGCTGATGCGGTGAACGTGACTTGGCAGGTTGTGGGCAGTGTGGATTGTTTCATCGCGTTACAGGGCGTTTCAGGTTGGCGCATGGTTAGAATCTCTTGTTGTCTCCGTCGTCCATTGCACGACAGCGTTCAGCCTGCTGGACATGGCGAGATGAGCATAGGCAGAAGTTGAAGGAAGAGGGGCTATTGACCAGTACCTGTGCTTCGGCAGAACAAGAACTACCATAGTTGGCTGGTATGGGACTCTACGGTACGGCACAGAGGGGGCATCCAGTGCAACCCTCAGGGGTGAAACGCACCCAGATGTGACCACCCGCCACAGGTGTTCCCCAACATCGCCTGCATGTAGCCAATGCGAGCACGGCCGTGGGCGATGCTGTGCGCGCGCGCTGTGCTGTTGCGGTGGGCACGTCCTTGTGTGCTACATCCTACAGCGCTCTGAAGCAGCCCCTCCATGCACCCTGGTATTCCAGTGTTCCAGCGTTCCAACGTTCCAGCGTGCCGCATCACGCCGAAGCTAACCCACTCCATGCATGTTTACGCGCGCCGGACCGACCGGGAGCGTCTTCACTCTGCCAGTCGGTCCACCAGTCGTGTTCTGACGAGTAAGCGACGTCTTTACGCACACACAACCCCAGCCTCACATTCCTCTGGGCGATCATTTGATCAATGGCAAACGTCGATCATCCCCACCAGGGGTACCAGGGGTCTAGCGCACAGACATTTCCATCCAGAGCGATCATTTGTGGACCCCGCAAGGATCGGCGGCACAATCTTTAGAATCAACAACATCCCGGCGATCCTGACTCGCAACAAGGGCTGACGTGAACCAGAAGTCATCCGCAGTCATGCTCATCGTCGGCATGTTCTGATACGATACAACGTGAATGGAACGCGTCTGAGGGGGTCCGCCATCGAGTGTGTCGCGAGCACAGCAAGTCATCTGGACACAATGGAGACGTGATGTTTGGCATCGCTTTCGTTGTACACACGTACAGTACACGGTCGTACAGTTTGTTCTTTCTCTAGGCCTATGGCTGGAATATCCTGTTACGGTACGCGTTCTGCGAGCTAGAACATCGTAGTACGACAAGTGACCACTCTTCTTGCCCAAACAGTTGGCGCCGGCACCGCCGCTGTTCAGGGGCGTTGGTCACAGAAGACTTGGTGCATCTCCGGAAACCTTTCCGCCCTATGTGCCGCCGTTTCAGCTCTCCTCGGAGGGAATAACCAGTGTCTACCAGTGTCGCATACAGGGCAGCTACAATTCCAACATCCTAGTGGTTCTGCCGCGGGGTCGGCATGGTCTGCGCGATGCGCTGGTACTTGACCGCGTCCTTGAGGACCATGCCCTCCGAGAGCTCGTCGACGCCTGCGCGGAAGATGCCCTGCCACGGCGTCTGCGACTTTGGCATGTGGTTTTCGGCGTAGCTCCCCATCTCCTTTTTGCGCTTCGCAATCTCCTCATCTGAGAGGAGGACATTTGCGGTACGTTTCTTGAGATCGACGCGCACAACATCGCCGTCACGGAGATACCCCAGCATACCGCCTGATGCGGCCTCTGGACTCGCATTCAGGATCGCGGGCGTGCCGCACGTCCCGCTCTGCCGCCCGTCGCCGATACACGGCAGCTCGCGGCCCTGCTTGAGCAGCTCGGCGGGCGGGAGCATGTTGACCACCTCGGCTGCGCCAGGGTATCCCTTCGGGCCTGTGCCGCGCATAATGAGAATTGTCTTCGGGGTGATGTTGGGCGACTTCTCGATGCGCGCGTAGTAGTCCTCTGGGCCGTCAAAGACGACTACGGGACCCTCGAAGGCCAGCGGGTCCGACGGGTCCTCGAGCCACTGTTTCCGGAACGAGTCGGAGATGACCGACGTCTTCATGATCGCCGAGTCGAAGAGGTTGCCGCTGAGGTTGAGGAAGCCCGCCTCTGGCTTCATCGGCGCCGTGAACGGCATGATCACGCGGCGGTCGAGCGAGAACTCGCCTTTACAGTTCTCCGCCATGCTCTTGCCAGTACACGTCAGTGCGTCCGGGTGCGGGAGGGCGTTGTGCTCGAGCAGCTCGGCGACGACGGACGGAAGCCCGCCCGCGCGGTAGTACTCTTCGCAGAGGTACTGCCCCGCGGGCTTGACATTCACAATGACGGGAAGCTTGTACCCGACCTGCTCCCAGTCGGCAGTGGTGAGCTCCACGCCAATGTGCTTTGCAATCGCGATGAGGTGGATCGGGGCGTTGGTGCTTCCGCCAATAGCGGTATTGCACGCGATGGCATTCTCGAACGCGTCCCGCGTGAGGATGTCGCTGGGCTTGAGGTCTGCGCGGACCATGTCGACGATCCGGCGGCCGGTCTGGTACGCGCACGCGCCGCGTTCGCGGTACGCTGCGGGGATGGCGGACGAGCCCGGGAGGGCCATACCCAGCGCCTCGGCGAGCGCGTTCATCGTCGACGCCGTACCCATCGTGTTACAGTGTCCCACGCTCGGCGCCGACAGCGCCATGTTGTGCACAAACTGCTCGGCCGTAATCTGCCCAGTCACGTACTGCGCACGGCTGTCCCACGCCACGGAGCCAGAGCCCATGTGCCGCGTCCCGTCCACGCTGTATCCGTTCAGCATTGGACCGACGTTGAGGCACAGCGCGGGAATGTTCATCGTCGCGGCTGCCATGAGCATTGCGGGCGTGCTGAGATGTCAGTATGAGTTCCGTTCTTGCGGCCATTTCTGGCATGCGTTGCCGCTCCCTCTACACCCACCCCCACACTCACGTCTTGTCACACCCGGTGAGGAGCACAACGCCATCAAGCGGGTACCCATACAGCACCTCGACGAGCGAGAGGTACGAGAGGTTGCGGTCGAGGCTGGCGGTGGGTCGCTTCCCCGTCTCCTGGATGGGGTGGCAGGGGAACTCGAGCGGCGTGCCCCCCGCCGCGATGATGCCGTCGCGCACGCGCTTCGCCAGCTCAATGTGGTGGCGGTTACACGGGGCGAGGTCGCTGCCCGTCTGCGCGATGCCGATCACGGGCTGCTTGTCGCCCTTGAGCTCTGCCAGCGTCATGCCCCAGTTCATGTAGCGTTCAATGTAGATTGATGTCGTTCCTGTGTATCAGCTACTGTTTTGCAGCACGCACGTACCAGGATGATCCATGTCGCTGAACCACTTCTTCGAGCGCAGCGGCACCGCGAGCCCGCCCCGCGTCTCCGCCACGGGCGCATACACGCCCTCTGCGGGGTCGGTGAACGAGCGCGGCTCGCGGTCGAATGCGTGAGTGATCGGCGTGACATATGTCTGCTCGGGGGCAGAGGCGCCGGCAGCAGCAGCGGCGTCGGCGCGGCCGCAGGTGCATCCTTCGCAGGCGGCCATGGTGAGTGTCAGTTAGATGGTGGGAAGTGAGAGTAGCTGCTGTTGCGCTCGTCTTATTATGTGGGCGTCTCGCTCGTGTGCCCTCCCACCAGCCCCCTCATACCGTTTCATTCGGACCCGCGTAGAACCCCGAGATACCGATGTCATCCAGCTGCTGGGGTTGGTGGGGGCTTCAGTTGATCCAGCATACAACGTACCGACATTACACCGAGTGCCGAGCCGGACACGAGCGGCACGGCACAGCGCGGCTCGGCGCGGCTATTGCTGGGCGGGGGAGACTCGCGGGGATGGCATGGCGGGGATGGCCGGCGCCGGCGGCTGAAACAGGTCCCCACACAGACCACGCGCCGCCATCCATGTCCCATGTGGCCACAACACGCCGCCTATAACTTCTGACACTACTCCATCTCCAATGCCGACCCCAATCATCCTCGACTGCGACCCGGGCCACGACGACGCGATCGCCCTCCTCCTCGCGTGGGGCAACCCCGACATCGACCTGCTGGCAGTTACGGTGGTCGCGGGCAACCAGGTGCTGGACAAGGTCGCGCACAATGCGCTGAGCGTCGCGCGCGTGGCTGGCGTCACCGGCGTGCCGTTTGCAACCGGGAGCGCGGTGCCGATCGTGCGCAAGCTCGAGGTCGCCGCAGCCGTGCACGGCTCCTCTGGCCTCGATGGGCCCGTCCTTCCTGAACCGGTGCAGGAGCTCGATAAGCGCCATGCAGTGGACCTCATTGCCGACACGGTGCTCTCCCGCCCGGCTGGCGAAGTGACCATCGTCGCTACCGGTCCGCTGACGAATATCGCGCTGGCGTTCCGGCGCGAACCGCGGCTCATCACGCACGTCCGCGAAGTAGTCCTCATGGGCGGCGCGATCGAGGGCGGAAATTGGTCCCCATGTGCCGAGTTCAACATCTTTGTCGACCCGGAAGCTGCGCAGATTGTCTTCAGCTCAGGATGTAAAGTCACGATGGTGGGGCTGGACGTGACGCACCGCGCGCTCGCCACGCCGCAGGTTGTGCAGCGCATCGCAGACCTGAATACCCGGCCCGCAAAGTTTGTCGTTGACCTCATCGCATTCTTCGGCAAGGCATACCTCGAAACGCAGGGATTCGCCGCCCCGCCAGTACACGACGTGTGTGCCGTCGCGCACGTCATTGATTCCACTATTGTGCGCGCGGTGCGAGCGCCGATCGACGTAGAGACACAGGGCCGCCTCACGACCGGCATGACCGTCGTCGACCTCCGTCTCCCCGCCCCGCCCGAGTGCAGGACGTTCGCGGCGAATGATATCGATGTCGAGCGGTTCTGGGACCTCGTGGTCGATGCCCTCAAGAGGATTGGCGACCCCGAGATTTAGAGATGAGCATATGGTGGGTTTTGTGAGTTTGCAAGAGCTGCGCTGACAATAGATATGCACATGCATGACTGTATCGCACCGTGCTCCGGGCATGGGTGGCGAATGACTGTTATCCCGCGCTGCGGTATGGCGTCACGAGTCGAGTGATGTCTATGTCTGTACTGATGTCTTGACGGGGGTCTCTATGATGTCTCTACTGATCTCTGTGTGTCTGAAATCTCTCCGCAGTCTCCCTAATCATTCTAATGCCGCACTCGTACCTCTCTCTATCCTCCCCAAGGCCACTATCCTCACTACTATTACCCAGTCACCGCCCCGGCCTCCTGGAGCAGACTCCCCACCTCTCTCTGGCGCAAGCGGCGATTCTCCTCCCTGAGCGACTCGTTCTCCGCCTGCATCCGCCGATGCGCCTCCTGCAAACGCGCAATCATCCCGCCCATCTCCCTCGCGGTCCCCTGTGCGTCTTCCGCCTGCTGCTCCTGCCTAGCTTTGACCTTTTCAATCACATCCGCGAGCTGGGCCCGCTCCGCAGCCCACGAATCACGCAGCCGGCCCGCCATCTCCTCGAAGCGCGCCTGGTCCTCGGCGCGCTGGGTGTTCGACCTGTGCAGGTCGGCAGCGTACGCGTCCGTACACCTGAGCAGGCGGTCGCACGTTTCGATCAGCTCACGGGTCGAGTTGGGGAGCTGGGAGAGGCGGACCGACGGGCGGCGGATGGGGACGGGCGGGGTCGGGCCGCGGGGCTCAGGAGAGGGGGAGGAGGAGCGGAAGGCGGGGCGATCGGGCGGGGGGAGGGGCGCAGTAGAAGTGGTGGACGCGGTGTATGCGGACGCGGACGTCAGAGAGCTGTACGCGGGGTTAAGGAGGGGTTCTGTGGAGCCCGCAGGCGAGAGGTCGGAGACGGACGACACGGTCTCGACCGACACGGCGATCGAGATGGTCGAGTCATTCGTATGCATCCCTTCGCCGAGGGGGCTACGGAGCGTCGAGTCGGAAGTGAAGGACGCGGGCGAGGCGCGGCCGGTGAATGGAGGAGGCGACTGGCGGCCAGAGGACGAGGCAAGAAGCGTCGGGTGGCGGCAAAGCGTGTTGGAGATGAAGGGCGCGGCGGACGGAGCCGGAGCCGGAGCCGGAGCTGGAGCGCGACCCGGAGACGGAGACGGCGAAGGAGCGGTTGAAGTGGAAGCGCGCGCACGCGTCCATGGAGATGGCTTGCGGCGCGGCGGGGGGCGGAGGGCCGACTGGCCCGACTCGTCGCTCTCGCCCGCCCATGTATTGAACGGGCTGGGGGGCGCGGGCTGGCGCTGGCGCAGTGCGCGCGCCGTGTTGGGGCCGACCCAGGTTCCAAAGTCGTTGTACGACACCGAGGCCGGGGGCGGCATCGGCGTGCGGTCGGCGACGAGGGTCGAGGTCGGGGTGATGGTGCGGACCGAGGTACGGGTCTCGGTGCGCGCCAGGGAGGTGGACGACGCCCAGCCAGCGCTGGAGGGGAGGGCCGAGGTCGACGCCGCCGCGGCCCAGTGCTCCCCGGCCGCAAAGTGGCGCATGGGCGGGGAGTCGTTTGGGATGTGCCTGATCACGGGGCGGAGTGAGCGGCTGCTCGACTTGGGCTTGAGGCGCGACCAGAAGGTTTCTGGGGTCAGGTCAGCGGCGAGGGAGGGCGGGCTTACTTTTCGGGAGGTCGGTCATTGTTTGTGCGGTGATGGGGGTGATGAAGTGGCCCTGGGTCGAGTGATGGCTCGCTTAACGCTTTGGAAGATGCAGCTTTTGCTGAGAGTAGAGTATGTGGTGAGAATGAGGGAGTAGTCGGCGGCAGTGGCACGCTGCCCGGGTCAGCATTTATCCTCTTGCTGAGAGTCGAGGTCAATGGACATCACCCATTCGAGAATCGAGAATCATGCATCCAGCTTTCGACATCCGTGACGGTGCAACTGGAATGAAACGACATATAAACACCTTCACGCTGCGTGCCGGCCGGCTCGATGAGTGATGGCTGATGAGTCGACGCCCTGTTCACTGATCCACTGATTTGATTCTCACCCGACTCTCCTCGACGAGCGTGTCACCAGTTCCACCTCTCGCTCGCGTCCGCGCTGCCCACCCTCCCCTCTGGCAGCGTAGAGGACGGAAAGCCTACAGCCCCCGACGCCGACAGCGCCAGCACATCGCCCGCCCTCGCTCGCACCGACCCCGTTCCACCAGGAATCGTATCTCGTATGATGGACTTACGGCTCGATGTGGTGACAGTCTGATGTTAGTGAGGCGAGAGGTATATCAGGTGTGCCAGAGGCTTTCGGCCGTGCGTCCGCGTGCTACGACAAAAACGGCTTCTCGGGTAATGCACGCCCCTTGCGAGACCTCAAGCCAGCCCGTAACGCTTACAGTGACGATAGACGTACAAGGCTGATGAGTTCGCACGGGACCTACAGCATCCGCCTCCCCGTCTTGGAATCGACAGCCTCGAAACGAGATACAGCAAGACCCCGCAGCTGCCACTAACCATCACGGCTCCGAGACTCCGACTACCGCCTGTTTGCCCTCGTACTCGCCCTCTTCGGACGCCTTCATGCCACGGTGTGGGCGGTTTTGCTCCACCCCCCGGAGACCAAACGTTGCCGGAGAACACCAGGGGGACGGGGTGGTGCCCTTTGGACCCACAAGCCAGGCTGTGTGAGATTTGACTTCATTGACAAGTACTGTACGTTTGTTTGCCTGCGCTGCTGCCACAGTGAGACTGTACCATTGCCATGCTGCTACAATATTCAACAGCATGCTACTCCATCAACTACCGCATTGGCCGCCCTGGCGAGCTCGTCCATCAGAAGGTGTGAGGATCGGATATCAGCCAGTTAGGATCAAAAGTCAGCCCATCCCCCCATCACTACAGCAGCAAACTAGAACAAAAACAACAGCTATTCTCATGTTGCCCAAACACTGCCCCGCCCAATTTACAACATTCCATTCTCAATCTAAAGCTTTGCGTCGACATTGTTCGCCTTCTTGAGGTACGACGCCTCGGCGGGGGACAGCTGTGCGGCAAAGTCGGCGAGGACCTTGCGCGCGCCGGACCCGTTCTCGACGTAAAAGTCGTCATGGGATGCGTATTTCGGGGTGGGGTTGGCTGGCGTACGCGAGAGGTGGGGGTGCGGCGCGGGCGGGAGCGGGTTGTCGGCCGTAGGCTTCGGCGCCGCGGGGTCGCCGACCTCGTTCCCCGTCACTTCCGCGGGTGTCAGGACCGGGACGCAGCACGCGTCGGTGCCGTGGAACATCCTTGCCCACTCGTCGCGCTTCTTGGTCCTAAACGCCGCGGCGAGGGTGTCGCGCATCGCGGGCCATGTGGAGCGGTCCTGCTGCCGCTTCGGCTCGAGCGGGGAGGCGAGGTGCGGGTTGATGATGCGTGCAAACTCGGCGAAGAACTGGGGCTCGAGACACCCGACCGACATGTACAGGTTGTCCGAGGTGCGGTAGAGCGAGTAGAAGGGGGATCCGCCGTCGAGGAGATTGTTCCCCGGCGGGAGGTTCCAGTTTCCGCTCGTGTTCTTCGGATGGGAGAGAAGGAGCGGGAAACTCGAAATGTACCGCGTGCCCGAGACCATATCGGTGGCGACGACCTGGCCCTTGCCTGATGCCTGGCGCTCGATGATGGCGAGAAGAATACCAAGGACGAGCATGATGCCTCCTCCTGCAAAGTCGCCGAGGAGGTTGAGCGGCGGCACGGGCGTGCCAGGCGCGTCGCTCTCGTCCTTTGAGCGGATCATGTCGAGCACGCCCGAGAGCGCGATGTAGTTGAGGTCGTGGCCTGCCATCTGGGCAAAGCTGGAGTTTTCGCGCGGGAAGCCAGTCATGCGCGCGAAGATGAGGCGCGGGTTGAGTTTCGTGCACTCGTCTGGTCCGAGGCCGAGTTTCTCCAGCACGCCAGGACGGTACGGATCGATCAGGACGTCCGACTTTGCAATCATCTTGCGCAGGACCTGGTTGCCCTGCGGGTCCTTTGCGTCGATAACGACCGACTGCTTGCCCCGCGCCGTCACGTCCCGCGGCAGGGACTGCTTTGCGCCGGGACGCGGAATGCCGCGGTCGATGCGCACGACGTTGGCGCCCCAGTCCGCGAGCACCATCGTCGCAAATGGCGCGGGGCCGATCCCGCCAAACTCGAGCACGCGGATACCGGCGAGAGGAAGCATGGTGATGAGTTGGAAAGTAGCAAGGTCGGGGATGCAGAGTTGGTTGTGTATGTTGCTGCTTGAAGCCCTTGTGCCCGACGAGAATGGGTCTTGGCCGTCTTGGAGTGGGATCGGCTGGACGTCATCGGTTATGTCCGCCTGCAAATGCCGGGGCACTTTGGTCGGCTAAAATGCAACCCGAAATCCGCAACGGAGTGGCCGGAATACCGGAGGGGCCCGCTCGAGCGATCGCGAGTGAGTCGCGAGTTGAGTGCGTGGCACACACACGAGAGCCACGAGGTGAGAGGGCATAAGCATGCATCACGATTAAGGCAAGAACAGCCTCAGCACGCTCTTGCAGACCGGTCAGTGTGCATGTGCAATTTTTCTCTGCTCGAGAGAGGGGTATATGTGGCTGGAGTGATTGCGGGGAGTGAGGGTGCTGTTTGCCTCGTTGTGGAGGGAAAGGTGCGGGGTGTTCTGAAGGTTTCATGCGGATTTCTTGTGGCTGCTACCAGACGTTTTTGGGGTTACTCGGGATAAAGAACTCTCCCTGCTGGAGACCGGAGGACGGGCAAGAATATTGTATTTCAAGACGACGTGCTCCTCTATGTTGGTCACGAGGGTGGTCGTTGTGGGCTAGCCGATGGTGATGGAATGGCGCGAAGTCACATTGCTCACGGATGCTACCAGCGCCGCTACTCGACATTCTGCACTTCCAACACGACAGTGATGCTACAAAGGAAATGCAGATGCTTCCAAGAAAATGCAGATTGCTTCCAGCAAGGCAATGCTCCAGACAGCCCGTGCAATGAAAACTACATCTCCAGCACGCAGAAGTGCCGACCCGTTTTGGACGCTATGCTACGACTCTGTATAATACACAACCCAGCCCCCTCCCTACTGCCTACAATCCCCGATGCTAATCTCAAGACCACAACCCAGACCCCAGCCAAAACCCCAGACCCCAAACCCCAAACCCCAATCGAGCAGCCGTAACACAACTCCAACTCCAACCCCAACACAACCCCACCTCTCACCTCATCTCTCGTCTAGACGACCCATTTAGTGGGGGATGACGCCGTCGTCCCTCTCCTCTCCGGGCTCGGGAATCTCGGCTGGGAGGACCGCGTTGAGGAAGACACCGATGATGGCCGAGATAAGGTAGGGCTCCTCGACGATGAGAGTGACGGCCTGAATGAGACCCTTGAGACCGCCGTTGTCGCCCTTGTAAGTGAAGATGTGCTCGAACCAGTCGGGGACACAGAGGGACGAGAGACCGAGGGCGAACATGACACCGGCGATGAAACGGTCACGACGAGTCCACTTGGCGTAGGCGAGGACACGGGCACCAGAGGTGGCGACGGCACCGAAGAGGAAGGTGGTGAAACCACCAATGACGGACGGAGGGGCGGCGACGAAGATGGCACCAAACTTGCCGATGATTCCCATGAGCAGAAGGATAAAGGCGCACATGTAGCCCGACTGGCGCGAGGCGTTGCGGGTAAGCGCAATGACACCGGCGTTCTGGGCAAAGGTGGTGAGGGGGGGAACGGTGGCGAGACCAGCAAGGGTGGCGGAAATACCGTCGGCAAGCATACCGCCCTGGATACGGGTCATGAAGCTCTCGTCGGTAATGTCGACGCGGGAGACATCGGACGAGGCGGTAACGTTACCAATAGTCTCCGCGACAATAATGCACCATGAGACAAGCATGGGAAGGACGAGCTGGCCACGGACCTGGAGAGGGAAGGTGTGGACCCAGAGGAAGGTGGCGCCGGGAGCGTCCTGGATAGCCTTGCTGTTGAAGTAACCAGTGGCGGCACCAATAATGAGACCAGTGATGAGACCGATAAAGACGGAGGCAGACTTCATGAACGCAGAGCCAAAGACCTCGCAGAGGATGATGACGACAAAGCACGAGAAACCAAGACCGAGGTACTGCCACGAACCCCAGTGGTGGGACTGCGAACCGGAGACACAGAGGATGTCGGGGTTGTTGCGGCAAGGGCCGGATCCACCACTAGACGGGGTTAGTATTTTCGTGCACAAAATGATTATTATTATCTTACTCACGCCCAGTTAGTGACACCAGACTTGACGAGGGCAGCACCGATGAAGAGAAGCATAGTACCGGTGATAAGCGGGGGGAACAACTTGCGGATGATGCGCGGGGGAACGAAGGCCATGGCGAGGGCAAGGGCACCGGTGGCGATGGAAGTGCCGAGGACGGCGCCAAACTCGGATGGGCAGGGAAGGCGGGTTGTGCCGTCGGGGCCATAGGGGCAAAGTCCGTGGTCGTACTGCCGGGGTTAGCTCGTTACGCTAGAGGATGGCCACTGTAATTTGCCGGTCGGCCAAGAGTCACGGACTGTGGATGTGCGATGTGGCGATGATGTTGGTGCCACACTGCCACTGCCACATTCACATGATCCGTCGTGCCGGCATTGGCCTCTGCAAAAAAGGGCCTGGGCCTACAGCCGTGGTAAATGTAAAACCAAACTCACAGATTGGTTGAGGTATTTGATCGCAACGTTGGCAAAAGCAAACGAAGTGCCTGTGACTGAGACGATACCCGTGCCAACAAAGTACTTTGTGCCGCGGACCTTGAGGCGTGCAATCTGGAGGACCGTTCCGGCAGAGCACCAGATGAGCGAGGCGGAAATCAAGTACTGCTGAATCTCAGGACCAAGGTTGGCGCCGGTAACGCCTGCGAGGAGAAGCGGGGGAGTAACAAGACCACCGACCATGGCGAGGGCACTGCGAAGGGTAATTAGCCGGTTAAACCAAAAGGATGTAGGAGGAGATGGGCATCTCTGTGACAACTTACTGCTGGAGACCGAGAATGAAGATGAGCATGTAGGGGAGCTTTGCGTCGATACCGTAGAAGGGAAGCTCGCGCTTCTTGAAAAGACCGGGAATGTTGGGGATGAAGAGAGCCAGGTAGTCCTGTGGGCGTTAGACATGGATGCATGCATGGATGAGAGGGATTGACGGATCGGATGCATGGTGGGCTGTCTGTGCGCCAGCATGCATATACACATGCATAGGCTGCTGGGCGCACGGTGCCCGGGGCCCAAGTATGCAATCCACGCGTCTTGCAACACTCACATAGTCGCCGAGCCAGGCCTCCTTCTGGCCGAAGCTCTTTACAAACTTCTTGAGGTTGAACTTCTCCTTGGGCATGTGGCCGAGGTTGGCGCTTTCCGAGTCGAGGTCCATAACCTGGACATTGTCGACGTTCTTGTCGTCGTAGTCCTCAACACCCTTGTTCATTGCGGGAGGATGCGTGCGGGCGGTGGTGTGGGTGGGTCAAGTTTGCCGCAGGAGGGCTTGAAAGAGTGGAGGTCGTTCGGGAGTTTGGGCGCGTGTGGAAGACGGGCGTTCGTTGTTGATTCCTAGAGAACGACTGAAGCTAGGAGTGGAGTGAGTGCAAAGCAATTTCCTGAGGAGAAAGAACAATGTCATGTCGCCGGGACCTGCGATATAAGTATGTCGATGCGGTCGCTGCGTTGCGGTAGTGCGGCAGCGGCGCAGTGCAGTGCAGTGTGCGTTGGGCGGTCGGGAAACAGTCGGCTGGCCCATTTGCGATAGAACGCCGGCTCGGCTGTCGTGGCCAGCGTGCTCCAGATAGGGGATTACCGGCGAAACTCTGTGTGCTCATGATCGCAAACCTACGACGCCGAGTAGCGTAGTACTGTACACAACAGGCTGATCTGATCGCGGGCGCGCCGAGCCCACCCCCCTGCATACCGACCGGGTTTACGGGGCCCACTTAGTGGCTGAGCTCAACCCCGCGCTTACGGGGTACACACCGGGGTATGGAGTGTGGAAGATGATGTGATCCAGCATGCAAGCAGGGAGTGAGTTGCCCTGGGTTGGCAGCCGAGGATAAACTGAGCTCCAACTGCCCTGGCGGCGCCTGCGCGCGCCGCCCGGGCGGTTGCGCGTTGCTTGGCCTTTCGTGTTGGTAGCCGTTTCTAGTCTAATTGCGGGAGTACCGACCCACTCTCTGGCAGTGCTCTTGCTGTTCTTGCCGGCTCCTGTCGGCTCCTGGCCCTGTCCTGGTCCTGAATGCATCCTGTTCACATGCACAAGAGCAGAGAAAAAGAGCTGTGTAAAATGAGATAAGCCCACCCGCCACCCTCAGCAAATCCGACCGGACCAGTTACAAGCATTCCATTCGCTGCACATTCACCGATAAGTCGCCGCCGACCGGATTTGGCTCGGGAAATGACGTGAAGGCGTGCGGGGCCGCGTTTCCACAGCTCCAGAGGGAAATGAGAAGACGAAGAGAGACAGCCTCACGGGCAGCGCGGCAAATACCAGTTTGCATGGCATTGCAGCTGACATGAATCATTGCAGGTACAGTTTGCTTTTGGCGAGATACTCTGCGCGCACCGAGTGTCTCGCCGATGGAGGATGCCGCAC
This sequence comes from Apiotrichum domesticum, assembly GCA_001599015.1. NCBI lineage: Eukaryota > Fungi > Basidiomycota > Tremellomycetes > Trichosporonales > Trichosporonaceae > Apiotrichum > Apiotrichum domesticum. The sequence goes on from BCFW01000008.1 coordinate 198,223, forward strand.
ACCAGTCCACAGCCAAGCATCCGGACCGGGGTAGCACCGGGGCTCCCAACGGGCTCCCAACGGGCCCCCTCACATCGGGGACGCCCTCGACGATGGACCCTGCTTGGGGCAAGTCGATGAACGGGATCCGGGAAGATGGAGCGCGTGATGGGGACATGATGCTGCGTGGGATCCGATTCCATCCATCTCGTGTGCTTATCCTGGCTCTCCCCAGTGACCCACCATACGCGCTGATAGCAACTGCACATGTTCCCTCATATCATCTCACAACAATGAGCTCACGATCACATCACCCAGAAACGCACACGAGACGCCGCTGCGGACCTGCGGACCTGCGGACATGCCGAGCGGCGTACTTAGCATACATACATTCCTTCATTCACCCATCTCCCGCCGGTGGCGATACAGATAATGGGCTAGCGCCCGACTAGCAGCTATCATCTGATCGTCGAGCTATCACGCCCCGCGGCAGATGCAACTAGCTGCACGTACTACAATCTGCCGAGGAGTGCGAGTGCGTAGAGAATCGAGACCGCCAGAGGACCGGATAGCCAATTCCTAGCAGCGATAAAGATAGCCAATACCCTCTATCCCCTAGCCAATACCTTGTACTCCCTAGCCAATACCTTGTGTCCCCTAGCCAATACCTGGAAGCGCCGATAAAGATAGCCAATACCTCGGCCCGATAAAGATAGCCAATACCTTGGTGATAGCGCTTGTGTACGAAAGCTGCGGATAGCAGCGGTTCCCTCATTACAGCGACAATGTCCGCGTCGCAGAGTGGTCGTGGCTGTGGTTCAGTCACGCGAGGTGCAAGTGTCTATCAACGCAGTGCCTTGCCTCCATCCCTCCACTCAGTTCTCTGATCACGAGACGCGTTCCAGCGCCCCCATATGGCCTCTATCGCGCAACTCCGGCCGCATCGATACGGCGTCTGCATATCAAGCGAGCTGCGCTGGCGCTGGCGCGTCTGGGTCTGAGGTGAGCATCCCCCCCAGGTCGTGCGCCGCAGTACTATGTCGGTGCTATGCTGGCCCTGGTACCACATGCACACATGCACACGCTGCCCTGAGTCGTGCCGCACCCTGATACCCGGCACGCAGCAGCCAGCACCCACCACCTCCTCGTCCTATCAGATCGGACGTCGGCCGTGGGGCCGCCGGGCGCGGTCGTCAGATCGTCAGCAAATGTGACGGGTTTCGCCTATCGGACATGGACAAAGGTTGCGCCGCCCACATGACCGAGGGTGCATTGGCGTAAGTATTTGCATGCGAGAGCAATTAGTAACATTACGCGCTAATGGCGGTGCTCTCCGCACATGGAGAGTGCGAGACGCGTTCACTACCAGACATGACCAGTGTGGGGGGGAGATCATCGATTCCGATTGTACAAGCAGTAGTGGCTTGGCGAGAGTACCTGAAGTGCCCATGTCGTGTCATGTCACGGCGCCGAGGCGCTAGCCCGCCGCGCACTCCACGGTTCCCCGCCGCCAAGAGGGTGTAATGTGCGCGATGAGCGCCGTCGGCGAAATACATGACTAGCTCAATCAACGTCGCTAACGAGGATCAAGAACTGCACAGCACGCGACTGCCATAGCCAATACCCCGCAAAATGCGAGATTCCTAACCCGTGGGGACACTCCACACTCCACACGGAGCTCCATCTCCAGCGCGATCGACAGTACTACAGTAGCACTAAAGTCCCCAGAACTCGCCATGCAGCCCGACAGACCGGAAGTACTCCTTCGCCTGGGCAGGTTCGCGGCGGACATAGCCACGCGCAAGGCGGCCAGCGTACCACCCGCGCGCAAACTCCCACAGCACCTCGAGGCTCATGACGTACCCCCTCTGCTGGTCTGTTCTTGCGACCCAGCGGTCGAGGCAGGTCGGATCGCAAAAGATGCGCTGGTTTGCACAGGTGTGCACCACGTCGTCCCACATGTGCTTGACCGGGAGGAGAAAGTGCGCGACGGCAGTCCCATTTCGCGTGCCGACGTCCTGCGGGAGAGGCGGGTAGTCGTCCGACACGCGGAACGCCATCGCCAGATTACACCCGGGGCAGGTTGTGGCGATGAGCATCGGTGCCTGTTGGGGAAGGAGGTGGGGGAGGGCAAACGAGTCCCAGCAGCACCCGCCCCACCAGAGCGTGTCTTTGCCCATGACGCTGAATCCGAGGGGGATGCTCGCGAACGGGTGCGCCATGACGATTGCGCGGGGGTGCGTGTCGAACTCGTCGCTGTTCGCCGCGAGGGCGACCAGCGCTGCGGGGGAGAGAACGAGCGCGCGGGAATGGTGCAGCGCCGCAAGCGACTGGCGTACCGTGCGCGGAGCGAGGGATTCGCTCGACGCGAGCTCTGAGACCGTCGGCGCGCGCCCGTGCCTCGAAAAGGTCGAATACACTGCGACGCGCACGGTTTCGACAGTGTCGGCGTCAGGCGTAGTGGCTGGGTCGGACATGGCGGTGTAGGTGGCTGCGAGGTCGTTGTGTGTGATGGTGTTGAGCTGGTTACATGGCGGTTGCTCGCTGCATCGCTTGTTTGTGACTTCGGCGGCACTACGTCACTACCAGACTCAACCTCCAATGGCAGCCTGCACCCAGCAGACAATCACGCTCTGTCCTCCCTCAATGCTGGCATAGACCACTCGCAGAACGTGCACAACTTGCACAGCACAAACAGCGAGCTCAAGAGCATCTACAGAGCATGCATCATCGAAGCATGAGATAGCATAAACAGCACTTTACATTTCACACAATACACACACGACACCGAATCACGACACGAGACCCCGACACCGCTCACCCATCATACTCCTGCTTCTGCAGCGTAATCGCCCCGGGGAACGTCTTGTGCCACGGCTCCGAGCTGCGCAGCCAGATCTCGACGCTGGGCTTGGGGATCTCTCCGGGGGGAAAGAGGCCTTTTGTCAGTCCAACCCAGCCAGCAGCCAGCAGCCAGCAGCTAGCAGCCATTCTCCACGTACCCGCATAGACCGTCACCTGAGAGCCGTCGCGCACGCTCGACGCATCATACACGGGCGACCCGCAATTCTTGCACCGGTGCCGGGTAAGTTTCGCGCCCGACTCGGCGGTCGTCTCGAAGCTGCTCAGCTCGCCCGTCATCTCCCAGTTGCCCTTCTTCGCGGTGAGGAAGTACCCCGCAATCGAGCCAGTTGCCTGGCGGCAGTCGGTGCAGTGGCATATCTCCGTGCCCTCCTCTTCGACGGGCGCGCGGTCGGGAATCGTAAACTTCACGTTGCCGCAGAGACACGAGCCTTTGAGTGGAGCCATGGTGAGATTGCGCAGTTGGAATTGTGACGGATAGTGGACGGTCACCACTCGCGGTCGTGACTTATACCATGCATAAAGCGACTCCTCCTCGGTCGCGTCAAGTCCAGTCATCCGCGGATGAATCAGCAATGTAGCAGCAGTGTCTTGTATTGAATGAGTGAGAATTGTTCACGTGAACCACGGAACGTGCAGAACAGCGGACAGCGCGTGGTTCATGAGCTGCCAAGCAGTGGCCTGTGACACAAACAACCACAAGTTCGGCGGTGTACCTCTTTCACCGAGCCCGGAGCCGGACCACGTTTCGGAACCTAACCCAAGCGCTCGTGCTGGCGCGCCGCATGCTGGAGATTATAGCCATGTTGGCCGTGCCGAACGACCGAGGCATGCAGTCGGGTGCGCCTCGGTCAGCGTACGAGGTCGTCATGGTATGCTTAGTGGGAGAGGTCAGTAGCTCAGCAGTTGTCAATAGTAGGGGTGATTGTTGTTAGTCATGAGATCGCAGATCATGAATACATGCATCGGCATGGCCGACACGCGTGTCTCGCCTGGCTTGATGGTCCCGGATCCCGGATCCCAGATCCCGGATTGTGGTATTGTTGACGGCAGCCATGAGAAAGGAAGAGTGTGCGACTTTGCTGTTGAGAGGTTGAGAATGGTGTTTGGAGCTGTGTGGATCAGTAACAGTAGTATTCGACAGGCAGATAGTCTCATCTAGTGACGGAGAGCGACTGGCCGCGACTGGAAGTACTGTATTGACAGGACGGATGGACTTGACGATCCTCGGACTCCGACAGACCACTGACGCGCAGGCACATTAGATGCAGCTCTGCTCACATGCTCACCAGCTGGCAACAGTCTCCGGCCCGGCACAGACTCCAAACCTCCCAACCTCCTAGCCTCCGGCACTAGTCCGCTGAACGCCCTCGCAATCCCCGGTACTGTATTTCCCGATACTCCCCCGCAAGTCCGTGACGATCGACACCTCCGAGCTCCGAGACTTGATCCGGAACCACATCCGGAACAAAGCTAGTCGACGAGGGAGTTTCTCCGAGCCTGGACAGGCTGCGACGCCAGCGTACGCCAGTGCACGGGGCCGGGTCTGACATTCCTCAACTCCTCGGCCCCTCCGAGAGACCCACTATGGGCTCTCCGGGAAGCGGCGAGCGACTCGCATTCCCACTCCTTCCTGGGTAATTCGGAGAATCCCCTTTTCCTCACCATGTCCCCGTCTCGTCATCATCGCTAATCGCCCGTTCGTCATCACCGTCATCCTAGCCGCCGGATACCCACACTGTCGACACCGCCAGGCGCCCGGCGCCCGGCGGCCGCGGCCCCACCGTGGGAACCGGGATATATAGCTGGATATCGCTCCGATATCGGGAACACACTCCCGCTCTGACGTCGTGCTGGCGCGTCCGGTCCGATAGGACTTCGATGTCGTTTTGGCGTGTCCGGTCCGATAGGACTTGGTGATTTCTGCCTGTTTCTCGTACTTTCGTACTGACCATCTCGTCTGTCCCATGGCTCGTGACTTGCAGCCTCTCGTTCGAGGCCAGCGCAGCCGGCGCCACTGTGCCACTGCTCCTGTAGCCAGTACGCCAGTGCCCAGTTGGCAGCCCGGGAAGACGGAACCACAATGCGCGGCCGATCATCATACACATCCGGCGAGAAAGCGAGTCACGCGGAGGTACTGCCCATGCTCTGCTGCCCATGCTGCCCATGCTGCCCACATACCACGGCCAGTTGCCCACTCTCCATCGAAATTCTAAGACCCACTCAACCAACCATATGACAATGACCACGTTCACGTTCACGTTGGCCATGGACATCATGTGGCTGTGGTCTATGACTGGGGTACTGCGGGGCCTTCGGGGCCCATGCGGGGTGAGCAGCCACGTTCACAATTGCAGGATGGTGGCCAAGTCCTGGGTAGTCCAAAAACAGCACACACTAGCCCATCAGTGGAAACAACAGACACTAGTAGTGACCTTGTTTCTGTGGTGTCTGCGGATACTTGTACGCGAAACGGGGGTTTCATCGCAGACGAGACAGATACATAAACGCACGAGATAGCCAGCCGCACGACACACACCCAACGAAACAGAACAGCACAATGTCCGCGGTCCCGACCATTTCTCTGCACGACTTTGACGCCCGCCGCGCCGAAATCACCGCCCAGCTCATGGCAGCCGCGACCGACGTCGGCTTCTTCACCCTCAGCAACCACGGTATTCCCCCAGAAGACGTCAGTGCGGCGTTTGCAAACTCTGCGCGCTTCTTTGCGCTCCCGGACGAGGTCAAGGCGCGTACCCCGCTCAACGGGCAGAATGCGGGCTGGGAGAAGAACACGCAGGTCCGCCCCTCGACGGGCACGGCGGACCAGAAGGAGAGCATGCAGCTCCAGTTCTCGCGTATGGAGGGCCTCTGGCCGTCCGACGACGACTGCGATGGGTTCAAGGCCACCGCCGAAAAGTTCATGCAGCAAGTCCAGGAGTGAGGAGCTGCGCACAAAACAAGGCTGATCCGTTCCCAGCCTCTCAGTCCGCGTGATGGAATGCTTTGCCGAGGGTCTCGGTCTTCCCGTTGATACGTTCACACAGGGCTGCGTCGATAATGAAGGCAAGGCCGACTCGCAGTCCGTCCTCCGTCTCCTGCACTACCATTCATGCGAAGGCCGCGAGTTTGGCCCAAACTTCTGGCGTGCCGGTGCGCACGCCGATTTTGACGTCCTCACTCTAGTGGGTTTTTAGGTACGAGTTGTGCTGACGGCAGCTGTTCCAGCGCGACGGCGAGGGAGGCCTTGAGGTGTGTCCCGGCCGCAAGGTCGTCGGCGACTTCGGTATGGGCACCGACTGGTATCCCGTCGAGGCGCGCCAGGACCGCATCGTGTGCAACATTGGTGACCAGCTCATGCGCGTGAGTGTGAGCCCAGAGACTCGGCTGATAACTAGTGGAGCGACGACCGCCTCAAGTCGACGTACCACCGCGTCCGCCTGCCGCAAGGGGACGAGTCGCGCGGGCCGCGCTACTCAATGGCCTTCTTCAACCAGGCGAGGAGGGACATTGTCATCCAGGGCCCCGAGAAGAAGTACCCCCCGATCGTGAGTGCAGCCTCCTGCTTTGACCCATCTGATCCCCAGACTGGCGGCCAGTTCATCGCGGATGCAATGGCAAGGAACCGCATGCAGAGCGCCGATATCGCACGCGCCGCCGCGCTCGAGAGCGCAGACCAGGTCGCCAGCGCTGTCCACTTTGTGCCTGCGCATCTCCAGGCAAAGGCCCAGGCCCAGGTCGCCTAAACCCACGCCGGGGAGCATCGCGCAGGAGCACACAGGAACAGTGTATCCCATTCCCCAGTTGTAAAAGTGATGAAAGTCTGAAGTAACCATTCGGGGCGAGCGCGGATCACATTCGGCTCAGTACGACGCATTGTCAGAAGTCAGGTAGAATCAGCAGTGACGGGAAAAACGAGCAGGGATGTGATATGCCAGCTAGTGTACAACAACACGACCGGTGACCTGACCGCACCGTCTCTATTCTACTTCTTCATGCTGGCCTTTGCGGCCCGGGCGTGTGCGCGGTCCACCTCGTTGCCCCACCAGTCGAGCATGTCCTGGCTGACGCCGATGCGCTGCACCGACGGCTCGGACAGCATCGCGAGTGTGCGTGAGAACTTGCGGATCTGGAATGAGTATGAGAGAGAAACAGCTCGCGTGACTACAGCAGAGCTGACCCACCTGGTGCTCGATGGCCGTATAGTCGCGCGGCGTAAGCGGCGGGTGGTGAAAGTTGTACCGCAGATGAATGAGGAAGGCGCGGCGCTGATCCTGTCGGTCAGCACTGGCTCCTAGTGCCTGATTCCTGGCAACGCAAAGAACACCAAAGAGGATGCGAGCCCCGCCACCCACGACGCCAGGCGACCGTGACTAACTTTGTTCTTGGTCATGGCATTCCGCACGCCGCTGAGGGTTAGCTGGCTGACATTGTTTGACAATCTTAGCAAACTCACGCGCGATACAGCTTGATAACCTCGTTCTGGAGTCCCGATCGTGCCATGTTGCTAAAGTGTGAGATATGTGTAGAAGAGACAGTGAAGAGATGGGAAACGAAGACATCTGTGGTGGGGCGTTGTCTCATGTCTCTCGGATCTCGGACATTTTCGAGAAAGCCAGCACGCGCGACAAAGAGGCACAGAGAAGAGGCAAGAAGAGGTCGGACAATCGGCAATCTCCGGCGCCACTGACGCCGGAGCTGCCTAGCTGCCCCTTCTCGGAAATCACGTGATACCCATGATATTCACACGTGTATTTGCCTCCGAGGCCGCGGGGTCCGACTCCAGTTCTCCAGGTGTGACGCGCGTCCTCTCGACGCTCGTTGTTCACTTTAGATGCTTGCAGAACAAGCGGCACACCGAGTAAGCGTCGAGCTCACCATCAACAACGACACCCCCCCTTCATCATCATCACCACCAACATCAACAGCACTACCGTCTCCTCGAGTGTCTAGAACCCCAATTCCCAGCTTTACCGCGCCCACATCTTCAGTCGCTTTCGTCTCGGCGCCGATCAACAAACACCACTCGCACCCCACTACATCGTCCACCATGGACACGCTCGTCGCCAAGCTCGCACCCGCACACCGCGCACCCGTCGAGGAGGAGGTCGCAGGGTACGGTAACCTCGACTCGCGGGGTGCCGTCTCGGGCATGCAGGTGCCTGCTGTCGCGGACGTGAGTGTGGATAGGAGCTGACTGTAGTGTTCCCAGCTCCCGTGGTTCTGTGCTCACTCTCAGCCGCTCGCCTTCCTGTCGCTGCACACCGACTCGATGTCCGCCAACCCCCAGGCGAAGATCAAGCTTGCCCACGGAACCACTACGCTTGCGTTCCGCTTCAAGGGCGGAATCATCGTTGCCGTCGACTCGCGTGCGACTGCCGGCTCGTACATTGGTGGGTGCCTCATTCGTTGCCTACACACATACTGACCCACAGCCTCGGGGACCGTCAAGAAGGTTATCGAGATCAACCCCTACCTCCTTGGAACGATGGCTGGTGGTGCCGCCGACTGCCAGTACTGGTATGTCTACGCTGACGGATGTTCAAGAAATACCATTCGGGAGCTGACCACTCAGGGAGACATACCTCGGCATGCAGTGCCGCCTGCACGAGCTGCGCAACAAGGAGCGCATCTCAGTGGCCGCCGCCTCGAAGATCCTTTCTAACATTGTGTACCAGTACAAGGGAATGGGCTTGAGCATGGGTACCATGATCTGTGGATGGGACAAGACCGTGAGCTGAGGCATGCCGCCAATAGCTGACAACAGGGCCCCGCACTCTTCTACGTCGACTCGGACGGCCAGCGTCTCAAGGGCGACCTCTTCTCCGTCGGCTCCGGTAGCACATTCGCCTACGGTGTCCTTGACCAGGTGAGCTTTCCAGCATATCAACAAGCTGACATCAGGGATACAAGTGGGATCTGTCGGACGAGGAGGCGCAGGAGCTCGGTCGCCGCTCAATCGTCGCTGCAGGCCACCGTGACGCCTACTCGGGTAACTCGGTGAACCTGTTCCACGTGCGCGAGAACGGATGGGAGTTTATCAGTGCGTCCCAGCTGTTTTTGTGTGCAACAAAGCTGACCAACAGAAAACTACGACCTCAGCGAACTGTGGTACAGCTACGAGGAGAAGAAGAAGTCCGAGACTGCTGCCGTGTTGGCCGCTGCGGCCGGCTCCCCGATCGAGGTCGAGGCGTAGATGTGATTGTGTATGCATATGCTGGAGATCCGGGGGATGCTGCGGAATAACTGACGTGGGAGTTCCATCATTAAACCTACAGCCATATCGAAGAACATCCAACAGGATATTTTGCAGCACCAGTTCTGTAATTGATCCGTAACTATGTATGGGGGCGGCTTAACGAGATGAGAGATCGTACCATGGGTATCAGATCAGCTCTACAACAACAGAGACCTCACAGTGAATAGTCCCGAAATCCGCATTCACTTACGATCCTCACGTTTTGGGAGATTAGCATGTCACTTCGTCACACCGTCCTATCAGTAGTTGCCATCTCGAGCGCCACTGCGGTCTTTACTCTGTCGAGCGGTCAGATAAGTACATCTGCGGATCATCGCAGAACTCCAGAAAGCCGATGCGATATCGTGTCTTCGTCGCCGCCACCTCTCACAATCAAATCCTCCGTCCCCACCACCCACGTCCACTCTCCAAAGCCTGGTATTCCCGCCCTCGACCTGGTCGTCTCTCGCCCCTGACTGAACACCGCCCGCCCCATCGGAAATGGGCCCCCTGCTTTCTTAACCGCAGCAACCCCAACGCCGCCGACCATTTTTCTATCGCGTTTACAACATGTTACATCTAGTCGGATCGCGGCGCCTATGTGCATTGACTGACCCGCCTCTGCGTGTTAGTTGCTTCAGCCAACTGAACTAAACGGCCTTCGATTCCCGATCCCAAATGGCGCGGGCCGACCGTGGTGTTGCGTGGGCCCGTGGAGTGCCCTCCCATCGACCAAGGTAAGGGGTCACATTCGTGCAACTGGTTCCATGTTCTGCCAACAAGATTTGAGAATATCATTTTGTCTCCATCTCGTCGTGACTGGGTCCAATGCGGACTCTACACAAAACATTTCGCGCACATGAGAAAGATCTGAGAAGCCGCATTGCGACCACCATAAAATGTCGCGCATCTGTAATCTGTGAATCAGCAGCTCGGCCCCATCTCTTCCCTCGCCTATCCTGCAATTGTCCACCACCCATTCCGAATAATTTCATTACCATTAAGTTACGCAGGATATACATAAGGACATAGTACTTGGGATGTTGCGGAATGTGAAACCGGGGCCCTGAGCTTCAGGTCTTCTCTGATGCGAACGGGCCGCAGAAAGGCGTGAACGGCGGTTGGGGACCGTGAGTTGGAGTGTTGGAGCTCATACAGGTGACGCGTCGACTGGAACACGAGTGGAATGGGTGCAAAGTGCGCAGAGCGCGGAGAGTTACATACGCTGGACATGTGCTCGTCGATCTAGGGGGCTCGGGCTTGTGTCACTGATTTCAGCTCCGTTCCACAGCATGCCACTAATGTCGAGGTGACGATTATCTCAAACTCATTCCGTTCCGACTGGCATCTTTTGATGTCACCGATACAAACAGGAATACATGCAATAGTGGAGGGATAAAAGGTACGGATTGCTTGGGGTTATGCAGTGGTTTTGGTGTGCGGCGCGCTGCGGGCCCTATGCCTCTACAGTATGTATGCAGTGCTGGAGTGTCCGTTACGAAATGTGCGGTTTTGCGTGCGGGTTGGGGAACGGAGGGGATAGTTGGCTCGATAGAGCCGCCGCTTACTCCTCCTCCTCGGTCATGTGGGCGGGCTTGAGACGGAGAGTCTTGTCGGTCATGATGTTCTTGGCGGAGAAGAAGACGCCGAGGACGAGGACAAACGACACGAACGCAACGAGGGGGAACACATCGACGGGGATGCCTGAAGAGTCAGCTTTCTGCCCTTTTTGCCAACACGTCATTTTCTTTCAACTCACGCTTGAGGAAGGGGACGACCTCGTCAAAGCCGCGGCGCACGTCGTTGCCCTCGTGGACGTCGCCAAGGTCCTTCTTCGCCATGGCGGACATGTGGCGCTGGGCGAGCATGCGCTGCGTCGCGGGCATGGTGACGGCGAGACGCGCACGGGGGGCCGGGGCGGTGTGCAGCGCGCGGAGGCTCGACTGGGGCATGCGGAGCGAGGCGCGGAGGCCGGACTGGGTGATGGCGCGGGCGAACATTGTGATTGTGGGATGGGGTGGTGGTAGTGGTTATGGGAAGTTGGGGGTGGTGATGCGACTGAGTTGTCTTGACCGATGATGGTCCTTTATCGCCCATCTCCCTCGTCTTATATATCTTCCTCCTCGACTGCCATCATCGACGATCGTCAAGTTCCTTCCACATATCTTGCCGGGGAATGCAGGTTCTCAAGGCCGATGTCCGCGGCCCGGGCCGAGCCGAGACCGTCTCCAGCTCCAGGTGCTTCGAGAGCCTCCCTGGCGAGCGAGTCTTCAGTGCCGTTAGAGGGGCCGTGCCGACTCCGAACGACGTTGAGCGGTAATCTGAGATGGCGATGGGCGACTCCGAATTCTGTTTTGGCAGAGCCAGCCACGGCGCGTCGCCACTGCGCACAGTGGTACAGTGACGCACAGTGACCGGTCAGACCTCAGTGACAAAACAGGCACAAACAAACCGCGCACAGAGTGGGTAAATGTGGGTATGGGATGCCGCATGCCGCAGCAGGTCGCAGAGAGTGGCGCCGTTTGGCAGCAAGGGCGATAAGTAAGTGATAACAAACTCGGGCCGCACACCTCGCTAGCTGCAGACGCCGGCTGCCGCCATTACAGATGCACGTTGTTGCTACCCAGCGCTATTCGGATCACTGGCAGCCACAGTCAGTAATAGATCTCGCGACGGTAACGAGGATCGTCCAGTTACTCCGTGTCTGATAAAGATTTAAAGGCACGGCCCTGCTTTCATCGCTGGTTTCTTTATTGTACCCCGCTGCCTATGACGTCAGACGCCGAGACCGCTCCGAATCTCGGACACGTCCGGAAGTTGCTCCCGGAGAGGCCCGGAGCACGCTGGCTCGGAGGTCGGTGTCGTCGCCGCCGCCTTGAATTCAGTCAGCCCCGCCATTGCTGCCAACGCTGCGCCGTTAGGTACGTTGGTACGTTGGGTTAGGTCACGATTTGGCGCCCGTGTCAGCCCGTTCCACCACAACCACCGGTGCCACCCGTGCCTTGCACAGTGTAGACGTTGCTTCCCTTCATGCGTTGCTTAGTGTGCGTTGCTCGGCACCGTGTGTACGGCGTTTGCTCCTCGGAGCCTTGCCTCCGAGGTCCGATACACGCCGCGGCCCATGGCGCTAAGTGAACGGGGCGTGGGAAGTGGCGGAGGAGGCAGTGGGGACAAAATGATCGTGAAGGATACAGCACATTCTCGAGCACACTCGACACTCGTCCAAGCTGGAATTTTACATTTTTAAACATCCCAGGTCAACGTGCATGTCAATAGGGCAGTCAGTTAGATCGTAGATCCATACGGGTCATACCAGACCCGTCTGTCGCCCGTCACGAGTCCATACCTCGCGTCCAAGTCCCCAGGTTCCGAGTTCTGAGGGACAGAGGGATACATGCCCCAAACCCAGCCCCATCGGGCACGCCGCGGCGCGGGTCGGGTCGCACAGATCACAGATCACAGCGCACTCGGACTCGGACGCGCTCGGTGTCGAGGACGATGTGCTGAATTCGGATTCACGACAATGTACAGATTGTTGGCTGGGATTCCGAACGCGCCAGAGAGGGTTTGTGGTGGTGGAGATAATGGGGACGATGGGGGATGGGTGAAGTTGAAGTGTGGGATGCATGCCGGGCACGTTGTTTGCACGAGCAGCGCATGCGAGATGAGAATCGGGAAGCTTCAAGCTGACCACCGAGAAGCGACATTCCAGGCCTTGGGGCCTTGGGGGGTCTTCTCGCTGCATGTGGCTACCACATTAACTCCACGCCATACAGGCAAGAAAGGTCATAGCTTGGACGCCCCAAGTGATAGCGACGGGCTGCTTTCCGACGTTGGCCCCGCCTGGTGACGCGTTACAGTTACCAGATGCAGCTGGCAGAGATGCCAAACTACAAACAAACACCTTTTCAGCTCCCACTCTCACACAGCGTCGTCGCCATCCGACGGTGGCGAGGGGTAGTACTGGCGTACTCGGACCGCGCCCTCGTCACCTCTGCCGGAGTGGATTCTTAGAATTTCTGAAGCGACACCTGTATCTTGGAGGGACACCTGTTATCGAGTGATATCAGTCGCGTCGTACGGCATCCCCAGAGTAAGGTTGCCACCTGAGGAACCGGCCATCAACACGCACCAACCAAGCACGATGCCGCCGCACCGCCGTATTCTCGCCGGCGCGGGGTTCCTCCTCGCCGCCGCCGTGCTCCACTGGCGCTTCAACGTCCTGGCTGCCCTTCTCGCCGCGCCGTTCCACCTCGCCTCATGGCTGGCATTTATTGCGGCTGCGGTGCTTTTCGCAGCCACGACCGCCGACGCGCGGACAACAGCCCCGTCTTTCCGGGACAGGCAGCGCGAGGCGTTCAAGCCGCTTGGATTCGCTGTCGGCGAGGCATGGACGCGGGCACTGGCCGAACGCGCGGCAGAGGACGCAGAACAGGAGTTTGGCGACGTCTACGGCCTCGCAGGGGAGAGAGTTGCGCCGCGGCTCGACCGCCTGCTGTTTCTTATTCGCCAATGGTTCATTCTGCCATGGTATCTCAAGATCTCGCCGAGCCGCGCGTTCCCAGACGCGGTGGAGCGGAATGTGCGCGCGGCGCTCGGCGAGGTCGGGCGGCGCGCAGAGGGCGTCGACTGGCCGAATCTCGTCGTGCAGCGTATTCTGCCGATCATGACGGATCATTTCCAGCACTACCGCACCATCGAGCACCTCGCCAACTCGCTCGCCGCGTCTCCTGCCAGCAGCCTCCCGCTCCCGCTCCCCCGTAATCCGCATGCTGCGCTCCTCGGCCCGAACCGCCTCACTGCCGAAGCGAACATTCCGGATATCGAGGCGCACTTCCGCACCACCGTGGCGCGCATCCTCGTCGACGTGCTCCCCGCCTCGGAGCAGAGTGATGTGGTGCTGACTATTGTCCGGGAGATTGTCCTCGGCGCAATACTTATTCCCGTGTTTAATATGCTGTGCGACAGCGACTTTTGGAACCGCCAGATCGACGAGCAGGGCGGAAAGTATCTCTACGAGCGGTATGTGCCGTGCGGTTCAATGACTGACCCCAGAAATCAGGTTAACAAGGTCCTCTCGGCGCTTTCAACGCAGACAGCCGGCTCGCCATCGCGAAGCAAGCGCCCATCCGGAGCGTCTATCACTGTTCACTCGACGACCCGCCAGTTTGACGACTTTATGCGCTCCATCCCGCGCCTCAAGACGCTCGGCGACGCGCGCCGCCTGCGATCTGATGTGGAGCGCGAGCTTCGTTCCGCCCGCGCGGGGCTGGCCAATGCGCGCACAAAGGCGGATACGGAGGAGGCGCAGCGTGGAGTGCGCAAGCTCGTGCGATATGTCGACCGGCTGGAACGTGCTCGCGGCCAGATTGACCGGCGCATTGTCTCGTTGTCTGGTGGTGTCGCGAGTGTGAGTTGTTGTTCTGCGCTCTGGCGTGTGTTACTAACTACAGACATCCTCGCCACACACGCCAGGCTTCGCGTCCGGGACACCGTCCGCCAGCCGCTTCCGCGGCAACCTGTTCGCGATCCTTTCGGACCCGTCGTCGCTCGCTTACTGGCTCGAGTACATGGAACGGCGCGACCGGTCACATCTCGTGCAGTTTTGGCTTACGGTAGAAGGGTTCAAGGACCCGCTCGAGGCGTCGGGGCAGAGCCATGCGCTCGACGCCGAGTCGACAGAGTACAGCCGCCCGAGCGCAAACGACAACACAATCGGCGACGACACGACGTACCTGTACCAAACGTATTTTGCGTCCGAGCACAAGCACAAGATCTCCATCCCGTCGAGACTTGTTGCTGAAATCGCCGACCTCGCATCCCACATCTCGCCGCTCGCGCCTGATGATGTCCGCCGCGCCAAGCGCGCGGTATACGAGTCCCAGCGCTTAGTGTACGAACAGATGGAGCTCGAGGACTGGCCAGACTTCCAGAAGAGCGAGCTGTATATCAAGGCCATTGCGGATCTGAAGAATCTTCACCGCCCAAGACCAGCTGTCAGGTCGGTATCGGACAGCCCGCCGGCGAGTCCGGCGCCCAACCTCGTTGCCCCAGGCCATGCGCGTCGCTTGTCAGACAACCCTTTATCGCCGCACCCGCAGCCACACACACAGCCCCAGCGCCGGCCTTACATTGTTACTGGCGGAAGCTTCTCCCCGGTTACAGTCCCCGCTCCGGCGCTCCCGACCGTCACCTCGGGGAACGACTACACCACACCAATGCGGCGGGTCACTCCCGAATCGCGGTCTAGTGGCGGGTCACCCCGCGCGTCCCCTGCTCCTGGTGTGCCTGGCGCGCCTGGCAGCCCCGCCCCATCAATACCGGAGCGCAAACGTAACTTTGAGCACCTATTTGGTGGCGGGGAGGACGCGGAGCGCGACCCTCTTTTCGACGGCGATGAGGAGGACGAGGCGACGCAGCTCGAGTCGCAGCGCATGGAGGCGATCCAGGCGGCGCTTAACGAGATCATGTCCGAGGACATGCGCTCAAGCGCCGAGCTCCCCAGCACGTCGGGTGCGAACCCGGTGCCCTCGCCTGAAGTGGATCCACTCAGCATGTCCGTCGAGCTCGTGCGTCCCGAGCGACACCCTCTGGCTGGGAATCGTCTTACATCACGCTCTGCCGAAGATTTGAGGGAGAAGACCGGGCCGGGACCGCCTAGCCCGGTTCGCCGCGTCGCGCGCCTGGACACAAAGGGACGGGCGCGGCGTGTGCGCCGCGGCTCACACGATGCCGTGCGGCTAGCGGATCGCGCGACGAAGAGTATCTTTGCAGACTATGAGGATGAGGATCCGCCAGAGCTAATTGAAGGGGACGAGGGGGCGCAGGTTGATGTGCAGCTTGCTGCGCCTGGCGACATGCAGCTCTCTGTGGAGATTGCACGGCTGACGGGCAAGATTGGCGAGCTGGACCAGCAGGCGGGCCTCCTGGATTCGCTTATCGGGCAGGCGGAGCTGACGGGGAACACAAAGGAGCTCAAGCTGCTCCATCGGTCAAAGTCATCGCTGCTGAGGGAGAAGCGCACGGCCGAGTTCCAAAAGGTGCAATACGAGCAGCAGGAGGAGGAGAACCGGCTCGTGCCAGGGCGCACGCGTGTGGCGATTCCATCCACGGCGATTGTGCCCGGTGACCACGAGGGCGGACGGCAGATTGTGCGGTACAATGTCGAGATCCGCCAGGCTGGCGACGACGGGCGGATACACCTCTCTTGGGTGGTCACGCACCGGTATAACGAGTTTTACGAGCTCGACCGTGCGCTGCGCGAGGCCGCTGCCAGCGATACCCTGCTCGCCGAGGCTATTGGCCGCGTCGCTGACCTTCCCGGCAAACGCCTCGTGCCGAGCGTCTCTACCAGCTTTGTCCAGTCGCGCCGCGCCGGACTGGAAAAGTATCTCCAGGTGGGTAACAACAGGTGGTTATCACTGACTCCAGTCGCTTGTCGCTTCACAGGTGCTGTGCAATAATCTGCTCGTGCGCAGCTTTCTTTCCAAATCTGCACCGGTTAGCGACGCGACAGCGCCAGGTCCGCTTGGCGCCCTCGCCCCATCTAACCTTGTCAAGTCAATCTACAAGACGGTCACGTCGTCGCTCGACGAGGCGCTGGTGCCCTCCATGCTTGATCTCATGTCGCAGTCCCTCTCGCGACAGCTACAAGAGGTGGCGGGCGGGATTGGCGTCGTGACTGACGCGATGCCGGCTCTCCGCGTAGGTGGCGGCTGGAAGTCGCCCCAGTCGCCGATTACCCCAGCCTCGGCACTACCGCCCCTCGCGGCGCCCCTCCCTGAGGTTCTCCCCGGCGCGATGCAGCCGCTCGAGGGCGAGACCGCCGCCGGCTCCTTTACCGTCCCGATCTGCGACCTCTTCATTGAAGTGTTCGATCTCAAAGAGAAGGATTGGCTGCGAAGACAAGCGATCGTCATCCTCCTGCAGCAGGTTCTAGGCGGGACGATTGAGCGCAAGGTCCGCGACACGTTCCGCAAGGCGAGCAGCGAGAAGGGCATCGACAAGCTGCTCGGACTCTTCCAGGAAGCTCTCTGGCCAGGCGGCAAGCGCCGCGACCCGACCCCACCACGGACAGAGAGCGAAAAGTACGACACGCGCACGAGCGCGTCGCGCCGCCTCGGCGCGCTCATGCCCGACGTCGCGGCCAACATGATTGGGCGCCGGAATGCCGGACGCGCCGCGGGCAGAATGTTTGGTGTGCTCCAGGACGCGCGGCTCAACCAGCAGCTCATGCTCTGCGTCTTTGATGAGGTATGTGCGGGGAACTGGAGCTGATACTGATACTGATACCTTTTCCCAGGTGCTTGGTGCGCTTTTCCCCGTCCCTGGACGGTAGTGTATTCCGTATTCCTTATTTTTGGTTATAATCTGTTGATTCATGCACATATGCATCTATGCACGCTAGTCTCGCGCGTGATGATGGCGTCTGAGAACAAGTTGAGGGCGGGAGTGATGGTCGACAACCAGAGACCAGGACAGTTGACCGCAACCGACATCCGACGGGGGCCCAGTGATAGTGGACGCTCCGTGGCCCCGTGGGACACTGGCCTGGCCACTTCCAGCGTTCCAGCGTTCCAGCGTTCCAGCTTCCAGCTTTCCAGCGGGCACGTCCTCATGGATCATGGACCACGGATCACGGACCATGTCGTTTACGGCTTCATGGATCTGGGCCGTGCGATGGGAATGAATGTGCTGCTGTTCAAGGTGTAACGCGTCACGCGTGCCGTACAGTGACAGAGTGCGAAACAGGAGAACAGGAGGATAATAGGAGGGGGGATCGTGTCGTGTGGAAGTGGAGAGGTCGAAGGTTGGAGTGCATGCTCAACCACCTAGCACAAGCATCAAGAATTGATGCAAGCACACCGTTCTCGCGTAGCGCCTAATACGGCCCATCTGACTGGCACGCGTCACTCGAGTTACATCCGGGCCTGCGGGGAGCGGGTTGCGGAGAGAGCTATACTGTACGTGTGGTGTCAGGCTGTGTGGGCTGTGCGAGTGACGGCCAGAACACCCCAGCGCAGTATCGAGAGACGAGAGAGCTTGAATCGCGCACACATACGCAATGAATGGCGGCAATCGGGCAGTGACGGCTATCACGATGTGGTGCGGCATGCGGCAGTCACCAACTGGCGACTTGCCAACAGTCACCAACTGGCGACTTGCCAACTAGCTCGTACGCTAGTCCCCCGGTCCGACGACGCGTCGCGCTACTCCTTATCGCGACGACGAGATCATGAGCCGACGAAGAGTGTGAAGAGTGTTAGCAATGAGCAACTTGTGCAAGCTGCAAGATGCACCACAATGCAGCGTGCACCACATGCTCCGCTCGATGCTGATTCCTACATTTCCTGGGCGTTGATCACTTTTTTTGCTGATCTTCATATTGACGCTTATTCGGCGATCAATTCTTATGCATCAATCTCTTCTTTCTCTCCATCTCACATTCATCTCGTTGGCAGCCTCCAAACTCTACAATGCGCCGACTCGTCGCCTCGCCGCCGGCATCAGAGCATGTGCTACATCTATCCGCGCAACCCGTTCCTATACCTGCCCTCGTCGTGGGAACTGCTATGCTCCGCACTCCTAAAGGCCCCTCTGAGATCCGAGACCTTACAGTCAGGACCCCGGAATGAACAAACAAAACAAACAAAACAAAACAGACATCAAAACAACAGCACCCGAAACTCTGTGACATGCCGGCATGCMCCCCCCCCCCCTCTCGCCCTGGGCCCTACCTGGGGCTTAC
Source organism: Apiotrichum domesticum (assembly GCA_001599015.1). Lineage (NCBI taxonomy): Eukaryota > Fungi > Basidiomycota > Tremellomycetes > Trichosporonales > Trichosporonaceae > Apiotrichum > Apiotrichum domesticum. The sequence goes on from BCFW01000008.1 coordinate 217,050, forward strand.
GCGTCCACTGAGCCCACAATCCACAGGCATTCCGACGTGCGTGCGAGGCACTGCGCGTCCTGGCGTGATCCTTGGGTCCTGATCCTGGGCCATCGTATAGGTCCTTGTGCCGTACTTGCCCTGGAACTGGGACCCCGCGAAAGACGACTGCCCAACCGGGACTGGGGAAGACCGAGACATTGGCTTCAAACTCGCGGAGGCGCGGAGCAGCGCTTGCTAGCCACCTCGGCGAGACGGTGTGCTCTCTGCTCTCCGCGCTCTGCGCTCTGCGCTCTGCGCTCTGCGCTCTGCGCTCTATGCCTCCAGAGCGTCCTGGTAGCTCTGCCGCCCGGACGCGGAAAAGGTAGATGGGATGGACTATGGATAACCTTGTCGCTAGAGCAGGGCGCGCAGGGCGCGCAGGGCGGGTGCGCGGCATGCTTTGGGGGTCGTCTCTCTGATAGCTCTGCTGGCGTGCGACGCTACGCTACTCTAGAAGAGGTGCCAGGACCGGCGGCAGCGTGCATTGTTTCAAAGCCAATCCAAAGGGTGAGGTCTGAATGAGGACCGACTGAAATGTCCCGAGAGCGGCTGAAATGGTCGAAAGGGAGAGAGAGTGGGCGGCGGAATGAGACATATTGATGGAAACGGAGAGGGAGAATGTAACGACAACAACAATCGCCGTCGCCGCGGGTCTGACTGGTGAGACCACCGGCTCTTCCTGTCTTGTTTTCTTTCCCAGCTCCTTTGTCGTTTTCTTTCTCTCTCTCCGATATCTTTCTTTCTTTCTTTTTCTTCTTCTTCTGCCCATCATTGTTGATCGCTGTGATCTGCGTGTTCGTCGCCGATCCGCTGGTCGTTGATCTCATATCCTTCCCATTCCGGCTGTCCCCCACTATTTCCCCACAAAACAACAAACGACATTCGTTGTCCACAAACAGAAATCAGCCACCCCAGCCGGCCATCGAGATACCTCATACCTCGTCCCCGCGTCCCCTCTCTACTGCACGCGTCGTCTGTTGACCCCACATCCCCACATCCCCAAAGGCTGAGAGGCGCGCGTCGCCTTCATTCCTGTTTATCCTCGATACTCGAATCGCCGTCGACGTTGCCTGCAACCCATCAGCCGGATATATCATCCCAACACTGCTCAACACTTGTCGTCTCCCGTCTCCTGTCTGTTCCCTGCCGTGTCAAGACGCCAAGACGCAGCAACCGACACCCGCCCCACACGCACTGTGCTCAATGCCGCAGTCGTCCCATTCCACCCGACAAGCCCGAGTCGCCTGATCTGTTGTGCATCTCACACACCCGCCTGCCCACGCATCGCCCGCACAGGCTCGCACACACCCAACACCACAGCTTTCCGTTGACAACAACACTCCCCCGTTCGTCCATCCCACCTCCATCTCTCGCTCCACCATGTTCGCGACACAGCACCCGCGCCGCCCACGGCCGCCCGGTGCCCGCCGACCGTCGGCACAACTGCGCGCCGCTGCCGCTGCCGCGGGCAGCGAGCTGTCCGCCAAGACCCTCCTCAACTCCACCACCCCGCCACCCAAGCCGCTCAAGCGCGCGTCCTCGGCGAAGAAAAAGGGCAAGGCAAAGGCCTTTGTCCCCCTCGTTCCCGGCGGCGCAGACGGTGATACTGAAGCAGGGGACACGAGCGTCGAGCACATAGAGCACGCGCTGAGCTCAATCACGCCCGCCACGTCCATGTCCGCAACCTCGTCCGGGACTCGTACCCGCCCACTCAGCCTCTCGTCCGATATCTTCAGTGCGGCGTCCCCGCCCCCACCTTACGGCTTCATCAGTCTGCCCCCCATGCGCGACATGAGCGACGACAAGTCGGAGATGGTCTGCCCGCCCCCGCCGCCCGCGCACATCGAGTCCGGTCCGTCATCTGTACGCACGAGCTGGATTTCCACAGACTCGCCGTTTAAGAGCAACGGCGATGGAGACGCCACCGCCGGCGACACGCTGACGCTCGAGGGGTTTCGTCGCTTCATCAAGGATCGAGGTGAGTTTAGCCGCTGCACGGTTGCCACTGCGGCATAAGGCACAAAGGGCCCTTTGCTTCCCCTTGTCTGTGCGCGGATACATGCTGACCATTGCAGACGAGGAGCTCGCAGCCGAGGTCTCGGAGCGCCTCGCCCCTTACGAGGAGGCAATGCGCAACATGCACGACACGCGGGGATCCAATTCCTCACCGACAGGCTCCACCGCGCCCAGCTCTTCACCCTCCCTTGTCCGTCTCCCACCATTCCAGCAGCGAACGCCGAATGACTTTTTCAACTTTACATTCCCGAAGGCGCCGCGCTGGGGTAACCCGCCGAGCACTCAGCGCGAACTCGAGCGCCGCCTCGCGTACCTCCAGGCGGAGGCCGAGGAGGAGCGCATCGCTCAGCTCGAGGCCGCGCTCGCCGATGCGCGCGAGAGCGAGGAGGCGCAACGCAAGGCGAATGCGCGTCTCAGGCGTGATAACAGCAAACTCCGCCGGGCGCTCGAGCACGCCGAGGACACAGCGGAGCACTTGGAGCAAGAGGCTTTGCGCAGCTCGGCGTCATCGACGCGCTCCTCGCCATTCGTGCCCTTTCGTGAGCGCCCTTTCCGCACCGAGAGCGAGCCCGAGCGCGTCGGCTGGGGCGCCGTCACCTTCCCCGAGTTTCCGCGGGGGCTGGACAGAAATTGGCGTATCGACGTCAAGGTCCCAGAGGCCGAGAGCGAGGACTCTGGTGAGGCCACGCAGCGCCCGACGCCGGACAATACCCCACAGCCCCCAGCGGAGGACATCATGGAGGACGCCCTGCCGATTTTGGAGGTTGAGCAGCCGGAGGACCAGGAGCAGGAGCAGGAGCCACAGGAGCCAGGCACTGAAGCTGCTGACGATGTTGAGGCCCCAACTAACTCCGAACCTGCTCTCCTGCCTGCGGCCGTTATTGACGAGTCTCCCAAGGACACCAAACCCGAGGCCACTGCGGGCTCTGGTGCTCGTCCGCACTCTGAACGCGCCCGCCCGCGCCCGCTTCTCTCCTCTGCGACGTTTGTCAGCCCAGGCAAGTCGCGAGTTGGCACCCCGCGAAGCCTCGAGTCCGCACAAAGCAGCCAAAGGAGCAGTAACGGCTCGCGTCTTAGGCGATCTCCGTACCCGTCACCCCACCTGCCCTCGCCACACCACCAGCGCACCGAGAGCACGGCGTCGAATGGCACCGGTCCCCACCGCCGAGGCCCCTCATTTGGGTCCTTTAATGGTCTTCAGGTCCCTCTCAGTGCCACCAAGCCAGCCACCCCAGATGCGAGCGCGTCTCCCGAACGCTACTCGCACCTCTCGCAATTTGCACACCTGGCACACATCTCCCCAGGTGCAGCGCTCGCCCACCGCATGGACAGCGTGCGGTCGTATGTCACCGAGTATGGCCGGACGCTGGGCAGCGAACTCGGGAGCAGCTACACCCCGTCGCAGCTCCTCCCCACTCCCGCGCGGAACAACTTTACCTCAGATGACTACTTTGAAGAGGGCGAGGTGGATCTCACGGTCGAGACCATACAGGGCGTTCCCCGCCGCAGCCGGTTGTTCCAGTCGTCGAGCAGCGGGCTGTCGCGCGAAATGTCGTGCTCGCCGCCAACCGCTGCGTTCGTCCTTCGTGGTAGCATGTCGCGCTCACAGGGCCTGACCGCGTACGAGCAGCTGTACGAGTCAGATGTCAAGCACATGCGCCCGGCGCCAGAGGCCAAGCCGCCGACCAAATGGACTCCGCAGCCTTGGGCATCGCCCTCGCCGTCCCCGCATATGGTGTCCTTGCCGATGCTTGCCTCTGGAAGCGAATCAGATGAGCCCTCGCAGCCCGAGCGCTCCCCGGGGAGCACAGTCGGGTCAACTGCTGTCGCGGGCCCCAGTGCCGCTGCTAGTGCCGCTGCAGTAGTAAGCTTTGTCGGCGCGACCCCGCTGTCACGTATCACTGGCCCACACGGGCGCTCCCCGTCTCCCGGCCACTTTCTCGCACCTGGCGGCGACCCGTGGGATGAGTACAGCGACCGCACGACACCATCTCCGCGCTCACGCGCTCTGCGCCCATTACTGCTCGGCTCATCCAAGACCGCCGCGCAGCGCGTGCACATTCACACGACGCACCGCCGCGCCGGCCGCTTTGCGACCGGTAACAATGTCGCGCACCCGGCCATCATGGCGCACCGCCGCAGCGCGTCGCTCGCCACCACTGCCCTGCCCCGCGCGCCCGCAGGCCCCGTCACGATCCCCGGCCGCATCATGCACGACGTCTTTTGCCTCATCCTCATCGTCCTCGACTACATTGAATGGGCGATCATTATCGTGTACCGTCTCATGATTGACATACGCGCCGGCCCCGATGCCGCAATGTGAGTAGAGAATAAACGTTCGGGGGGCCTCCACTGACAGCTCAGCACCAGGAGACGCACGCACGCAAAGCGCTACTACCTCTAACCCATTACATTCATTTCTCATGCGTCCCCTCCCCGTCCCATTTCTCTCTGCTCTGCCATTGTCAATGTCCGTGTACGTGTTCCATCCACAAGGCCTTCCGTCATCATCACTGCCCCTGCCTGCCCCGCCGTGTGCGGCATCGCGCCTGAGCGCGCAGTATACATATGTTATAGTTGCCATGCTAGTATGTGAAATACAGGTGACTCTAGCATCTACGATGCTCTCTGCGTACAATAACCTCCTCCAGTGTATAACTACGCACAAATCGTGCGGATAAACGCCTCCCAGCGCGCAATCGCTTCAACCACAACAGTCTCATACGCCACTCCATCCCCGTCAGCAATCGGGAAAATCTCCCTATGTATGCTCCCGCAGTCGGCACACGGCTTCGCGAGCGCATCATACTCGTGCCCTCTGCCGGCCGCAGCGCGATCCGCCAGTTCGAGGTGCACGAGGCGCTCCCACCGCTTGACGGCCGGCACCATGCGGCTGGCGTCGACGCCGGCCCGCACCGCGCCGGGGAGGAGCGAGCCGCGCGCACTCGGCGCGCGGGCCAGCCCGCCAGGGCGGAGAGGAAAGATGTCGCGCAGCGTCGGCACGTGCGACGTGCATTCTGCCATAAGCTTGGAACTGCCAGCAGCTTACGGTTCGACCACTGGCCCAGGCGGCGGGGCACGTTGTCTGTCCGCCCGACCTTGAAGTACGATGTGGCTGTGGTTCCGAGACTGCGCAGCTCGTACGCGTACAGAAACCCCGGTGATTCCTGGGTATCAGCGATGCCGGGAAAAGGTATTACTTTATCGCTTAGGGCGCGCTCCATCGTCATGCGGAGGAGCGTCTGCGTCTGCTGTCCAAGGTCGGCGGGGATATAATCTGCCATCAGCTGGGTTAATAGCTTTATTCACCTTTGAACTGGATCCACACGCCGGCCTTGCCCCGCCCGTCGCGCCAGTAGAACCCGGCGGGGGCACACACGAGCCCCGCGTGGTCCTTGCAGTACCGCTCTGTGGCCGTGTCCGAGTGCGCGAGGAGCGGGGCAGCTGCGCGCACGAGGCGCTTGCACGGCGCGCCGGCGCGTGTGAAGCCGGCGCACTGGGCTGCGGGGCCGGGACTGCAGCTGGGAGCGGGGCTGCGCGGTGGTGTCGCTGATGCGGCTATCCGTCGGCGCGGGGTGCGCAGCGGAGGGTCGCTCTCGTCCGAGGGTGTGTACTCGTCGCTGTCGGCCGTGAGGTCTATCACCTGCGGCCGCCTGGACCGCTGCGGAGTGCTCTGCCTGGACTGTTGCTTCGGCTTCTGCTTGGCGGGACTCGCGGTCGGTGTCGTTGGGGCAGAGCTTGGTCTGCTCTGTCGTGCAGGACTTGGTCTACTCTGCGCCGCAGGACTCGGTCTACTCTGCGCCGCGGGACTCGGTCTGCTCTGCGAAGGCTGCGAGGGGATGGGCGGCTTGCCCTGCGGCGGAGATTGCTTCGTGGGCTGGACCTGCAAGGTTGTTTGAAGTGTCGGTCCCCCGTTTGGCCGGGAAGCCAGTGGTACTGCTGGTGGTGGTGGCTGCACGGGGCGGAGAGCAGGCTGAGGCGGCGGTCCACCCTCGCGCGGCGGGGGCGGAATCGGCGGGACCAAGCCGAGCAAGTATGGCGAGTCTGGCGCGGCCAGGTCGTAGCGGTACGGATTGCGGTCTGGCGAGGGGTTCCATGCGACGGGGGGTAGGGGCTGGGAGGCGTGCGTGTAGGTGTGGGAATGCGGGGTGTGGGTGGGAGTGTGGGTTTGAAGAGGAGCATGAGTAGGAGTATGTGTTGGGACATAGGAACCGGAGACGGAGGGGACGGAGGGTTGGGAGCTGGGGACGGAGCTCGATGCCGCAGGGAGCGGGGGCAGCGGCTTGTCGCTCCCGCCCTCGGAGACGGAGAGGCTCGCCATGTTGACCGACAACGAGCGGAGGTAGTCCCGCCCCATCGACTGGGAGGGCTGGTGACGCTGGGGAGTAACTGGCTGTTGGGGCGGGTATGGAGGGTGGCCGCTGGACGCGCTCCCATGTCCGCCATATGCGCCATACCCATTGCCGACTGTACCGTGTCCCGAGGCTGCTCCGTATCCGTATGCGGGTGGTGCTGGCCCCGGAGCGCCCAGCGCGATCTCCATCGTGCGGGACTGCGCCGGGTACGACATCGGGGGTGGTGGTGGGGAGTGGAGAGGAGTGCGTTACCAAGATGTATGAGGGGTTGTTTGTTTACACATTTCCTGGGTGGCAACTTGGCATCGGCAGCACAGTACACTACTGTACCTCCACCATCAGCTTTCCGTCATCGCCTTCATTGTCGTCGCCGGTGATCGCGAGGAGCACACTAGCGATGGTCGCAGTGCGATCTTGTGTGTACCGATGGCCCGGGTGCACGGCCTTCACGCGGCGTACAGAGTGCAATGTGCTATCCGGCATCCCCCCGGTGCCATCATGGCCAACTGTGGTGTCTCATCCTTTGTCTGCACAGCCCAAAGCTGTATCGTATCACCACGACAAGAACTGCGCACAAAGCATGCACATCTCACACATCGCGAGCGCACGCCTCGAGTTGCAGCAGATCAGGCGGAAACCATGGACAGAGAGCCCATATCCCCTCTGCATGATATACCGTTCGAGACCGAGGCCGCGCAGGTTATGCCGGGAACAGTGTCCAGGTACCAGCCAAAACAGCAGGAGAGACGCTGTACACGATCACACGACACACGCCGCTCGCTGCTCGCTGCTGGCTGCGGGCTGTTCCTCGGATCGTTGTGGCGGTGCTGCGATAAGCTCTGTTGCACCTGGGGAGAGAGGGGGATAGCGCAAACCACAACCTCGCAGGAGATGGGTGTTATGGAGAGCTTTCCACTCCCGGGACACTACTGCTGACGCGGGACACGTCCTCGGTCGTCGTCACATTCCATCATACATCATTAGCACATGCATCAGCACATTGTCGACTTGCCTCGTCGTCCTCATCGTCCGTCGTCCCCCATCGCCGATAGCGAGAAAGCGTCTAGAACTGGCGTGTTGGCTGTTTCATATTTTACCCTGCCTGGGCGTGCGCTCTCCGGACATTGCTGTTTTCCGAACATCCTCTTTCCAGATCTCCACCACGACACACGACACGGCATTCAACATCTCTCAACGTCTCTTCATCCTCATCATTCACACACACACTCTCTCTCTCTCGTTCTCTGTAAACATTTCGAGATAATACGCTTTCTCACCACCGGCAGCTAGAGTCGACCACGACTCGCCAACTTGCACCCAACCTCCCGCCATCGCACTGCGCCGAAATCCCAATTCATCCGACACACACATCTGCTCACACCCCCCGCCGTCGCCCCGGTCCGAGATGGCGTCGACCCTGTTCTCGCTGTGGAACGCAGCAAGAGACTCGTCATGGGCAATTCCCCTGCGATTGCGCAATGCGGACCCCGACGAGACCGAGATGCGCGAGGCCTTCCTGCCAGGCAACGGTAATCGTGATGTGGAACTCGGAGGCCTCAGCACCGCCCAGTCATCATGGTATGCCCGCACGCGGCCATATCTCCGGCGCTGGCGGCGAATGATCATCATTGTCGGCACGCTTGCCATGCTCCTCTTCCTCGCACACCTCGTCAACACACGGCCAGCAGCACCACCGCGCCCCATCCTGAACGGAAAGCCCGCACGCAGACTCACGAGCGCGACCAGTCCGGGGTGTTTCGTGTCCGTGCTCGAGGCGTACGAGCGGGATCTTGCACGCCACCGCCAGACCTCGTGGTCGTCGCACACAATCAGCCCCAATGACCCCGCCTTCCGCGAAACGTTCCTCCTCCCCGACGAGAATGCGCTCAGCGACACGGGGCATGTCCCGCTCGGCGACAGGGGCCGCCACCCGATTCCCCAGCTGCTCGCGCGCGGCGAGACGCAATTTGTCGATCTCCTCTCGCGTCAGTCCCGCTCGCTCCAGGAGGCGCGGGAAGAGTACGCGCGGAGGTATGGCCGGAAGCCGCCGTTCGGCTTTGACGCCTGGTACCGCTATGCGACGGAGAAGGGCACGCTGCTCATCGACGAGTACGACCAGCTCGAGTCGGACCTGGCGCCTTTCCGCGCGCTTGGCCCGAAGGCGCTGCGCGAGCACGACGAGGCCGCGCGCAGCATACCCCAGCTGTACACGCTTAGTATTGTCAACGGCGAGCTGTCCCACTCGGGGGGGAGCGCCGCTCCGCAATGGGCTATCAACTGGCGCGGGGGCGAATTGGAGAAGTGAGTGTAGATGTGCGCTGTCACTGATGTCCAGTCTCATTAAGCCGTTTGTCAAGTGGCTACCGGATATGCATGTCGCCATGAGCTCGTACGACGAGCCGATTCTCTACGTCCCGCACTCGCGCCTCGAAGAGCTGAAAAAGAACCCGGATGGTGAGTGGGCTGGTCGCAGCGGCATTGATGTGTCGTGCTGATGGTAGCTCCCTTGAACAGCCCAGACCACGACAACGGTAAAGTCAGGCTCGAAGACGGATGCGCACCGGACACGAATGCGGCCCAGGGTATCACACCGAGGGAGGGTATCGTGTTTGTGTACGATGCTGTCGCTGCGGGTGACATGTGCCAGAGTAAGTCACGATGCGCAGTGCCTCGAAGTTTGCAATCCTGACTTCAGACCCGTACCTTCGCCACAAGCACGGCATGTTCATCCAACCGCACAACAGGGACGTGCAGCCGCGCCCGTACAAGGAGCTCCTCCCAGTGTTCTCCTTTTCGCCCAGCTCCCTCAACAAGGACATCCGCATCCCCTCGATTGACCAGTTTAACGACGATATTGGAGAGGACCCGGCATGGGAGGACAAGCCGTATCACCGCCTGGCCTGGCGCGGCAGCACAACCGGTATGCCGACCTTGAACCCCACGGTCGACTGGCGCAACTCGCAGCGTATCCGTCTCCACACGTTTGCCAATACCAAGAGCAAGGATCGTGAAAGCATTATCGTTCCCGACGCGGGACCGAAGGGCAGCACTGGTGATCTCGGATTTACAACTGAGCGCGTGCGGATGGACCAAGCCCGAGAGCACTACCTCGACATGGCGCTCGCCGGAAAGCCGATCCAGTGTGACGCCTCCATCTGCGATACGATTGTGGAGGAACTGCACCCGGCCGAACGTCAGCCAAAGGAGGAGCTCAACAAGAACAAGTACATCTTTGACATCGACGGTAACGCCTGGAGCGGCCGCTTCCGCCGCATCATGCAGACCAACTCGCTCATCTTCAAGGCCACCATCTTCCCAGAGTGGTTCCAGTCGACCCTCGTCCCGTGAGTGAAGAAAAATGGAGAGTCACACAGCAGTCGAGCTTACACCCAGGTGGTTCATGTACGTCCCGACGCGCATGGACTTTGTGGACCTCACATCGCTCATGGCCTTCTTCCGCGGCCCGCTGCGGAACCCCGAAAAGGGCTTTGACGAGACGGCCAAGGCGATCGCGATCAACGGCAAGTGCTTTGTCGAAAAGCTCTTCCGCGCCGAGGACCGTGGTGTATACCTCTTCCGCATGCTCCTCGAGTACGCCGAGATGCTGCGGACGGAGGAGGAGCAGAAGCAGTACGAGAAGGAGCATGCGCACGACAACGACGAGCCCGAGCCCGAGCCCGAGCCCGAGCCCAAGCCGGAGCCGGAGCCTGAGCCGAGCAAGACTCCCGAGGCTGGTAAAGACCACGAGGCAAGCGAGGACTACGACGGCGAGAGCCGATATGACACTCCGCCGATCGACGACGAATGAGCGCGAGGACGCCGCCGGGCCGCCCGGCGGCATGCGAGGGTTAGAACATAGACTGCAGCACTTGTTGTAGACGCTCCTGGCAGGCCATGGACGGCCATCTAACATCTGGTATCTGTTTTTTGGCATGTTACTGCAGTATTATCCATTTCTCTGGTGGCGTCGGTGATTCTCCTGACCCCCTGGCTGGGCAATGCGCCAGATTAAAGAGGCCACGGGGCGTCACACTGACGGACTGACGAGCTGACAAACTCGCACGATCAGGCAACAAACAGGTAGCTTGGCAACTTTAGATTCAGAACAATTCTACTGTTACCATTGCAAGGATGGAATATCAAGGTGAGAACATCATCGATACACCGATAATACGGCGAGCTACAAGACGATCCTGAGGCGGCCGCGCGCGGGGTAAGCGGATCGGAGGGGAGAGGGACATGATGCTATGTACAGGACGGCGAACAGGTACTGCGATATTTAGACGAAGAAGCTTTCAGTGAAACGAACGGATTGGGAGTGATGGAAACAAGAATTGAAACTGACGCAAACGCTGTAGGGCTGCCGGCTGCGAATGAACGTGGGCTTTGCGTCGTGGCGGTTTTCCATCAATATGGGAGGCCCTTCGAGATGTGTTGGAGGTGCATCGGAAGAATCTTGTTCTGAGGCACTTTCTTTAGTTCGGCCATGGGGCCAGAGCGCTCATCAGGTCGGTGGGGACATCCAAGCTGCCATCCCCTTTCGTCCCGAATCCCAATCCCGACGTCCCCCTAATCTGGAGGATATAGCAACACAGCTCGTACAAAATGCGCTGGGACGCGGTATGCGTCCGTGCAGACCACAAAAGTGCGAGATGAGGACCTGGATAGCCCACTCGACCTTTTGGGCGATGAAAGTCGTCTTCGTCCGGCTTGCCCCACTGGGCGACAACGCGGCTCGGTCCTCCGAACTGCTCGGATCTTGAACCTCTCAATGTCCCTGCGCCGGAACGGACGCTGCCCTGGGGGGGATTCGAGTCGTTGGTCGGGGCGAGCCATCATGTTCCACGGAATACGAGGATAAAAGTAGTTGAAAGTAAGGTCGTGTGTATGAGTGACAGGAGTTTCACGGAGATCAGTGGCGGGTTCTCGTCGAGTACCCCCACAGAGGAGTGGCCCGCCAAATGCGCGTGCCCAAGATGTCTCGCATGTCCAATACGCGCGGATCGAGAGGCCCGTTCCTATCCTGATGCCCTCTTGTAGTCAAAGGTTCGCACCTCGTTGGGAAAGAGCGCTTGGGATTTTCTCGCGACCGAGTACCGGGCCAAGGTGATAAAGTAAGTGGAATGTCTGCATGGACAGTTGCGTTGCCTCTTGCCCGTTGGGAAATATCTACATGACCACAGGGTGTCAAGGCTGCAACTATGAGTTCACTGCTGTGCTCAGCAGCAACGTCATTCTCGCCGGGAAGTCAGTACTCAGTAGGTATATCCTCTGATGCCATACATTGTGCTGCACAAACTCGTATATATCGCCCAGACAAACGGGCCGGGCCCAGTCAGTATGAGGGCGTCTACGTTGAGACGGCAATGTTGCCGCTGGATCCGCCACCGCCAGTGCCCTCGCCAACGCCAATCGTCTCCTCCCGCGTTCCGCCGAGCTCGAGCTTCTGGAGAAGCGCGTCGAGCTCGGACGGGCGGTAGATCTTGGCCAGGGGCGCCTTGGCGTCCGGCGCAAGCGTCATGGTTGCAAACTCGACTGATGTTAGCTTGATACCTGAAATCTCTGATGCTCACGCTTCTCGCTCGAGAGCTTGGTGGAGTCCATCGTCTTGCTCATGGTCTTGAGGCAGAGTGCGCGCGCCTCCTCGAGGGTAATGTCGTCCTTGTAGTCCTGCTTGAGGAGCGACGCGGCCGACGAGTGGTTGGCACCGATACAGGTCGCCTTCCAACCGGAGTAGTTGCCCGACGGGTCAGACTGGTACAGCTGGAAGCCGTGCAGCGGGTCCCATCCAACGTAGATGAGCGAAACACCGAAGGGGCGAAGACCTGGGTGTGAGTGACCGCTATATCAAGAATACCATAGCGGACCACGAGGAGAAGCAGTATCTTTCGGGAGACACTCCAGACCTCTGCTCACCTCCAAACTGCGTGTAGCCCTGTTTCATGTCACACAGGCGCTGAACGAGCATCTCGACGGGAATGTCCTCGTCGTAAGTGTACAGATGGCGCTGTGCGGCATTACGCGCAAAGTTGACGAGCGAGTTGGCATCCGACGTGATACCGGCCAGGCCGGCGAGAATGTTGCTGAAGGTTAACATGGGTGAAGTTGGAGGGACACCCACTTGTTAAGAAGGAAGATCTTCTCGCCTCCGCCGCCCATCCACGCCTCCGATCCCTCGCCGCCCAGCGAAGTGAGCGAGAGGTCGAGGAGCTTGCCGGTGACTTTCTGAGGAGTGTCAGTAAACGACAACTAGACAATGCTCGGGCTTGGCCGCACCTTCTCGGCGGCAATCGCAATGCCCTCCTTGGAGAGGACGGCCAGGACAGTACCGGCATGCGAGATGGCCTCCATGGCGTACTCGACTAGAGATTAGCGACCATTGCAGTGCGAGGCGGTTGGGCTAGTGGAACTTCCACACAGCCTACCGCGCTTCACATACCCTGGAACAACCGTCCTGAAGTCAGCAAGAGCCACGCAGCGCAACCTACCCTCGGGGGAGAAGATGGTCGTCCGGCCTGAAGTTAGTGGGGTCTGTGGCCTGGCGGTGAGCAGAGCACATACTGTCGTATCTCCGCGCCTGAGGTGTCAGCTAAGATGTTGCGACAAGACAGCTCACCATGATGGAATATTACGGGGGTTGAATAGGTCGCGGGTCAGTCAGTCTCGGCGTTGAGATACACGGCGAGAATGGAGGTGTGTCGCGAGCGGGAAGTTGATGGTGGTGAGAAAGAGGTTTATGATGGGATTGAGCGGATGGGATGTGTGTGTCTGTCTTCGTTTGCGGTCGTCGTCGATGATGATGCGTTTTGGGTGTGCGGCAGCCTGCAACGCGCGTCCAACAGCAAATGACGTGTAAATACACAGGCAGTCAGAGTCAGACTCACCGACTGATAAGTGACCCTGAGAGACCTCCACCGCAACAGGTCGTTCAGGTCCACAAGCTTCCGGGGGCCCACTCTGCCAGTCGACGCCGACGGAAAGCGCGGAACGGCGAGTATAACGCGTAAAGAGCACGGCATCCCGCATCTCTCTTCGATGCATCACACACTCCCCCATCGCCATCATGGTGCGCCTCGAAGACGCAGAGGAATACGAGCTGCCCGGAATCCGGAGGTCCGACGAGGAGCTGCGTCTCCGGACAGGCTCGCGGCGGGGTTCAATTGGGTCGCGGCCGGCGTCGGCCGTGCCGTCGTCGCGCATGCACTCGCTCGATCTCAGTTCGCCGATTGGGATGCGTCCCGCCGATGCGGATGATAGGGAACACGCGCGACTCCTCAGCGGAGACGGCGACGAGGGACGCAAGTCGAGTGAACTTGATGACGATGTCGGATATCGGCGCTCGATGGAGCTCGACGCGGACGAGGTCACCGGGAAAGGAGGGAAGATTGAGGCTCTTATCGAGCGTGTGAGTTCTGGAAAGTGGGATGTATGGGCGAGGGGGGAAGCACACAGTGGGCGAGATAGGAGGATCTTGGACAGCTGGGAGATTGCGACAGCTGCGGCGTTGAGATTGCATTACTGACGGTGTAGTCGGTGCCGTGGACGGACGACCTCACACTACCGACATTGACCATCCGCGTGATTATAATCGGATCATTTTTCTGCGTCCTCGGAGCAACAGCAAGTATGATGTTCTACTTCAAGTCGAATAGCCCGAGCTTCTCCACATACTTTATCATCCTCGCGACGTACCCGCTCGGCAAGATGCTGGCCAGCGAGCGCCTTGTGTCGCGTGACCGCATGTTCTTGGGGATCAATCTCAACCCCGGACCGTTCAACATCAAGGAGGCGATTCTCGTCAGGTGGGGGAAGACGAGGATTAGAGGCTGACTGCAGCGTGCTCGCGTCGTCTGGTGCCATGAGCGCGTACGCCGCTGACATTCTCGCCATTCTCGACTTGTACTACAAGGCGCCACTCCCACTTCTTCCCTCTATTACTCTGCTGTTGACAACACAGTGCATTGGCTTCGGTCTTGCCGGTAGGTTTCCTGAGATGAGACACCCTCACGTCAAGCTCGCCTCTGACCCCAGGCATGCTGTACAACCTCCTCGTTGCCCGCCCCTCGATGTACTGGCCGGGCACGCTGGTCGTCGTCCAGCTCTTCACAACGCTGTACGGCACTTCTTCCTCCCAGCTCTCCTCGGCGGGGAAGCTGCTCACCGCACGCCGCCTGCAGGTCTTCATGCTCATCTTCCTCACAACCCTCATGTACCAGTTCCTCCCGATGCTCATCTTCCCGACACTCACGTCCGTCGCAGTCTTGTGTCTCATCAACAACAACAGCTGGTGGATGCGCACCCTCGGCGGCGCCTACTCTGGTCTCGGGATGCTCGACTTTAGCTTTGACTGGAGCTCGGTCGGCAGTACTGGCCCCCTCTTCACCCCGTACTGGGCCTTGGGGAACTTCTTTGGCGGTCTTATGGGAATGATCTGGGTCGTGAGTGCAGCGAAAAAAACTCCTGAGAGCTGAGCCCAGATCGTGCCCCTCATGCTTGTGTTCAACTTCTGGAACGCGCGCGACTTCCCCGGTCCAACATCTCCCGGCCTTTTCAACTCGAGCTACGCAAAGTGAGATGCTTGCCCCTAGTACCTCCATCTCAAACTAACGCCAGATTCGACGTGCCCGCCATGCTCAACCCCGACCTATCTCTCAACGTTGAGGCGTGGAACGCGTCCAAGCCCATGCTGCTGACGCCATATTTGTGAGGTCCTCTTTGTGTCCCACAGCTGACCTTGCAGTGCAGTCACGTATGGCCTCGCGTTCTCGGCGCTCTCCAGCATTCTCGTGCACGTGTGGATCTGGCACCGACACGAAATCAAAGACGGTGGGTGCTGGGACCGCGTTAACCCACTGATGGCAGCGCTCACTAACCGTGCCCCAATGACCGACACACACAAGTGAGCTACAAGGCGACGGGCCAAAGCTGACGGCAGCATGCTCATGCGCTCATACCGCGCCGTCCCGCAGTGGTGGTACCTCGCGATGTTGGCTATCAACTTCGCCGCAGCTGTGCTAATGGTCCTCACTGCGCCGCTCCAGATGCCCGTGTGGGCGCTCACGCTCTCACTCGCGATTGCGGCGGTGGGTACCAGATTTGTGATGGGGCTGACCTTTAGGTGTTCTTGATTCCGTGAGATGATAAACTCTTCGAAAATCTCGCTAATAACAGAATTGGAGTGGTCGCCGCCGTGAGCAATACCCAGATCGGACTCGTGAGTGCCTTCTCGCCATGTCCCGCTGACCACAGAACGTCATGACCGAATTGTGAGGCATTCTGGTCGTCGGCACACTAACCCCAGCGTCGCGGGCTACCTCATGCCCGGCAAGCCGATCGGGAACGTGACTTTCAAGTGCTTTGGCTGTGGGTACGATGGTCACTCCTGTTACTGACACACCAGACATGGCCATGTCGCAGGCGCTGCAGCTCGTCGCGGACCTCAAGCTGGGATGGTACACGTCCATCCCGCCACGGGAAATGTTCCTCGTACAGACGATTGGCACCGTCCTCGGCGCACTGACCAATTGTGGGTACATGTCAATCCCCTTCTGACGGGCAGACATCACGCTGCAGTCGGTGCTGCACTCGAAGCGCGCATACCTGGACGGCACGACCGTCGACCCCACAGGGCAGTGGACGGGGCGCCGGCCGCAGATCTTCTACTCGGCAAGTATCATCTGGGGCGCTGTCTCCCCCGCCCGCTTCTTTGCTGGAAAGTACCGCCTGCTGTATCTCGGCTTCCCAATCGGCGCCGCCATCCCCTTCTGCCTCTGGCTCGCGCACCGCCGCTGGCCGGATAAGAAGTTCAACAAGGTGGGTCAACAGTGATCCCATGGACTGATAGAAGGTTGTGTTCCCGATTATCTGCAGCGGTGCGATCGTTATTCCAGAATAGTGAGTACAAGTGCAAATGGCGTTGCCACCGTGCATCGCGCAATCTCATCGCGTCATGAACCACGCAGCGCGCGATTCCAAACCTGTAGTTCGCGGGTCCTGTGTTGAGTGACTGCCACGTTTCGATGCGCGAAGGTCGTCTTGGCGTTTGGATCTTGGCGCCCGGTGGTCGCGTAGGTCGGCGCGTCAGCTCTGGTTGGCAGGCTGGGCAGGGCGGGGCGGCGTACGGCTGTGAAACGCGGCGACCATGCATCATGGAGTTGCGCCGAGCCGTTGGCGGGACGCAAGGAACGCGGCAAACGTCAGAAGCTCAAAAACGCGATCTCCCAACTCAGATCTAACACCTTCCACAGCCCGACAAACATTATCCTCACGGGCGCCGCGACGGCAGTGCTGGCAAACAGCGTCGTCGCGAAGCGGTGGCCGCGCGCCCACGGGCAGTTTGTGTACGTCGTCTCGTCTGCGCTGGACGCGGGCACGAGCATCGCCGCACTCGCAATCTACGTGCTCTTCGGCGGCGTGCTCTGGACATGGACGGGGCCCGAGTGGTGGGGCAACTCGCGCATCGACAGCGAGCACTGTAAGCCTGGGAGCTAGAGAATAGATTTGTATGTGATAGGATGGATACCAGCTGGAATTTGGAGTTGTCAACGTCCGATGCTTATCAGGTTATCGGAGGCATCTAGGTGGGGCAGTGCCGTTCGCCGTTCGGGTCTGGGAGATCTGGCAGCACTACAGGCACTGGTACACTGCAACACTACTGGAAGCACAGAAGTCACAGCATGCATGCGCATGCAGCATTCTGGACATGTGGCACTGAGAGTATGTGGCGCGTGTGGCAGTGCACCGGAGCACAGTACGAGTGTGCAATGTCCCGAGACGGTGCGGAACGCAGAGTGCGTGATCAAAAAAAGAAGCACGCGGCCCTACAGGATCATGGGATCACAGGACCGAGCGACGCGTGCCCGGCGTCGACGCCGCGCGTACGCCGTCGATGCGGCGCACGATTCTCCGGTCTCCGAGGGTAATCGCCGCCAGCCAGACCGCAAGGCCAGAAAACCCTGCAGCATACGAACACTCTGATCTCTGTCCTCCCACGTCCCAGCTCCCAGCTCCCAGCTACCGCTCGCACCCGGCCCTGCATCGGGGATGGCGCGGAGGTGGCGATGGGTAGATAAGCAACGCAGGTGACTCATCGTTTTTATTAGGGAGTTTTAATTGGATTAGAAAAGATTGGCTGGATGCCTTGATGTCTTCCTTTGCGGGCTCTGCCTAATTTGCCTCGCGCCTCTCGGCGTCTCGGTCCACTCATGAAGATCGCGTATGGACGGACATGCCGAGACCGCGAGATCACGGCCTCACGGCCTACGGGCCACCAGCTTACACATGCATCACAGGACCAGGACTGCCAGCGAAAACGAAACGCAAAACGCAGGAATCCAGAAACTGCCAGACTGAGACCATGAGACCCCGAACCAATGCTATAAACGACGCCGCAGCCCACCATTCGGTCGTGCATGCGTGCAGTCCCTAATCGCACTGTCGCCCCCGCCCTAGAAAAAAAGGGAAATTCGGGAAAAAGAAGAGAAGAGGATAGAAAACTCCTTTTTCCCCTTGATCAGCGCACTCGACGCTGAATGATCGGCGGGCCGAGAGCGCTAGCTCCGGCTGCTTCTGGCTCGCCGATCCCCTGTCCTCGTCACCTCCGTTCGGCGTCGGTGTGCCCGCCGGTGCTGATCCAACAGCGATGACACTTGTAATGGAAATACGGGATTGTGATATTGTAATCACTCGTAGTGGAGTTTGTAATGTGTTACCTGTCTTTGCCTGAAGCAGCGTGTCCCTGGCCCTTTTTTTGGTACACTTCCCTGGCTTATGACTGCAGTGACAGTGACAGTCTGGCAGTGACGATGGAGAGAGAGTGTGTGAGTGAGCCCCCTACTTTTTGTAGCAATTGTATCGTGTGTGGGGGGAAAGAGAGTGTATTCGGCCTTCCTTTGCTCTTGTGCCCCCCTATAGCTAATCTCCTCCTACCCCCCTCCTTTGGGATCAGTCCGTTACCCCATCTGTCCTTGTCCTTCCTTCCCTGCCTTCCTCTCCCTTCCCTCCCCTCCCTCTCTAGCATCCCTCTTCCCCCGCCCTATCCTCTCCTCTCCTGCCGTGCCCTGGTGCACCTTCCTCCCTGTCTTGTCTTCCTCCCTCCCCCCACCCCACTCTGACCCCCCACCACCCAGCAACCACCACCATTACCAGCTAGCTGCACTAGCTGTAGCTGCATTACTCTTCCAGCCTGTCGTCCTCTGTCCTTGTTGGTCGTTGTCGTCGTCGTCGTTTCCGTCTCGGTCACCATCGCAGTCGCCGTCCCCCTCATCGCCACCATCCCCCTTCTCATCCCTCCCTCGACACCGCCCCCCCCCCTCCCCGCGCAAAGACCATTCCTCCGCCCAGCACCGTCGCTCGCAGCTCGACGCGTTGGCCCTCGCGCCTCCGACACACACTTTCTTGATCCCTCCGGCCCCCCTCCAGCGCGCGACACTCACCCACTTTCGTGCCGCGCACCACCCACCACGCACCACACACCCCCCTTACTCCCCTACACATCACGCATCAGCATCAGCATTCATCAGCAGCATCATCAACATCATCCCCAGCATCGGCATCAGCATCGGCATCAGCGCCAGTGCACACTCTCCCGCCTTTTTTTTCTCCTTCCTGTCGTCACAAACACATCCCACCCACACCCATCACGCATCGTCGCATTCAACCCCAGGTCATCACCCCGTCCCCGTGCGTCCTCGAGCCCAGCGTTAGCCCTCTTGCGTGGACGAGAGGCCCCCGCGCGCCCGACGACCACGGTCACATTGGTCCTCACGGCCCCAAAGGCCGGCACGACCTTCAGGCTGCTGTATCTCTCGATACTTGCCGCCGCCGCCGTCCCCCACCATGTCGACCATCTCGGAAGAAGACATTGAGAGGGAAGTCCGCACGCTCAAGTAGGTCTATCATTCTACCCACTCGCTACCCCCCGCACACACTGTTTCCTTCCCCTACCTTCTCCCTCCCATGCGCACACCATCGCGCCACCCGCATCGTCATGCTCACGTCGAACACAGAAACCTCCGCCGCCGCTCCGCCTCGTCTCCCGGCCCAGGAGAGCTTCCTCTCGACCCCGACCTTCCTCCCGCCGACGCATTCCAGGCCGGCCACCACCACCCGCTCTCGTCCAACGATGACATTTCATTAGCCCCGCCCCCGGGCTCTGACCAGAGCTTGTTCTGGGTGCCCGCCCACTTGCATCCCGAGCTTGCACCGGGAGAGTTTCGCGCATTCCTGAGGGAGCACACCCAGGTCAACCCCACCGCTGTCGACTCTGGAGAAACCGGCGAGGCATCCCTCAGCCGCAGCCCGTCATGGCTTGCCCGCAGCAGATCGCTGTCCGGCGGTCTCGGCAGGCAAAAGTCGATGCTCTCACGGCAGTACACCCCGCGTCATGGGGACAAGGTCGAGGAGGAACAGACTCCGCAGCTGACACGACGCGGCTCGAACCGTTACGCGGGGCGCAACATTGACACGGGTCCCACGCTCCAAGAGCTGCAGAATCTCGAGGAATTAGTCAAGAATGCCGAGGACAGCGGCGACCCGAACGAGATGCGCCGCGCGTTGCGACGCAGCAGCATGACGTTCACCACTGGAGGTTCGTGTCCGTGCACAGAATGCTGTTTTACCCCTTGGGGGCTCTGTGACCATTCCATCTGTGATCCTGTGAGCGGTGCTGACCTGATGTGTAGCGCACGACGACCAGGCTCCCTTGCCATTAGACGACGAGGCAAATTCTCCAATCGTCCTTCCGCGGCCGGGTTCCATCATCCGCAGGACCGCCAGAACAAAGATCCGCAAGAGCGGCCCCGGCGAGGGAGGCTCTCGACGCTTCTCTGCACAACGCTCGCGGCATGGTGTCCGGCTCACATCCCCTATCGACGGGGATGAGAGCCCTCGGCCCAGTTTCGAGGACCCCAGGCCGGCGAGCGGACGGTGGAGCGACGATCAGCCACGCGACCTGGGAGACCGGGGGAGCGATGAGACGGGTAGCGAGGAGCGCAGGTCCGAATCACCCGGAACCAGTGCAGAATCCAATGAGGCGAAGCTCGCCGACACCAGTGTCGTATCATCAGTGGCAACGGAGGAAACCACTGGATCAACTGACGACGACGAGGCGCTGATCTTTGACGCTTATGCCCATGAGCGTACTTCCTCCACCGCCAGCTCGGTGTC
Source organism: Apiotrichum domesticum (assembly GCA_001599015.1). Taxonomy (NCBI): domain Eukaryota; kingdom Fungi; phylum Basidiomycota; class Tremellomycetes; order Trichosporonales; family Trichosporonaceae; genus Apiotrichum; species Apiotrichum domesticum. The sequence continues at coordinate 237,608 of BCFW01000008.1, forward strand.
CGACTACGACAACCGCAGCAGGTCCCCTTCGCCAGAGCACGCCCACCCCCGCCCCGCACCGATAGCCACCCCTAAAGCTTCGGACGCAAACTGGTATGAGGACGACGAGCTCACTCCCACGCAAGACTCGCCGATGAGTGCCGCACTGCACGCCATGTCTCTCCTTCCTACTGCTGGACCCTCGGATGACATATTCATGCAGGACACTTCCCCGCAGCCCTTGTCCTCATCCTCTCATCAATCACCCATCTATCCGCAAGCCTCACAGGCGCCTCCGCCGCCGCACGAGCAGGAAAAGCCGCACCAGATGCGCATAGACACGCGGCCGGGCACGCTTACTCCTGGCGCCGCACCGCGCGCAAAGTCCCCCACCGAGTACACCGGCAGCGGGCTTCCCCCAGGCATGGCATCGCCTGTGCACGTATCGCCGTCGCCTATCAAGTCGGAATCATCAGAGTACAGCACCACACCGCCGACGTCCGCAGGCCCGCCCGCTGTCGTCGTCGAGCGCCCACCACTGATGCGCGTCGATTCGGCGGCTTCCTCGGTCAGCACCATCTCAGGACGGGAATCCGGACGGGAACGGGAAAAGGAGAAGGTCAAGGAAAAGGACAGGCATCGTCTCTTTGGGAAAAAGGACAAGAAGGACAAGGAAAAGGAGAAGAAGCGGGAAAAGGACGGTTTCTTGGGATCGCTCTTTGGCAGCAAGAAGAAGGCCGAGGACACGTCCTCCGTGTCCAACTTTGCCACTGCTGGCCCTGCCGCCGCCGCCGCACTTTTGGGCACTTCCAAGTCTGCAAAGTCGCTGCACGCGTCCGGCACCTCGTCGCCCACCTCTCCGGCATTTAACAACTTTGCGCGGTATCCGATCCACGTCGAGCGCGCAGTGTATCGCCTCAGCCATATAAAGCTGGCCAATGCGCGCCGTCCGCTCATAGAGCAGGTGCTCATCTCCAACCTCATGTTCTGGTACCTCGGCGTCATTGGCCGCAACCCGACGCAGAACGAAGAGAAGAAAGGTGTCACCAACGGCCTGGACAAGAACCGTGAAGAGTCGGCACGCAACCCGCAGCTCAAGGGCACGCCGCCGGTGCCGGCCGACACGGGCTCGGCAGGCGTGAGGCAGGATGACCCACCACCACGTGTGTCGAGCAAAGCGGAGCATGCACGGGCTGCTGTGAACGAGCCGATCTATCGCGGTCCGTCGCCACCAGAACGGGATGCCCACTCGCCGCCGCCGCAAGAGCCTGTCCGTCCGCAGCAGCAGCAGTCGCAGCAGCAGCAACCGCAACAGGCACAAACGCAACAGCAGCCGCAGTCCCCGCAACACCGCCAGCCGCAGCCCACTCGCCAGCCACAGCCTTCCCGCCAGCCGGTTGTCCACCAACAGGGACAACAGTACCCAGCAAGCGGCTCCATGTCGCCCCGCTCGCAGTCCGCCCCCGCCCGGCAGCGCTCGCCGCCGCAGTCGCAGCAGCCGCCGCGGGAGTACCCTCCGGGTGTCGCGCCCCCTCGTATCCCTCAACAGGGGCAGTATGGCCCTCCGACATCACAGAGCCGACCTATGTCTGGAGATCCCCGGGATCCTCGCCAGCAGCGACAGCCAGGGAGCGGAGCACATCACGGCCAGCAGATGGGGTCCTCACGCCAGGGGCAGGGTTACCAGAACGGCCCGCGCCAAGAGCAGCGGCACGCGTACCCGCACAACAAGCACTCCGGTCCGCAGCCCGGCCAGATCTTCCAGTACCCTGGTGGAGGGGCCCAGCACCCTCGTCCACCAGGCGCAGGCGGTCCGCAACCAGGCCAGCTGTTCTCGGCGGCTCCGCAAGGCTACCAGCAGCAGCAGTTCCAACAGCAGCGCCCGCCCCAGCAGCAGGCCAACTGGCAGCCACCACAGCGCCTCCCGTCTGGCGGCCACGGCGGCAATCACGCCAACCACAGCGGGCACCAGCAGCAGCAGCGCGTGCCACCCGGCGCGGCGATGGTGGACAACCCGCCCCGCCGAACCAGTTCAAACCCCAACGCCGGCGGCGCGTACTACGGCCGTGAGGAGCAGCAGCAGTTTTACGGGGCGAACAACCAGCGGCCGGCGAACCAGTACCAGTACGTCCCCGCGCCGCCGGGCACGTCGCGCCAGCCTGTCCCCTCTGGCCAGCAGTACCCGCACCACCGTTAGTGCTAGCTACGAGCTAGCGCCGGGGCGCAAGCCGCGATCTGACCGATATCCATGGGCGTGGTGGCTTCGTTTTCCGCTGTTACGCCATACCTTCCACTCTTTCTTTCTCATCTTGCATCCGCGGACGCCGCCACCTTCCGTTGCGCCGCGCCGCGTGCCGCCGCCGCCGCTATGCCCGATCAGTACATATCCCCCGTACGTAGCGCACGACCGGGGACGCGTGGACAGTATCCGTACTATACCATGTAGGCCGCGTCTCCGATCCACCCCCATGCCATATCCCGCACCCACCCACTCTCATTCCATTCCATTCCCATTCCCATTCCCATTCTCATTCTCATTACATTCCATTCCATACCGTGGGCAGCCGCTCTGTATCACGCCTGCTCCATGCAGCATCTGTTCAACGCGAGTGCATAGACTATAAAGGATAGAGGACAAGGAGAGGGACTAGCAAATGTTGAGGGATGCCCGCGGTTCCACCCGGCCAAGAGGCCGGCCATCGTCCGCCAGCGTGGAGTCCTTGCGGAGGCTGGAGGCGGACGGCAGAAGGGGAGGGGGCGCGCCGGCTGGCCAGAGGCTGTCCGGCGCGCGCGGTGCTGTCGGCGACTTCAGTTGACCCGCGGGCGTGGGGTGCGCGCGCGGGTCTTGAGTGACGCCAGGGGAGGGGGGGGGGGGGGGGGGTAAGAAGGGCTGTGGGGGTGGTGGGGGGGGGGGGGGGGGGGGGGGGGATGAAGGATTCTGGATACTCGATGCTTGGATATGTATGATGAAATAGAAAATACATGCAAGCAGAGATACAATAAAAACTCACTATACAGTCGCCTCTCAGCAAACACGTCACTTACAGTTTTTGGTATGTACGCACCAGATGAGACCCCGCGCCGGAGTGAGATCCCGCGGCGCGGGTCAATTTGTGGTGCACATTGTTCTTGGCCACTTCAGGCACCCGAGCCCGCACGAAGTACAGCAGGGCGGGGCAGATGTGGTCGTGTGGGGAAAGATGGGGAGGGGTGGGGGGAAGAGGTGGGGGGATCAGGTGGGGGGGGAGAAGAGGTGGTGAGAAGGAGAGGAGGGGGAGAAGGAGGAGAAGGAGGGGGGACACAGCAGACACAAACCTTTGCTAGATCGTCACCATCGTAACCATCGTGAACGTCGTACACATCGTGCTCGGAGACCCAGAGATGGATGCAGGAAAAGTTAAAAGATGATGAAGTGGATGAAGAAAGAAAGGAGAAGATGCAAAGAATCAGAAAAAAAAAAAAGTCAGGATCGCGCGGTCGTCAACCCAGACACACACATCCCGTCCATCCGCGCTGCTCTGATCCTGATCCGCTGGTGCGAAAGGATCGGCATCGGCATCGGTCGGCGTCGGCCCGGCAATGTGGCACCTGTTGCAAGGTGTTTATGCGTTTACGTCATCTACCCTCTTCTATGCACGTGTTCATTGTCTCTCAACTCTCAAAAATGACGTGTGATTAGGGAGTTTTGTGTTTCTGTGATAGTGTGCCGGCGTGCTCCGTGTCCTCCGTAGCTCCGTGGATCCGTGTCCCCCGTGCCTTGCCATGCGCCATGCTTGTCGCCATTGGGGCGTGCGCATGACGTACGCGAGCAGGTGATCAGCGGATGTGTGGCGCCAAGAATGCAGTGCATGTAGTCGGAGGGCACTGGGCATCACGGTACGTATGGCGTGCATGCACATTCTGTATGGTGTGAGGAATGAGTGATGGAGCGAGGGGACGATGGCGACAGCTGTGCAGCGGAGAGTGTGTGCGCTAGTGGGTTGAGTACGTCGAGTTGGGTGGCGGAGGCACGCTACCGGGAGTGAATGCTGAGTACACCATGTGCTTCCTGACTCGGCGCACGGAGCGGAGTACGTACGCGGAGTGCGGAGCGGGCGGGCGAGCAGCAGTACGGCGGTGACTCCTCGGGCAAACGCCGGGCTCTGCCTATCCGCTGTGTAGCTGTATATGCTACTTGGTGCTCACTGCTCACTAGCTCACTAGCTACTGCTCACGCCATCTTCCGATTTCAATGGCGACATAGCAGACAGGGGCAGAAAAAAATATGGAGAGCAACTTTTATGAATGTTATCGCGTGCCACTTTTGCTTGTCGAGAGTGCAGCACGCCATTCAGGATCACAGTTTATCAGGGGATAAAAGTGGGGTATTAGAGAGTGATTAGGATGCTGGCATGGGGGTGCATTATCATCGGATAATCTCAATCAAACTAAATCAAATTAAATCAAATCAAATCCCCCACGCCCACTGGCCTTTGGCCACTGTGGTGGCATCGCAGCACGTAATCGTAATGCAAATCGTAATCTCAATCACTCTCTGCTAGCAGTGTGTGTTGCCGCCACCAACAACCTCTCTCATCACCTGCATTGCTCGTCCTCACCACCTCTCCGTCCTCATCCACATACACATCCACATATCCCCCTCTTGTGGATCTCTCTTGATCTCTCATTCTCTTTCCCACTCTCATCTCTATCCACCTCTTGGCCACCACAGCCGTCGCACAGCGACACAAAAACCATACATAACCCCATCTTGACACCACCACACGACCCCCGCCCCCGAGCCCCCCACCCAACCCCCGGCTTGCAAGCGGACAAAGCCGAGCCAACCTGAGTTGGGCTTTGCCGAGCGACCGAACAGCAACTCGAGTACTCGAGTTCTCCTCCCTCGAAAAGACTAGACGACCAACACCCGGTCTGCACGATTCTCACGACACACGACATACACGCAAGACCCCAGACCCCTTCCTTGCACTGCACCGATCAGCGGATCGCATCTTGGAAACTCAGAGCGACCTCTCGGTAACTCGCATTTTCCCAAACTACGGGCTTCGTGCGACCGTCTTTGACCCTCTCGTTCGTCGCCCTCGACCGACAAACCTCTGCCCTTCGGCTCCAGTTCCACCCAGCCTTTGATCCACCTTCCTCGCCACTAGGCACTTATCTGCGGTTCAACCCCGTTAGAAACACTCCATGTCCAACCATTTCGAGTCCTCCCTCGACGTGCACGCGCACGCGCCTGCCGCGGGGTCCAGCATCATGGGCGACGACGAGTCGCCGTTCTCCAAGGACGGCAGGAAGCTCTGCGTCCGCCACAAGCAGATGGCAAACCAGAACGTCAACGCAAAGCTGCAGAAGGTGGGTTGCTTCAAGCTGAAGTGTTCTAACCCCCAGTCGCTCGACTCCCTGCCCGTCTCGGAGCGCGCGGACATTACCAACCTCTGGTCGACGTTCTCCGCTGCCTCGCACAACAAGCGCAAGATCATCCTCGAGGGCATTCTGACAATGTGCTGCTTGTGAGTGTGACCAGTGGAACCCAGCTCACACCAGTTCCCAACTCTCCCATCTCTCCGACTCCCTTAACCGTATCATCCGCATCGACCCGTTTACGCTCCTCCCCCGCGAGGTGTCCCTCCGCATTCTGGGGTACCTCGACGCCATCTCGCTCGGCCGCGCGGCACAGGTGTCCCTCACGTGGAAGTCGCTTGCCGATGACGACCTTCTCTGGCGCAGGATGTGCGGACAGCACATTGACCGCAAGTGTGAAAAGTGCGGCTGGGGATTGCCGCTGCTTGAACGCCGGCGTCTCAAGATTGAGCTCAAGGACCGCAGCCCAGCTGCCGCTTTGGGCGTCGGGCACCACGACCACCATCACGACGGCATCCAGCAGCTCATGACGCGCTCAGAGGCCCTGGCTGCAATGCCCCCAAGCGACCACTTCCAGTCGACAGTCACCTGCGATCCCGCCGCACCCTCCCCGATTTCGACCCTCAAGCGCGCGGCGCCGAGCTCGTCTGTCGCCTGGCCCGCTGAGAAGAAGCGCCGCCACGGCGGTGGCAGCGACTCGGAAGGCGACGACTCCCATCCGACTGTCACTGGCAGCCTCACGCGCGAGGTCCGCCTCACCCGCCCTTGGAAGTCCGTCTACTGCGAGCGTCTTGTCGTCGAGCGCAACTGGCGCAAGGGCCGTTGCCACTCCAAGACGCTCAAGGGCCACACGGACGGCGTCATGTGTCTGCAGTACCACACCGCGCTATCGGACCCCGACTACCCCGTGCTCATCACTGGCTCGTACGACCGCACCGTGCGTGTATGGAACCTCGACACGGGCGAGCAGGTGCAGGTGCTGCGTGGCCACACGCGTGCCGTGCGCGCGCTGCAGTTCAACCAGATGCTGCTCTTCACCGGGTCCATGGACGGCACGGTGCGGATGTGGAACTGGCGCAAGGGCGCCTGTATGCGTGTGTTCGAGGGACACACCGACGGCGTCGTGGCCCTCAACTACAATGGCTACCTCCTTGCTTCGGGCAGCGCGGACAAGACCGTGTGTGTACGCAACTTCCGCACCGGGGGCCGCTTCTTCCTCCGCGGCCACGACGACTGGGTCAACCAGGTTGTCCTGTGGGACGGCAAGTCGTCGCCCGGTGATCTGGACCCTACCGCACTTCCCCGATTCAACAACGCGCGCGCCCGCACGCAAGGTTCGCCGGGGCTTGACACTGCACCCGGCGACGAAATCGACGTCGGTCAGATGCTCTTCTCCGCGTCGGACGACCTGACGATCAAGCTTTGGGACCTCACCACCGAGCAGTGCATCCGCACGTTTGCGGGCCACAAGGGCCAGATCCAGAGCTTGTGCCTGCTCATGGTCGACCAGCCAGACGACGATGCGGACGAGGACGGCCGCGAGAGCCGCTTCACGTCTCCGACTGCGACTCTTGTTCCCGCCAACCAGGTCGCCGGCCACCTCGCCGTCCCCTCGGCGGAGGCTGCGCCCGGCTTTGACCCCGTGCTGCACAACTCGCGCCGCGACGAGGTGATCACCCCGCGCGTGATCGTGCACTCTGACGACGAGGGCCGCGACTCGCGCCGCAAGAAGGAGCGTTCCCCGCACCGCGACGTCAAGTGTGCTGTGCTCGCGAGCGGCTCTCTCGACGGGACGGTCAAGCTGTGGGACGTCGAGAGCGGACGCGAGAAGAACACGCTCTTCGGACACATTGAGGGCGTGTGGGCGACCGACATGGACGCGTTGCGCCTCGCGTCGGGCTCGCACGACCGCACGATCAAGGTCTGGGACCGCGAGTCGGGGCACTGCGTGCAGACCCTCGTCGGCCACCGCGGCGCAGTCACGAGCCTCCAGCTCTCGGACGACATGATCGTCTCGGGATCGGACGACGGCGATATCATGGTGTGGAGCTTTGCGCCCCAGGCCCAAATCGGGCAGGCGCAGCAGGCGCAGGTGCAGCGCGTAGACGAGTAGAGAGACCCCAACCCCACCCCCACATCATCCAACCAACCCCACCACATACGCATTATTCTTCATTCCTCATATCCTCATTCTCATTCCTCATTGACCATACATTAGTTGTACATCACCTAGTCAATATCCCATGAATGTACCGTATCAAAGAACAAGAGTGTGACCTGTGACAGTAGTGGTGACTGATCGTGACTGGCATGGCTGAATTCCGCGGCATGTCCGTTGATCTGTTACCATTGTGGGTCATTACGAGAGCACGAGATCACGAGCTCCACGAGCTACGAGACGCCCCCAAGTCACAACATGACAAGTCACGTCGAAAAAGGTCACGATCGAGCGGAAGCAAAAATGCGCGTTCGGTTGGGTTTCCCACAAAACGCGTCGCCACCAAGACGAGACGAGAGAGAGACGAGCAAGAAGAAGCGAGCACAACCCGCAACTCTCGACCAGTCTTTTGGGACCCACACAATATCAAGCTTAACATCAACACAACACCCAACGCGACACAACACAACATCTAGTACCCAATACTCAACACCCCATCTTCCCCATCACCCATTACCTTTGACCCCGCCCCATCTTCCGCCCCACCATCCCGCCCTGCACACGCGCGATGCCCCAGAAACATTCCCAGGCATCCCTCGAGGAGCTCGCGGAGCGGTACGTCGTATACAGGGATATAGGGATACGCTGACGCCAGGATCGTGTACTCTGAACGGTGTGAGTCGCGGCAAATCGAAGATGAGCGAAAGGGAGTGAGAGGGGGAAAGGAGATGGGGAAGGAGGGGGAGGAGAGAGGGGGCAAGGAGCGAGTGGGGAAGGGAGAATAAGGATGGGAGGGGAAGGAGATATGGAGAGCGGAGAGCGGCGAGCAGCGAGCAGCGAGCGGCGAGGAGCCTCGGATGTGGCGGTCTGCACGACGAGTGCGCATCGCGCGCCGGGAGTCCGTCTCCCGCTCTTCAGTGGCTTCATCTCCGGATATTCGCGCGCTGCGCCCGCGCGTCGCGTCGCGTCCTGTCTCGCCCCGCCTCGCGTTCTCGACACCGGACACCGGTATCTCCTCGCTTCCAGATGCGCGACGCGCACACCAAAGCGGACGCGACGCCGGGCCTGGACGGGGGAAGCGCGCGAGTTGAATCGGTGCGGGATGCACTTTGCCCCTCCCTGCGATGGGGAGCGGCGATAGGACGCGACAGGCGGCCGGTTCCAAGCTCCAAGTGTTGTGTCTTGCATGAGCATCGGACGTGCGGTCCGTGCGAATGATTCTGCATTGTTCCGCTGCCCCCGGAGAACTCATACTGATCGCAGACTCGGACGACAACTTCGAGTACCGCCACGTGATCCTCCCGAAGCAGATGCTCAAGGTGCTGCCCAAGAGGTGCGCAGCGAGTGTGGTCGATTGCGCTGACGGGCAGCTTTTTCGCACAGGACGACTCTGGGCTGTTGAGAATTCTTGACGAGCACGAGTGGCGCGGGATCGGAATCACGCAGAGCCTGGGATGGCAGCACTTTGAAGTACATGGTGAGTGCTAGTGACGAATGACGAGTGACGAGTGAGACGACACCGCTGACGCCAGCCCCCGAGCCGCACATTTGTGAGTCCAGCTGACGAGATTACGATATTCCTAAGCTGACAACAGTGCTCTTCCGGCGCCCACTTCCCGTGAGTTATGACCCCATGTGCCCACTGACGCGCAGGGCAACTAACCGCCTCGTTCCGGCCCCGCCGGTTCCTGTCCATCGCATCGTTCTTGAGAAGAACAGACCTAGCCACACGACCACAGAACAGACCCCACCGACCCACGAACACTCGCACCTACCACCGACAGTCCCAATCCCCCGTCCCCAGTTCCCAATCCAGCTCCCAGCTCCCAGTTCCCGGCTCCGCCCGCCGCATTCCCATGCCATTCGCCCATTCCATCCAGCACCGCCCACAAGACCCAGACGAGTGCATGTACCCGTTCCGTAGCCCGGTAGATTTTGGTTATGTCATGGTCTGGTGTCTGTTTTGGGAGAAATCATTGACATTGCGTGACATTGTGTGGCGCCGGAATGCGAATGATGGAGGCTGAACGGCTAGTGTCACGCAAGCGTGAAACAGAACTATTAAGCTGCAAAGGCACAAGTTTGACGCACAGTAGAGGCGCAGACAGATAACACATCTAACACGCACATGACACTCGTGTACGATCCGCCGTCGCATGCCCAATTGTTGACTCTGCCGACCTTCAGGAATCACGCAGTCCTCCCGTCCTCCAGAACACGCTCTCCCAGCCGCACTCCATGCCCTACTCCGCTCCAGGTCCATTCACAATGCCGCGCACACTCAAAACTAGAAGCTCATCCGATGCATCAGCCCCGCATATGGCGGGGACGACTCGTCCGAGCCGGGGTGTAGGGGAAGGGAAAGAGAAAGCACGCGGGAACGCAGCGCTTAGTCAAAGAGGCCGAAGCCCATGTCGTCGTCCGACTCCTCCTTCTCCTCCTCCTTGGCGGCCTCGGGGGCGGCCTCGGCGGCACCGCCGGCAGCGGCACCACCGGAAGCGGCGCCGGCAGCGGGGGCGGCACCGCCCGAGGGGACCGAGGCGAGCTTGGAGGTACCCTCAACGATGAGCTGTGGGTCAGTAAATACTCAAGAGAATTTTCTGAAGTTTCTTTTCGCTTTCGCTCCACATACCTCGTTGACGTCCTTGCCCTCAAGCTCGGAGATGAGCTTGTCGAGCTGGGCGGCGTCGGCCTCGATGCCAACGGTGGAGAGGAGCTCCTTGACGTCGGAAGCCGAGGGGGAGGCGTTGCCACCCTGCTGGAGGAGGAGGTAAGCGGCGAGGTGCTTCATCTAAGGATGTTAGTTTTGCGGGATGGGCGGGGCGAACGGTGCGCGACGGAGGTTGGGATCGGGGTCGGGGTCGGGTCCGTAGGGAGGGAAGAGAGATAGACAAGTGCGCGGGATTGATGACTGTGGAGGATATTTCAAAAGTTGAGGAATTATTCTCCAGACCCATCGAATCCTCCGCAGCAAGCAGCCATGTCGCGGAATCATGCGCGCCGCGTCCACTCTGCCGTACACATGCCCTTCTCCATCTCCCCTCGCGGGCCCGAAGCGGTTCGAGACGCGATTCGGATCCGTGCCCGACTCGAGACTCCAAACTCAAGACCCCGATCCGCCCCTCTTGTCGCGATCACCGATGGGGACGCACTTTGATATGGCGACGTAAACCGATTTAAGCCGGAAAGCAGGAATACGCTAGAGCCTGCGATCAGTATGCGTTCACTACCGCTTCGTGCTTGCTCGCTGTTGCAGCGTTGCAGTCTGGATACTCACCGATGGGTTGGTTGGAAGGAAAGAAACAACTCGCAACTCTGCAAAGTGCTGCTATCCCTCCGGCCCGCCACACTCCGTCCCACACTGCACTCAACTACACTCACCCGCACCGCACGAGGGAATCATCCAGATGGAAGTGGAAAATTGGGCAGTGGGCGGGATTATGGCGGCGGAGTTTTGGGACATCGCTTTAGAAGATGTGGCGGCGGGGGCAATTGAACATCACTTCTGGGTACCTTGCGTTCTGCGGAGTTCATTTCATCTCCGTTGGTGGAGGTGATCCGCATCTGGATGGATCAACACGGTCATCCAAGGGCGAGCGAGACAATGTTGGGCAACAACAACAATAACAATCTCTACACCGTCACCATCACCGTCGCATCGATAACAAACATTGACATTGACAAACAGCGGCAATGGAGCCGCGTCTCCGCCGCCGCCCGCCATCTTCTCCAGCGCGGAGAGTGGATCTCAACCCTGATCCGCGGACACGTCTCCTCGCGGAACTGACACCTTCAAGTCGATCAACTCGAGCCCACTCACTCTCCAAGCCTTACCAGCCCACCACCCCGTCGCCCTTCTCGCCGCCCTCGCTTCCCTCTCATGCACTCCGCCTCCCGCCGCTTCCGCCGACTACATCGACGATCCGGCATCTCCGCACTGTGCTCGAGGACACGCCGCCGCGCCTGCGCGCGCTCGAGGAGGGATGGCGCGGAGAACGGGCCAGGGTGCGGGACGAGGTGGCGCGCCTTGCTGGCAGGGTTGGGCGGGATGGGGAGAGAGTATATGAGCAGAATAAGGGAGGGAGGGAGATGAGGGCAAGAACGGAATCTGTTGGGGATAGCGATGACGACGGGCGAAATGTACGCCTTGGCGCACCGGTGCCGGGCGGGAGTCGACATCATGGTCGAGAAAGAGATCGGGATCGAGATCGAGGCGTGCCGCAGAGTCGAGATCAGAAGAGCAGAAATGTGGTCGAGGAAGATCTTCGGCGCCCAAGTCACTGTTCCAAAGAACGCTTCATGGACGGCGACGGTCGAGCAACGAAACCGGACACAGGGAGAGGTGCCGCCAGCCGGGCCTATAACTCCGTTTCCCGTCCGCAAGCCTATGACCGACCGCGAGAGCGGCGCGCTCGCGAGCAAGAGCCTGACCCATCGCCTGCAGTCCCCCAGCCTCCTCGGTGCAAGCCCTCCCAAGCAATCCAGAATGCAGCCCGCCCCCTCTCGCGACACGCGTCAGACAAGCACAGGCCCCTCGACGGCACGCCTCTTCCAGCCCCCACGCCTGACCGCACGATCAGGTGGAAGGACACGGTCTCGACAAGCGTGTCCGTGTCGCACACGGCCGGCCTGCCGACGCCGCCGTCGAGTCCTTCGCCGGAGAAAGATGGGGAGAGAGCAGCACAGGAGGTGGATGTCGTGGATGTCTTCACGGGGGAGGTACCAAGTTTACCAATACCACGACCGTCCAGCCCGCAACCCCAGCTCCAACCTCAACCTCCACCTCCGAGCGGGAGATCCTCTGCGCCGCTCGCAATCGCGCCACACCCGCTTCCCCCGGGACGCACCCGCCTGCGCTCAGGCGACGTCGTGACCGTCCACCCGCCCGAGGACGCAGTGGCGCTAACACTTGTCCTCGGCGCGAGCCGGAGCGTTGTACGTGTTCTACGTGGCGGGGAACAGATGGAGTGTTGGGCTGGGCGGGGGAAGGACGGAGAGCCCCGACATGGTGACGACAAGAACAAACGACACGACCGACATGAACGACATGAACGGAATGAACGACATGAACGGAATGAACGACATGACAATAAAGAATCTCCCAAGCTCAAGCTGTCCGACTCGTCTCAGCTCCGCACACTCGCGCTGGGGAGCCTCGATGCCGACGGGCGGCGCATCTGGGCGCGCGTCGCGGCCGACGTTGCCGCAGTCAAGCGCTTCCAGCCGCGGGTAAGTGGCCCCCGCTTTAGCTTTTCTGACGACAGGTCAAGCTGTACACGCCGCTCGGGGACGTGGTCGTGACGTGCGCGACGCCGCCGGACGTTGTCCTCACCTTCCAGCTGTACTCTAATTATGGCTCGCGAACGGACAAGACCACAAGCTCGGGTACGGAGACCCGCGTCCGGCTGCGGTACTCGCTCAGCGGGGGCGAGTACATTCTCGACACGGCGCTGCGTGCGCGCGGCGAGACGTTCAAATCTAGGCGGACCGCGCGCCTCCTCCCGCCGTCAGCGGTGAAGGGTGACTATGCACCGCTCGGGATCGGGACGACCGCGGAGTGGACGACCGCCGAGACCGAGGCGCTCCGCCGGCTGTGGGAGGTGCGCGCGCTGTGGCGCGGATATGTGCTTGCGCCCGAGTAACATGTTGTTGTATGGAATGCCTAGACGGAATGTACGATGTAGATGTGGTTGATGTAGATGGATCGGTGTAGATGCAGATGCACAAGCCTCGATGCGCCCGATGCTCGAAGCAGTGGCATTGTCCTGGAGGGTGCCAGGGTAACCTTGCACGGAATTATCCGGCGATACGACCTCGTGGCTCTCCCCTCACCTCGTCCTCTTTGCTCGTTTCCGATTTCGAGATTTCCTGACATTCTCTTATCGAACAACCACACAACCACCCACTCGTTCCCAAACACCATGACGCTTCTCCGCCCCGCGCGCGCAACGCTGACCCGGGGCCTGAGCACGTCGGCACGGGCGAGCGCGCCGCCCCCCGCGCGGCGCGGCCGCAAGGACCTAGAGGAGACGTACGAGAATCCAGGCGGGCACGCGCCGGTGCTCGCGCCGCGGATCAGCGAGCTCACAAAGGCGGATCTACACACGCCCATTGTCTTCCGCACGCCCGTGCCCCGCTCTCCTGACTTTCCGACCCGGTTCCCAGACGCCCCGGTCCACGAACACATCAACTACCCCCACCGCCTGTTTGCGCCTGTTTCCCCCTCCGAGATGCCCGAGGCGGCCGGCGAAAAACCCCCGCGCAATCCCTTCCGCCAGGCTGTTACGGGTATCTCGCAGCACTATCTCCGCAAAGCATCGTACTTTACCATTCACTCGAGCCGTGTCGCGAACATGACGACTGGTGGACGAGTGTGAGTCTGGGAGCTTGAGCAGCGGCTTGTTTTGTTGTCAGCTCGCTTCCCTTGATCTTGCAGACTTCTGACGACAGGTACACGATCACCACGACGGAGATCGTCGGCATTCCCGAGCTCGGCCTCGTGGGCCTTGCGCGCGGCAAGGGCCCCGAGCCCGCCGACGCGACGGACAAGGCGCGGGAGAAGGGTGAGTGCAGGCTGGAGTCATGGGCATGGGGGCAACGGAGACGGAGACGGAACCGGAGACGGAGACGGGCAAAGGCAGGCCACAGGGAGAATGAGTGGCGGGCCGGGGGCGAATGCGCGCTGCGTGCCGAGTGCCGAGTGCACGTCTCGCTGCAACACTCTGCATTGCACTTCGTAAACTTCCAGACATTCACTAACGACAGCGATCCTCTCGATGGACTATGTCAACCGGTTCGAGGGCCGCACAGTGTGGGGCCAGGGCAAGGAGCTGGTCGGCAAGTGGGGCACGACGGTCGTGTCGATCCGCGCCCGCCCACCCGGTTTCGGCCTCCAGGTGCCCCTGGTCCTGCACCACCTCTTCACGGCGTGCGGTATCCAGGACGCGAGCGCGAGCATCGAGGGCTCGCGCCACCCCGTCAACGTCGCAAAGGCTGCGCTCCAGGTCCTCCACCCCGGCGTGAGTTTTCGTTCTCAAGTATCGACAATACTAATGAATCCAGTTTGGTCCCCCGGGCCTTGGATCTGGAAAGGGCACGTCGGGCCGCCGCGAGGACAAGGGCGCGGGCATGCGCTCCGTCACCGACCTCCAGCGCCAGCGCGGACGGTACGCCGTCGAGGTCACCCGCTAGGCTGGAGAGCTGGCGCATATAGCATTCATTTCACGTCTCATGCACATGTTGGATATCAGGTGGGAGAGGGGAAGGGGAAGGGAAAAAGCAAATGGGAATGGAAAATGGTCTGAGGGGAGATGATGGAAGCCAGCTGTTGCACTTCTCCGTGGTCAGTTCTGCAGATCAGTGGGACAAGAGAATGCTCCGGCTCTTCGGCCATTTCCACCTTGCACCGTCAAACTCCTTCGCCGTCGCCGCCGTATTAACAATCTATGCAAAGGTAGTGCCACAACAGTACAAACGCGAATCATAATAATCATTAGCCACCGCTGATTGCACTAGTCGCGCACGGTGGAGAGGCGGCCGAGAACGGCAAGGACGACAATGGCGACAAGCCAGCGCCATGATGGCAGCCAACCACCGCCGTGTTGTCTCTGGAGCTGGGCGGGTGCTGGGATTATCGGATTTGCGTCAGTGTTGTTTGCTGTGGCGGGAATTGTTGCTGGTGGGGAGAGAGCAGGGCTCTGATTGCGGGTGGGGGCGGCGGTGCTCTGAGGTGTCGACTGGACGGATGAAAGGGGCGAGTGTGGGCTGGAGGGAACGTGAGAGGAGCGCTTCAATTCTGCGGCCTCAATAGGGAAAACATCAGTGTCAGCAGCAAACCGCGATGCGGCCGTCAACATACCGAAGCGCCGGCCTGACCACCCATGTCAGGAAGGTCCGTCATCTGCTCCGTCGCGTACTTGGGGAAAATGTCCTGGCGGTTAGGAGACTTTACGCGATGGGTCACAAACCTTGAACTTCTTGTTCTTGAGGTTGAACGCATGAGATGCAGCAGCGAGCTGACGCTTCTGCGCATCGGTCGTTTTGACTGCACCGGCGGTGATTCTGCCGTCAGCTTAGTTCCACATACAATGTAGCTTACTCGTCGCTGAGCATGAAGGACAGCAGGCCGGTGAGGATGGTTGCGACCGACCTAGGGTCAGCGAGTTCCAGTTAGACATTATAATACACACCATGCGGCATTCCAGCTAGACGTCAGGTCAGTATCAATAACAATAACAGCATTCGATCAACATACGTGTTGGGGTGGCTTGGGCGTCAGTGCTGTGACACAGGTTTCAGACGATGCCGCGTTCGCGTACGCGGGTACTCACTACGAGGTCATGCTCATGCAGATCTTCACGCCAGGCTCAAAGCGGCCCGAGGGCGTGAACATCTTGACATCAGGAGGCTTGAACGCTGCGGATCAGTGATGCGCGCCTCGCGGCCGAGTCACTCACGGTAGTCGCTGGGGAACCAGATGAGGCCATGGTACTCGCCGCCAGCGTATGGTGAGTCAGGCGGTCCGCGCTGTGTGTGAGTGGGATGGACCTGCGCCGCAGGCGGGACGGCCTCAAGGAGGTGGGCTTACAATAATGAAGTGCCCTGCAGCGTCAGTACGGAATTCTCCTGTTCTGCTCAGTGTCAACTCACAGTCGAGGATGTTCTTCTCCTCGGGGACAGCCCAGATAAACGGGGGCGGGCTCTTCTGCATCGAGAGGTACTCCTGCTGGGTTAGTGGTCGTGCACAGACACGGTGCGGGCGAGCGGGCGCCGTCCAGTGAAATTGGATGTGTGGCTTGCGCTTGTGGGAGAAGGCAGTAGCCCAAGCCCATGCATGCGCGACGGAGGCAGCGCGCCGGGCGTCGGGTATTGTTCAAGGCCCGACTGTTGCCCAGCGAGGGCTCACCTTTTGGAGCTGTGGTGTGAGCATGATGCATGTAAACAGCACAAGGGCACGGCAAACGGGCACAAAATGACCACGTTGCCACCCAACAGCAGCGACGTACCCTCTTTTGGGCGACTTTGGATGCCATGATTGTCGTGGCGAGCGCCGGGCGAGGGGCGGGATGGGTAAGCGAGGGTGTGGGGTGTTGAGTGAATGAGATAATGAGAGTGGGAGAGAGTGGAATGCCGAGGACGACGATGATGGCGACGACGGGGGTGGTGGTGGTGACGACGACTATTGTGAGAGGGAAGGGAGTGAAATGGGAAAGAGTGGGTTTGGTAATGGAACATTGGGCACACCGCCAAGCTGCCAGAGCTGGTGGGGGATCGGGGATCGGGCAACGGGCAATGGGAAGGCCGGCGGTGCCCGCCGCGCATACGGATGGGGAAGGTGGTAGCTCTGTGATAGCACATTATGAATGACGTGTCCTAATACTTAGGTATTATAGCACGCTACTCCCATGCATTCATTTGTGGATATCCCCTAATCCAGATATCCGCTCATCGTGTGAGCGCTTTGCGGGACCCCGCCTCCACCTTTTTGGTCCACCACCTGTTTGTGGACAAGCGGCCAGTACAGTACATAGCTTTGATAGCGCGATAGCGCTTCTTATTCTCAGCTCATGTAGTCAGCCCTATTTAACAGGGCGACCGTGCGAGGAGTAGCTTTTAGCTCTAAATATACAGCAAACACTGACATTTTGCTGCTCTGGGCCGGGGTCGGAATTAACTATAAGTGCAGGAGGCCATGGCGAGAAGGCAGTAGTCAATGCAACTGGGGTCGCTCAATGCACCGGAGTTACCCCATTGTATCCGTGTCCCCCTTATCAATGATCTCTGTTCGAAGGAAAAGCACCTGGTTTTAGAGAAGAGCAGCTGACAATGATGTGTTGTGGGTGTTCAAGGCTATCACGGGCCACTGTCATCAAATGGCTTCGGCGACGACTCGTAATTAATGGCTGTACTGCAGATGTGGCACTTCAACCTCGTGCACCGATAAAGAAACACTGCCTAAGCACCTTCAAAGAAATGGTTTATTGTTTACGGTCACACATAGTAAACCACACTGCGAAGAAGCAGGGCGCATGTGTAGGAATACAATAAGTAAGAAGACACCAATGCTGTGAAAAAGCGGAAAAAAATCAGGGAAACTCATCAGTCTCGAAACATGACAGATAGCAAACATCTCCTGGTCAACGAGGCCCAAGCCATCGCACCGAGAAACAGAAACAGCATTCGAACAATGAACAATCCAACTTCAGAGCGAAAGGACGTGAGTCTCAGCTTATGGGAACAACAGTTTGCCCGGTCAGTCCGCGGTCCGGTTTCGGACAGGGGGCTCGTGCCAATATCAGCGCATTGAGATGCCCGGCCTGGCAACAAACCAACTGGCAACAAATCAACCAGTCTGGACAATACGCCGAACGTTCGGCCGCGCTCTGTCGCGTGTCCGACATCCCTCGTAGATGGTGCATTGTGCGAGACTTAGCATGTGGGGATTTCGCATATCGGTAGGGAAAGAATTGTTCCCCGCAATGAGAAGGAGAACAATGACGAGAACGCACAACCGCTTCCCCCCAATCTTCTCCGAGTCAAGAGCTGGTTAGCGCAGGGCTCAGAACAACAAGAGGAGAACAAGAGATCAAGAGAATGAGAACAAGAGTACTTCCAACCAGGGTCACATCGGATGACACTTTGACTAGAGCGCCACCTCATCAGAAAACCAAAACACTCACATGGATCCTTACAGGATCAACATCGAGATGACTCGATAGCTGTGGCTCGACTTCAAGGGCGTCGATCTGCACTACTCGGGCTCGATATTCGGGGGCGGCCGGACTCGTGCACTAGACGGGAATGCCCCGACGCCCTCCGGATCAACGCAGATCGTCTGACGCCAGACTGGGTCCAATGATCGTCGCTATCTTATTATTCATACCCGGCGTCCCATTCGTCCAGACGAAGACCCTCAGAATTCCGTGATGAATCCAAATCTCGACTCGGGGTACGTTCCAGACAGATGGGACCAAAATTCACCGGCCGGGGGATGATTCCGATAGGACGGCGGAGGTGTAAGGACCGACGGGGCCGGAGTCCGTGTTGTAAGGGGTCATCGAGGGCAGGGACAGGGAGGTGACAGGGAGGTGTTAGGGATGCTGCAGGGATCAAGATTTCGCGGCCCGTGGAGGCCCACGCGCTGCTCATGTCAGGTAATGTGTTTCTAGTGCCACCACTTCTGTCAGATTGGCCATATTGGATATCGGTCCGACGGAGGGATGTTGACATGAATGAGAGGTGGATGGTCACCTGAATGAGACGAGTGGATAATGGCAAAGATGGTTGTGGCGCCAATCTGGCGATCGCGCGATATCATTCACGATCGGGGCGCCACGCAGCGCTATCCTGTCGTATCAGTGTGCATGCTGCATACTACGTATCTCTCCCGACACGGACACCAGGAGCAGTCAGTGTGAGTACGCAACTGCAAGTCCAGACTGCAGGACTGATGTCTGCATGCACGCCCAATCGCGACAACAGCGGCGGCAATCGCGCAATCGAGAGCTACCAGACGGAGGATGGGAGCCTATGAAATATTCCCCGATGCCATCGGACGGCGCCAGCGGAGTGCGCCGCTCGGGCATCCAAAGCATTTCCCGCGTTCTGGATCTGGATGGTGGTTACGTTCGGTAACGAAGAGTACGGCTCGCGTGCCTGCCACCAGTTCAATCCTCAGTGTCGGCCGGCACTTGTACACGGACCACCTGCCGGCATCGTCGCGGTTTACGAGGGGGAGGAACGGTGCCGTTCAATCGAATCCTATTCCTATTCCAACCCCCGCGCGTCGTATAACGCTCCTCATCGACGCCGAGATATCGGTCGCCGGTCACCGGTCGTCACTGGTCGTGCCGTGGCGCTCGACGGGGTGGATATCGGGCATCATGGGGTTCTGTCGCCTTTTCGGGAGCTGAGCCTCACGGATGCGGATGCAGATGGGATTGGGATCGTACAGATGTGCATTCGGTAGATCATCTCGGCGGGTTCGGCGGAGACCGATTGGCCGACGTGCCGAATCCGACCCCACCTTATGAGCTGAGAGGTTGTCTCACCCTAATCCCCCGAGTCTGAATCTTAATACCTAGCGAGATCTAAATCGTCAACTGCCAGCTTGCAGATCGCGCCGTCGTAAGCTGTTGGAATCCATTTAACAGCTGTATGTAATGCCCGCCAGGGGCAACGCCATCTCGTCATTGCAGGCACGGCCGCCATGGCGTATGAGAGAGTATACGCGACGGCGCGGCTCCACGCTGCTCGCAGTCTCGGGGTGTAATGTCACCAATCGCAGCAGGATACTGGGGCACACGACCAACCGCGAGCGGCGCTTATGGTGTGGTCGTGTGAGGGATGTTTGTGTGCCGTATGTCGGCGGCAGCTCCACTCTCTGCCGTCACAATGTGTGTTGATCTCCATGCCGTCGCCTGCAATCTCACATGAGACATCCTGCCTACTTCCAAGCAGGCATGCAGGCAAGATCTAATCAGGAAAGGAATGTTCCATCGAACATATCGCCAAAATCTGAGTCCAGTTACCCCTACACAAATGAAACAAAGGTGAGCAGCGCAGCATACTCAGAATAGAGCAAGGCGGACGCGCTAGACCGCTAATCATACAATAGGGCAATCCTAATCGAGCTAGGGATTATGGCGCTAATTACAAAGGCGCGCTCACACAAGGCAGGGAACAGAGGAGAGCTGTTTTTCGCATTTCCATCTTTGTTTGATCTGAAAATTTGTAGAAGGTCATAATTTTTTTGATTTTTTTTTCGATTCCCTTGATTTCATTAGCCTCGAAATTTTGGTGGCCGCTTGCTGCAGGAATCGGGCGATCAGGGGTATGAGAAGGGCTAGGAGATCAGGAGGATCAATCAAGCTCACCTGACTGCTTTTGACGGTGTCCAGCTGGTTGGGAGCGGCAGGGGGAACGGGAGAACCAGAGAAGACGACATGCAATCACATGGGGGCGGGGGGGGGGGGGGGGTAGAAGCTGCGAGCTGCAGAGTGGCAGCGAAGCGCGCGGCGCGTGCGGCGGAAACGAGATGACACGCCAAAAGAGATGCGCATTGGAGTGTCAGGGATGGACATCCTTTTTAGCCTGCAAGTTCCCTGAATAACCCTTGTTGAAAAACGGAGGTATCCAGCCCAAGACGGCAAGAGTGCAGCGAAGCAAGCGCGCGGCGCCACATGCGGCTTCCCGGTACCGCAGGCCGCAGGGATATCTCCTCTGGAGCATGGAGCAGATTGGGTTGTGACTGCCTCCATGTACACAGGACTTGCCACCGATGACACCAACGCGGGCCGGGGCCGACTGTGCTCAGCTAGGGGGGGGGGGCAGGGAGCGCGCAGGGACCAGCGACAAGCGGCGGCAGAGGGAAAAGAGGGGACAATTAACAGCACGAGATAGGCTGCAGACGAACATGACGGATGGATATTCGAAAAATTGTAATCACCAGGAATCAAAATTTCTAGTTGCCCGCCAGTTGCAGCCAGTCAGGCCAGAGCATGCAGAGCACCTCGTGAGCTCGTGAGCTTGTCCCTGTCCGGCTTTGTCCTGGTCTGCGGCCTCTGGCGTTCTGCCTGGTGTGCAGATTGTCCCTCCTTAGTGCGTTCCCCCTGTCCGCGCCCTGTCCGCCCCTCCTCCCTTGGCCCTTGGCCTTTAGCCCTTTGGGCTCTGGGCTTGGGCTTTGGTGCGTATTCCTTTTTTTCTGTTGTTCCCCCTCCCACACAACTTTCAAACCCGATCCCATCCCATCCCATCCAACCATCCATCCATCTACCCTCTCACACCTACACACCCTCTCTCATCCCTCACGAGCACATTGTGCATATCCACATCTATATCATCATCATCATCATCATCATAAGCAGCAGCAGCAGCATCGCCATCACAAGCAACAGCAGCAGCAACAGCTCTTCCACCAACACTCGTCTAGTTGTTGTGGGATCTTCCCTCCCCCCTTTGACAGCACACCGTCTCCCACACCCCGCTTGGTCCATGTGCGCTCCGCCAGACCACGCTCACACCAATCCCATCCCTTTCAACGACCACCCCCGCAGCAGTCACCCCCTCGCCACCCGGCTCACCCAGCACAAGCTCTGGATCCATCTCTTCCAAGGCCAAAATCACTATAGGATAGCCTCGGGAGAGGCGGCAGTCTGCTACTGAGAAACGGTAGACAGACGACACCAAAAAAAACATTCCACACATAAAATTTAAACAACACCACTTCACCACCAGTTCATGTCCATCACAATGAACTACGCAGCGGGGAGGAAAGGAGGCAAGCGAGGTGAGTAGAACAAACAACGGACGCATGCCTTGTCGCGAATCGGGATGCACACGGATGCCCAAAGCCCACACGCGCGCGCCCTGCAGCTTTGTATTGTTTCCGTTTCCCAGGATGCTCACACGACCAGTCTCCGCCTCCCCGACACACTCCAACCACCAGTCCCCAACGTCCGCATCATCCCCCCTCCCAAGGATCAAGCTTAACGTGCGCCCCCAGCACCCATCTCGCCCGGACTCGTCCTCCTCTTCCAGGTCGCGTGCCGGTGCCAGTATCCAACGTCGCGGCATCTTCTCCGATGACAGCTCGTCAGACCTCACCCCCCCAGAGGAAGACGGCGACGACGATAATGACGATGACCTTCCAGGCGACGAAACTGAAGACGACTTTCCAGTGATACCACCAGCCTCGCGCAAGGGCAAGCAGCGCGAGTCCTTGTCACATGCCTCTCCAGTGTCCGTCAAGGACAGGAGCAAGAACAAGGTCACATCGTCCCCAAGCAATCCCTTTTCGGTTCAGCGTCTTGAGCCTTCGCGCACAACTACTACCGGCCCGAATGGACGCGAGAGGAAACGCAACCTCAAGCTCGGCGATCTTGCACGGAAGCGTGCACGCGACGACAAGTTCGGCTTTGGCGGTGACCGCTTCGGCGGAGCAGTGAGTGCAGAGAAATGTTTCATGGCTGACATTCCAGACGCCAACCCAGTCGCGTATCGGTTCCAATACGCCATACATTGACTCGGACTCTACATCCTCCTATGGCGACGACGAGTCGGAGCACGAGAACACAAACTCGGCGGTCGACGAAGACGAGACCGATGACGAGTTTCTCGGCACCCTCCCCGAAGCGCTCATGGGGCAGGAGGTCGAGGACCTTGCTTATGGCGCTGGTCACATCGACTTTAGCGGCATGGACCAGGAGGAGGAGCCCGAGTGGTGGCAAGAGCAAGAGGACGACGAGGTAGGTAACCGCTGCTTATCGGCTGGCACATCGGCGCAATCTTCTCACGCCTCAGGACTTCATTGCAAACCTCACCGGTTCCGACATCGATGCGCTCCAGTCGCAGTCTTCGGTTCACGCTTCCGACTCGGACGATCCCATGACCTCGTCCACAGAGGAGACTTCGTCGGATGACGGTCTGGACGAGTTTGGCTTTCCGATCTCGTATGCGGACGACAACCAGGAGCCCAACTCGGATGCCCCTCTTGTTCTTATGGAGAACTGGGACGGCCAGTTTGTGCTTGTCCAGCCGCGTACGGAACGTTCTCGCTCGCGCAGGGCGCGGGGGTCTCAGACGAACGGCTCCATTGGAGACAGCACGTCCATCTCAGCTGGCGAGCAGCAGCTCATGATCGACGCTGACGCCGACACCACCGAGTCGGAGACCGACTGGTCTCAGTACGAGGGCGAGGATGACGGCGGCGACACCACCGACTCAATGGCCGAGGAGGACATGCCCGTGCTCGACAGCCCTGCGCTGGATGAGATTATCGGACAGCAGCTGGGGCAAAACTTTGCCACCTCCGCCCCGTCTCCCTTTGACATGGATCTCGACTTCTTCACCAACCCCTCCATTGTGGTCACCGACACTACGGTCGAGACACCCGGTCTGCCCACAAACACCTCTGCATCCGCAGTTGGCAGCCCGGTGACGTCCACGTCCCCGCCACTGACCGCTCCTCTGCATGTCAGTGCGCCATCAACGCCGATGGCTGGCCTGCCTGCCCCCGTGCCGATGATGGGCACCTTTGTTGTCAACCACGACCCGTGTGCACACGCCGTTATCGACGGCACTCATGCCACCACACAGTCGCCGTTTACCCGGCGGCGGCGGAACAAGTCGTCCGACACCGCATCTGTCTCGTCCAAGCGCAGGTCTCACCTCACCTCGGCGCCTCCGCTCTCCCCGATGGGCAAAAAGCCGCGCTTCTCCTCCATTCCTGGCCACCCGCGGTACATCGCCGCAAGGCGGGCGGCCCAGGCCTTGGTTGACCCATTGGACCGCGAGAACACCCCGTCTGAGGAGGACGAGACCGCCTTCTCGCTCGAGGACATGCTAGACGATTCGGTGCTGCACATGAACGACGCGTCATCCTCCGCCACGCCGGCTGTCCAGCCCGAGCTCCGCCACCTCTTCCGCTTCGACAAGGTTCCAGTGTCAATGTACATGCGCCGCAACTTTAACTCGAACGCCCACAAGCTCCGGGCCGTAGAGCCGACGACAAGCGGCAACGCATGGCAGGGCTACACCACCCCGCCGGCGACTCCCGGCCTGACAACCTCGCACTCGACTCTGACGGACACCTTGTCCGACACTCTGGCCGGCCCGGCAAGCCGCATGCTCATATCGCCCCTTCTCCCGCCGGTACCCAGCAGCGAGGCTGACGACGCAACCCCTATGAGCCGCAAGGATCGCCGCAAAGCACGCCGGCGCGCAGAGGAGATGGTCCCACTGCAGATTTAGGCAGGGCTGTGAAATTTTAGCAGAAGAATAACCAAAACGCCAAAGAAAGCGAACAAAAAAGTAAACCCAAACACAACATCTATCCCACGCAGCATCCAACGCCACCACGCCCCCGAATCACTCCCATCCATCCGCACCCAGAATCCGGCTCGAAACCAATTGTGTGAAACGCAGCATAGCAACCTCTAGAACCAGAACCAAAATTATACGTGCTCTATCTACTACTTGTAAAAATCGGCCGTGCGGCCGACAGGATCCTACCACACCACACCACCATATCACCCTCCCCTCCCATAGCCTCTTGCCCGCGGGCTGCTGCGATGTTAACTGTGTCAAATGAGAGGTTGATCGAGTCGGTTGCGCATCCGGATCCGGCCAGGGACGCGAAGTTCAATCTGTTTGGTCATGGGCACGTGTGATCGAGAAATGACATCGAGGCACCAACGGCACCGCGGCACCGTCGTGCCTTGCACATTGCTTGAATTGCTTCAAACACGAGGCCGCGAAGCAGAGAAGCAGAAAAAAAAGTGGACGTGCACTATTCAGCCTTGCGCCACCATTGTCACTCCAGCGGAGATGCCCTCCTTCGTGTCCGCTCAGCTGTGAGAAGCAGAATTCTCCCATGAGCGGAGTGCGCCGTCCGCCGCTCGCAGACAAAGTTCTTCGGGGCCGGAATGAGAATTAGATTTGCAGGTGAGGGGAGAGGAAGGACAGAGCGGCGACATGCGGGGAGAGGGACTTCATCCTCTCTGCCCCCGACAGGCTCCGCTCCGGCCCAACTACGTGATTTTTTGATTATTTTTTTGTCGAGATCCTCAGGCAAACTGGTCTGGTACGAGTGGCAAAACGGGTGGCAAACCGGAATATTTTGTTCAGGTTCGCGGGAATACAAAACGAAGTGTGCGGTCGAGCGCCGAGCGCATACTTTTCATGTGGGGGTTTGAGAGTCTGGCCATTGCTGACCTCTTCGCGGCTTTAGTCTTGTGATTTCTTGTAGATTTCTCATGGGTTTGTTATCGGGTTTCGGTTTCGCTGCACGTCTGGGTTTCGTACCCTTGCCGGCTTGCAGCCCTACTGTACTGTACATTTCCTACATGCCCATATTTTCCTCTCCAACGTTTCTCTCTGGAGCACACTTACTTTACCAGGCGCCTAATGCAGTGCTTTCCTCGAGGTTGCGACTGAGAATACCCGACCTCTGACATTCCAGTAATGGATCGCCGCCACTCCGCCACTCTTGGCACTCTCGATTCGCCACCAGCCCACGTGGCAAATCACGTGACTCTTCAACTTTCAAGCTCATCGCTCACTCTGAACTGACGTCTCCAAGAAATCAAGTATCCACAGTTTTAGAACATCTCCCTCAACCCCACCATCCCATCCCACCATGGCGCGCTCAAAGAAGGGCAACAAGGCGCGCCCGCGCGCGCCCGCAGCAGCAGAGCCGGCGCTCACGACCGACGTCGCGGGAATCATTGGTGCGTAGTGAGCACTTCTGAGGGTACTTACACTGCAGAAAAGGCGCATGTGCTGCTCGCGCAGTCGAATTTCGAGCTCGCTGTCAAGTTTCTCGAGCGCGCGCTCGAGCTCGAGCCGGAGAACCTCGAGGCACGGGAGCTTGCGGGCGTTGCGGAGCTCGAGGGCGGTGATGCCGACAAGGGGCGGGAGGTGAGTGGTAGATCTTCTTGGCAGTAAATTCTGTTGTGTTTATTAATTCCAGCACCTCCTCCGCCTTTTCCCGCCGCACGCCGGGCCGCCGAGCACGCCCTCGCCGTACATGTACCTTGCGCAGACGGCCGAGACGCCGCACGAGGCACTGGGGTACTACTCGACCGCGACGGCGATGATTGAGAACGAGCTCGGCAAGGGCAAGGGCAAGCGCACGCCGGGCGACGATATCGACGAGTACACCAAGATGGCGGTGACGGGCCTCGTGGCCATGGTCGAGATCTGGATGAGTGACCTATGGTGCGTACCAAGTGTTGTTTATATTGCTAGCTGCCCGCTGACATTAGCTTTGAGGAGGCGGCGTCGGAGAACTGTGATGCGCTGATTGCGCGTGCGCTCGCGCTCGCGCCCGACGACCACGAGGCGCTCATGGCCCTCGCATCGATCCGCACAAGTCAGTCCAAGTTTGACGAGGCGCGCGCCGTCGTGCTCAAGGTGTATGCCGACCTCGAGGGCCGAGATCCATGTATGTTGCCTCTGCGTGTTCTCTGCTAATGCCCCAGTCGACCCTCTGCTTCCTGGCGTTCCGGCGCGACTGACATTTGCGCGCCTGCTGCTCGAGCACGGGCTGCACATGGAGGCACTGGACGTGCTCTCGACCGTGCGCGAGGAGGACAGCCTCGAGGTGGAGGCCGCGTACCTCGAGGGCTGGGCGTGGCATCTGCGCGCCGAGGCGGTGCTTGCCGACCCGGGGATCTTGGAGCGGGAGCGCGCGGCGGCGGCAGAGAAACGGACAGGCGACGACGAGGACGGCGAGGACGAGCCGCTGTCCGCCGACGAGTGCTTTTCCGAGTCGCTGCGGTGTCTCCTTGAGAGCGCCAAGCTGTTTGCCGAGCAGGATTACCCCGACGAGGGGATCGGCGCGCACCTGAAGGAACTGCTTGACGGGCTGCATGCGCGCGGCGTGCAGCCTCCGCCGCAGGAGGAGGGCGAGGGCGAGGAAGATGCCGAGGATGGCGATGTGCAGATGGCGTAAACCTAGACTAATGATGTACGGTATGACCTTCGGACGCAGTAATCCTGAGCTCTGTCACGCTCAAACTGACTGTTCTGCCGAACGGGGAACCCCACGCCGCCGTCGTCGCTGACCTCTATTCCACACGCAATACATCAGACAGTCTATGATGGGTAAAGATACATTATGCGCAAGCGGAGGTCTATACTAGCGGAAATGGTCATGCAAGAGAGAACACGAATCCAAGGATACGGCGGCTCAATCAGAGTGCAGCAAAGCACGCCTCAAATCACCTCATTCTCCGTCATGCCCCGTCAGACTTCCAGCTGCCTTTGACTGGGAGCGTCAGCATCTGTTTCATTCGCTTGATACTCACAGGTATGGACGAGCGCACACTGCTCCGACTCTGAAGGCTCCGCGCCAAAGTCCTTCTCGCCGCCCGGGGAAAAGGCCGTGATGGGCAGCACCATGACCTCGCCGATACGCAGTGGGCGACGGATACCGCGCAGGTGCTGCCACGGGACGTTGTAGCGCGCGAGGAGGTAGCTGGAGTGAGCGGGGGAATGGAACGGAGCAACTGGGGCCGTTGACTGCGCGAAACTTGCAACTGCCCTCACACCCAGTTTTGTACTTACCTCAGCACCGAGTCGGTGAATGCCGGCGGCCCGGTCCAGTGGAGCACTTTGAGGGGCTCCCCCGAGTCGTCGACGTGCCGCGTGTTGTTGACGACGCGACGCACAATCTCGAGCATGATGGGGTGGTGGGGAACAGATGCGAGCGCCCATTGGCAGATACCGAGAGGCTGCTCCCACGAGTCGACGGGGTTGTCCCAGTCCTCGCGCTCGTGCACGTCAATGTCGACGCCGACAATCACCGACGGCAGGTCCTCGACCTGCTGCGGCCACGAGTAGCCGTCGGTCGCGCTGATGTCGTAGTACTGGGGCTCGATCGTGCCCCACTCGTTGATCGGGCGTTTCGGGATGGTATCAATGTCAGAGTAGACGCCGCCCTTGACGAGCGGGAGGAGGTAGCGCAAAAAGTCGGCCTTGAGGACGCCACGCTGCATGGCATTGTACGCCCAGCGGATATTGCGTCCTTCTGGGTCCGCAAACGTCTGGTTGACCCATGTTTCCGAGCGGTCGTCGTCGTAGAAATCCAGAATCCAGCCCTCGGGCGCGTTCATCTCCGCCCACAACCGCGTCCACTCGCTGTTGTCCTCGCGGGCCGTCTGGAAGATGTGGCGGAAGGAGACGAGCGGCGCCTGCGGACTCGAGGGGCGTTTCCGCGGGTGCAGCTTTGGCGGGAGGTGGTGCGAAAGCGCCTCGTGCATCACCCGGTTCAGCGAGGGGGGAATCGCCTCGTCGATAAAGTCCTTTAGGCGGCCGAAGAAGCTGCAATGTCAGAAAAGTTCGACGAGTTTTTGTCCAAGAGCCACGCGCACAGGCCCTCCGCGATCGCCCCCACTCTGCTCAGTCTTCCCGATCAGCGGCTTGTGCGCATGCCAGACAAGCCAGGCACGTGTGGATCTGCGCCGCCAGGCCGCCAGAACGTCGACGGCGATCGCAGAAGCGCGCCAGAAAGGCAGGGAAAAAAAGGGGGCGCAAAGGATGTGTGTAATCCGCCGCAAGTCGCACTCGCGCACAAAAGAGTAACCACCAACTCCACATGGTGTTTGTGCTTCTGAAGAAGCAATCACTGGGCCTTGCGCTGGCGGTGCACGAAGCGCATGTGCAGTGCAGATTTCACAATGACGACCGTTTGCGAAAGTAGCGACAAACAGGTAGTGCACGACACACGTGCCGAGCTGTCCCGACGACGACACGATCGTTAGACGCGGGACACAACACTGCAGCCTCGCAGGGGCAGGGCGCAGCTCCCACGCTCCTCCCCCCGCTCCAACACTCACAGCTTATCTTCTCCGCGCTCCGCACTCCCAACGATGTGATACCGTGCCTCAGCCTTTTCGCCGAGATCAAGCTGCCGGAGCCCAGTGCCGTCCACTTCGCCGACGACGGGAACGCGCGCGAGGACCTGTCCGGGCCGGAGCGTGAGGCTGGTGGGCACAGGGAGCGGTGGGAACTCCACGGCATCCGTGTCGAGCTGCATGTCAAGTTGGCCATGATCGACTGATGGACGCTGCGAGTAGAGCAGCACGAGGAGGACGGCGGCGGCGAGCACGCCCACGAGGACGCGCGGCGTCGCGCGCGGCGTACTGGTCCAGCGGGGGAGGAGGGGCATAGATCGTAGTGGTGGCCGTGGTGGGATGTGTGGAAGATGGATCAAGGTGTTTGTGTGTTTGTGTAGAGTAGAGACGGGGCGAGTGAAATTTTCAGGGTCGCTCTCCACAATAACAAGCAAAGAAGACGAAGAGGATGGCGAGGGTGGAGATGATGAGATGGCGATAGCTGCGATTGCGATAGAGAGGACGAGGAGGAGCGTATAGGAACCCATGCATCGAGACCAGGAACCCATGCACGCAGCACCGACAAGTTTCCCCCTCCCCCCGGCGGGGGCTGTGCGGGAGCCTCTTACGCACTCGATGCCGTTGTTGTTGTCCTCGTTCCGGAATGGCACTAAATTGGGCGACAGCAACGGGCTTACATGGGCTGTACCAGTCTGTTCCGTGTACCAGCCCGCCCGGTACCGGGTGCACCGGCAGAGCGTCCAATAAATGAATCGCGTGTATCAGAGTGTCGCCGAGAGTTTCTGCGGCCCCTGAGATCCTGATGCGAGAAACCCACTTTACTGCGTGAACTGCGCCGCGGAGGGAGAGGTGAGGATGGAAAAAAAAATCGAGGGTCGCGGGTCGCCAGTCGAGCGAGAGTCTGCGCTCGACGACTCACTGCTGCTCGACTTGCACTGATCCACTGATCCACAGAGGCGCCACCCACGCCGGCGGCTGTGGTTCATTCAATGTTCACCGGGTTCACGGGGTATTTTTGGGCTTTTCCCCACGCGGCCAGCTCATCTCCGCTCCGAAGCGGTGCCTGGGTACCTATGTATCTCTCGATGGTTGGTGTTGTCTTACCCCCCGGGGATTCGCTGGGTGCGAATGAATGGCTTTTCACTGTAATGGCTGGCCGACAATCCACGAAGCTCTGCATTGTTGCAAGCCGCAATGCGGCTATAATATGACCTCGGACAGGATCCATGTCGACCCATGATGCGTAACAGCAATGGTACAGTGGACGTAGGCGTGGAGCTCACCAATATGTACACCGACGTAGTGAGATTCCATACTCCCTCTCCCCCTACAAAGACGTGTGTCCTAAGCTGTCCTCCTCTTCCTGCCACTCGCGGCCCGACCTACTCCGCTCCAACCCCCTCTCTCCTGGCTGCGCAGTCCGTTTCGCAGTCCGCTTGGCATGCCGTTTCGCATCCACCACAGCCACTTTTCTGGACTTTGCCTTTGCTTTCGACTTCTTCTGCACAACGTCAGGAACCAGGAGCCCAGGGTCGCGGATGAATCGCATCACGTGGGGGATATGCACCCAGTACCCAGTACTCGCCGTACTCACCCTACGTTTGTGGCGAGGCGACATTTTCCCGCCATGTGGACGCTCCTCTGCACAGCGCCGACGTCCGCGCTTTTCCCTCTCGGGACGGCGTTTCGCCAGCCGGCGCCGCTTGGCCGCGCGCTCGCCGTCATTCCACTGCGTGTGAGCGCCGCCGCTGGAAAAGCTTACATGTGCTGGACGCGGTCGCTTGCGCGAGCTACGTGTATCCGTAATGAAAGGGGACTTGTGGGGCGCAGGTTTGGGCTGGGGCTGCGACTTTGGTTTCGGCTTCGGCTTCGGCTTCGTCCTCGGCGTCGGCGGCTTGTGATGTATGGCATGCGGCGCCGGGCGCGGTATCGGCGGAGAGTACGCCCGCTCAATCGGAATCGGCCCAAGAATCGGGTAAAGAAACGGGGCAGACCTCTCGTGCTCTGACGGAGGTGCGTCGCGGCGCCACAGCCAGTCGAGCCAGCGCAAAGTGCTCAGTGACGACAATTTCGAACTTTCTGTCGGATCCGGTAGCAGCTCTGAATCCCGCTGTGCTTGTTGTGGAGGACATTGCTCGGACTCAGACTCGGGTGGCGGCGCAGGCTTCGTCTTCTTCAACTGCGCTATGGGGCGTAGGCGCGGCCACGGGAGGCGCGGCCACGGGAGGCGCGGCCACCGCTCGTCCGTACCGAACTGCCATGCACCTGGACAATCCTGCGGGATCTCGGACTCCGGCTCGACGGGGGCCGAGTCTCGAGATGGGGAGGGAAGAAGTGGGGCAGAAGCACGCTGGGAGGGTTTCTCAACAGCAAAGACAGGGGGGCTCGACGGGGCATCGGACTTCGTCTCAGTGTTTCCCAGATCCGGGTTCGGAAGATTCGATAGGCTTGAAATGTTTGTTATTGTCAGTTCGAGTGGCATCTTTGCGATCTCCTTCTGTGCAGTCTTTGCGATGTTGCGCGGGACGGTACCGAGCACGAATACCGGCTCCTCGCTCGGCCTCGGCCGTTCGGTGAGCGGCGCGAGGAAGCTGTACCGCCGCCGCCGAGGCGTGACGTGCCGCGTACTGTCTCGGCCCTCAGGCTTTCCCACCTCTCCACTTGGCGCCACGTTCGCGGTCTCTCTCGGAAGCTCACAGGACGGCGGTGTCCTGATCCTCGCTACCCGAGAGACCTGTGTTGCGATGGGAGGAGCGGGATCTGGATCTGGATCGGGGTCCAGGTCCGGGTCGGGGTTGCAGTCCAGGCGGCAATCTGGGGCTAGGAGAGCTTCCAGGGACGAGGTTAGAGCATCGACGGCGGTTGCGCTCTCTTCACCCGTAAGCACGCTCTTGCCTGGCGGTCCGGAGTCAGAAGTCAGAGAACTTGGTACAGCTGTCTCTACGACTGGCACGACTTGTCCTCGCGACTGGTCATCGTCCACGCCCTTTAGTTCATGCAAGGTCGTCACTTCCGATACCGCTGCCGATCCAATTGGCTTGTCTCTCGTACCCTCCTGCTCCGGGCGCACAACGAGCGTGCCCTCGTCGTCCCAACGCACATCCCTCTCTGGCGGGGCGCGAGGCGACAGCGTGGGCGGAAGGCCCTGCTCTCTGAAGGACAGAGGGATCGGCGGGCGCACAGGGAGTCGCGAGCGGGGTTGCCCCAGATCCAGCTGCGGGGGTCGGGGCGGGGAACGACTCTCCGCCGCTGCGGGCGAGGTGGGGCGGGATGTCGCGGGAGATGGGCTGCGCGGAGGGCGAGGAAGCGTGCTCGCTATTGCTTGTCCAGCGGGAAGGGCCGTGGGGATTGGCGAGGCGCGGATGGGAGGGCTCGAGGGTACGATCGCCGCGTTCGCCCTGTTCTCCTGGGCGGCGCCAGTGTCCGTACTTCGCTTGCTTTGCGGCAGGCGTTCGAGGGGCTCGAGCTTGGCCATCGCGGTTGTGACTGCCCTGGCGTTGAGATGCGTAGAGCCCGAGGCTGGGGCTGACGCTAACGCTGAGGAGTGTGAGCCGTCGGCTGAGTGGGAGGAGGGGGCCGAGCTCGTGGCCGCGACAGAGCAGGGCGAGACGGCGGCCGAAGACGCAACGGAGCTCGACGAAGCAGCAACAGACGATCCAAGCTCTGACTGGCGATCGGAGGCACGCAGGGTTCGCTCCAGGCCACAACTACACCTTCTGGGGAATGGAGATGGGAACTGGAAGCCGGATGCGACTGGTGAGGGCGGGACGCGCCCGCGCGGGGTCGGAGTTGGCGTCGATGGCGTGCGGACCTTTGCGAGGGACGAGATGGTGGGCTGGGAGAAGCGCGCCGGGGTAGGAAGGGGACTGAGCGGCGGGGGTTTCGGCGAGCTCGGTGGAGGCGCGCGGGAGGCCGGCGGTCGGCGCGGCGCTAGGGTCAGCAACGGTGAGTATCCCGCTATGACTAAAGTGCGGTGCACTCACGACGGCAAAGTGGTCTCCCGGACGCGCGCCGGAGACCGTGATTGTCAGTGTACGGGATCCGCTGCGGAGCACGGCGCGCCGAGCGGGGGGTTTATGGCGCGGGCGGCGCCGGGGGCCGTTGCGTATCGTTACGCTGTGCGTCCGGGGCATGCTACGAGTGAAGGATGAGTGGAAGAGAGGAGTAACATCAACGTGCATTGCGTCTACATTGCGGGATCGCGGGAGGTGTTCTCGGCGCGAGGTTGGTCAGTAAGGTTGGGATCGAGCCGGGTTGGGCAATGTCAGTCAGGGAGGTCGCGGCACCACGCGCTTGGAAACATGCGGGGGATCGGGGGATTGGTGGGAGGGGGTTCAACTTGATTCTCAAGGAGTGGGAGGAGTGGAGAGGAGAGAGCATGTCTGGAGGACAATCGACGTGAGACTGGAGGGAGATGAGATATGAGATGCAGAGCAATGATGACTGTGAGCTTATCAATGTGTTGTGAGCGAGTGGATTTCACGACGCGTCGAAACGTCAAACATCCTTCTCGTCGACAAGATCCTGAAACCCCAACGATCCGTTGCCGTCAGTCATCATGACGGGCTGGGCAATAACAACAGCAACGCGCTCTTTTATGCATGTTATCAAGTCTCATTCATCCCTCGATGCAACCTGCCCAACAAAGCTAACAACAATGCATGCCGCGTCTCATGATTGATAAGAATTGCTGACGCGCTGAAACCACCGCGCGCCAACGGACATGACCGGAGCTCGCCAACGGCGTTCGGCGTTGCCAACTTCCGACGGAGCGTCACGTGCTGTCGCGTGAATCCCATCACACGGCACCTGCAGCCCACCGCCGGTACCACCGGCGACGGCAGCGTTACCGGAAGCGAGCCGGGAGATGAGAGATGGGGAGATGGTCGAGATGGAATGTCGATGTTGTATATTACTCGTCCTGTCAATCTCGTCATCCCCATTCCCATATCTACACACACACACACACACACACACACACACACACACACACACACACACACACACACACACACACACAGAGTCAAGATGCCAAACGTCACCAACGTCCCCAAGCTCGCCCCTGACGGCAAGGCGCAGCTCGACGCGCTCCTCAAGTCCGTCGACGACAAGCACTACCTCCCGGCGATGTACTGGGGCGCGACGACCGTCGACGGGCCGCTGTACTTGAACTGCGCGGGTGACAAGGACTTCTTCAAGCCCGAGGAGGGCAAGGTTACCGAGGACACATGTGAGTAAACAGGTCACAATTGGGCGGTTGCCTCTCACACGTTATGCAAACCTCATGCTCTGCCTCATTTCTCCCTGCTGACAACAGTGATCCAGCTGTACTCGATGACCAAGCTCGTGGTCGTGATCGCGATCCTGCAGCAGATGGAGAAGGGCGTGCTGGCGCTGGACGACGCGGCGCAGGTGGAGAAATACGCCCCGGAGCTTCTCAAGCTCCCGATCCTGACCGGGTTTGACGAGGGCGGCGCCCCGCAGTACACTGAGCGCAAGAACCCGATCACGCTGCGGCACCTGCTCACACACACCTCTGGGCTTGGGTATGACTTTATCTCGTCAGCAATCGCGCAGTGGATCAAGACGACAGGCGCGCCGGGCGTGTGGACGAACGACGCCGGCGTCAAGGGCTTTGAGATCCCGCTTCTCTTCGAGCCGGGGACAAAGTACCTGTACTCGTTTGCGACTGACTGGGCGGGTATCATCCTTGAGCGCGCGACGGGTATGACCCTCGACGAGTACTTTAAGATGAACATCTTTGGGCCGTTGGGTATCCAGACGATCTCGTTCCTCGTCACGCCCGAAGAGGAGGCCAACATGCAGGCCATGTCTGGACGCGACCTGCAGACGGACAAGCTGATCCCGTCGGCTGGGTGCCGGACGCAGAGCACGGACATTAAGCAGCAGTCGGGCGGCGCCGGTCTCGTCGGTACCGCAAAGGACTATCTCCGCTTCCTGCAGGGCGTGCTTGCTGGCGGCTCGGCGCATGGCTCGCCCATCATCTCGAAGAAGTCGTTTGATCTCCTGTTCGAGGACGCGCTCCCGCCCCGCGGCGAGGGCAACACGTGCCACGCCGACCTGACGTTCATGATGGGCATCCTGGGATACAGCGACCCGGAGCAGATTCAGAACGAGAGCTTTGCGCAGTCGGTCGGTTTCTCGGTCACCACCGCCGACTCACGCTTCGGCCGCAAGAAGGGCACCGGGTCGTGGCTCGGCGCCGCGAAGACATACTACTGGATCGACCCGACAACGGGCGTTGCTGTGAGTTGTCTCCCAAAGTGTGGTTTCAATCTCAGAGATTCTCTCATTCAGCATTTCTGCATCATGTTTGTTTCCACCCGCACACACTTACACACAGGGCTTCTGCGGTACGCAGATCGTCAACCCCGGCGTCGTCAGCAGCCTCACATACCGCGAGGAGTTCCTCGACGTCTACAACCAGTACGAGCGCAAGCTCTACGACGTGCTGGCCTAATTCGGGGTCCGCCACGAGCCGCGCTCGGACAGTGTCTGAAGTGCTGTACTGTGCTTGTAACGGCCAAGACGCTTGATGTTGTATCCGAACCTGGGATTACCTGGATGCAGTTTATTTGTGTTGCCGTCGCCGTCGGCGATGACGTCAGCCGCAGCCTGGCAGGGCAACTGTAGCATTGTTCCGGCCGTTCCGGACTGTTCTTGATAAGCAGTACAGCTGAAAAGGCGCCACGGGGGCGTCGCTCGTCGTTGTGTGCTCACCACAAGCCTGAGGATATGTGCACGAGGAGATGAAGGAAGCGAGGTAACCTGGCGTGTGGATCATGTGCCGACAACTCCACTTCTCCACTTTATCTTGCCGGGGCCGACGATAAGCGATGTGATCGGACATGGCCGCCAAGTCTGTTGGTAAGCGTGTTCCAATCCATTCCATGGGTGTTGTTGTCAGGTTGCCAGTAGTTGTGATGCAATCCTTGGCCAGAGTGGGGCGAGGGAGTATTGGGTGGGAAAGCAACAAAAACCCAGCCTTCTGGACTCCTCACTTTCTCCCTCGTCTCTATCCACCTCACTTCATCCCTCACCACTACCAACCAACATCCACCATGTCCCACCCGACCGACCAGAACGCGTGGATCCTCGCCAACCCGCCCTCGGGTGAGATCCAGCCCGACACCTTTGCCCTCGAGAAGCGCCCCCTCCCCGAGCTCAAGGACGGCGAGCTGCTCGTCAAGATGGAGTACTTTTCCAACGACCCGGCGCAGCGCGGGTGGATGCAGAAGGGCGCCGACCCCGAGCGCGCGTACCTGCCCCCCATCGAGCAGGGCGAGGTTGTGCGCGCGAGTGGCATTGCGGTCGTCCTCGAGTCTAAGTCGGCAAAGTACGCCAAGGGAAACCGCGTCATGGGCCGCTTTGGCTGGTTCGACGTCGGCGTCATCCCCGAGTCCCACGTCCTTTCTCCCGCCGTGTAAGTGGATGGGCAAAGCAGGCGAAGCGTTGATCTGACAACAGCGACCTCCCGGGCCTCCCCACCGCATCCCTCTCGGTTCTCGGTATGGTCGCCGTAACCGCCTACCAGGGTATCTTTGAGGTCCTCAGGCTGCAGAAGGAGCACACCGTTGTCATCTCTGGCGCTGCTGGGTAAGTGATGAATTCAGAGGCTCTAGGTAAAACTCCTTCTCACCAGCAGTGCCGTTGGCTCCATCGCCATCCAGCTGGCGAAGCACGTCGTCGGCGCCAAGCGTGTGGTCGGCATCGCGGGTGGCAAGGAGAAGTGCGACTGGGTGGTCCAGCACCTCGGCGCGGACGCGTGCGTCGACTACAAGGCTGGCGGCGACCTCAAGGCGCGTATCAAGGAGGCGCTCGACGGCCAGTTTGCCGACCGGTACTTTGACAATGTCGGCGGCGACATCCTCAACACCATGTTCACCCTCGTCTCGCGCCACGGCAAGATTGGTATCTGCGGCATGATCTCGGGATACATGGGCGCCAAGCCTGACATGAGCAACATTTTCCAGGTCATCTCGAACCGCATCCACATTGAGGGTGAGTGAAATCCCGCGGCTGGCTCGGAGCCTGGCAGGCAGAGCGGGTGCAGACGTGAGGGTCACTCGGCGCACGAGTATTTGAGCGGAATGTATCTCCCCACGGCTGCGCCTCTATCCTTGCCGCTGAATCAGCAACCACTCCCCTCCACGCGCTGACACCAGGCTTCCTCGTCCTCGACATGCAGCCCAAGTGGGCCGCCGCCGTCCAGGAGCTCGCCAAGTGGGTCAAGGAGGGCAAGATCAAGACCGAGCAGTCGGAGAGCGTCGTCGAGGCCCCGCTCGCAAAGGTCCCCGAGGTGTGGCAGCGCCTCTTCCGCGGCGAGAACCGGGGTAAGCTGATCACCAAGCTCGTGGCCGCATAAGGTAGATGGTGGAAGGGATGGATAGCAGTCATGTGCAGATAGACCTGGGAGTCGAGTGGTGCTCCAGAACGGGCCAGAATTGTGGGCCGTGAGCGGGTCGCGGCATATCACTGACCTCACGCTGAACTCACTGATGAATCTGATTCTCGTGTGTATGTTGCAGGCACAGAACAAATACGGGACCGTCTCTTGCAACGACGCTGCCGCCGTTAATTCAGACTTTGGCCACAACGACCTTGCTGCATGCACTGCTAGTGTTCTGCACACTGATTGCATAGCTATTCCGCCGTCACCCTTTTGACGCTCTGTCCGATCCGCACCGTCACAATCGTCGTAGGGCAACGCCATACAGGCGTCTCCTCTAGGAAGCTCACTATCAGATTGTCGACCGAGCGAACTGATAACACAGCTGAGTTCGTGACACGCACCCACTCACTGACCTCACCTCTTCACTTACTGCAGGAACACACCAAGTGCATGGGAATACCGAAAAATGCGTATGGTCATATCTCAGCGCAACCGGATCCTCATGTGATGAATCTTGATTTTGAGAAAGTATCCAAGGCCGCTTAGCTCAGCTGGTTAGAGCATCGTACTAATACGCAGCAGCGTGTCAGTCAATGCGGGGGTCGGCAGTTCGAGCCTGCCAGTGGTCAACCTTTTTGTTCTGGCTTCCTCTTGCCTTGTCCTTGATGCCCAGAGGCCATGAGATCTGAAAAATGCATTGATGGATGTATATTTTGATGGTTGTTCGACTGAAGTGCAGATGTATCGCTTGTGGCTCGTATTCTCATTTCGATGTTGGGACCGCCACATTCAGGAAACGCGGAGATTAGGCTGATCTCCGTTGGCTCAAAATTCGGGTCGGTCAAGGGGGCCAGTTCGATCCTGTCGGTGGTCAGATGTTCTTGTTTTTTGCTCTTTCTGCACCTTTTGCTACGCAGAAACCATGCGCACATGGCACATAACGTACATAGCGCTCTTCGCTACATTCTTGCCTTATTTTGGTCTTTGAAGATAGCGATAGAGCAGGAGTGTGACTCCCTGGCGGAGAAGGAGCTCGAGTTGGCGCTCCTTTGTTTCCCTTGACGGACGGGCGGGTGTCGGAGAACCAGTGTTCACAAAGGGTACCAGTCCAGTTTTCCTTCGCATCTTCTTCATGGTCACAATGTATATTCCTATATTCTCTATTGCTCACGCAAGGGCACCCATGGGGTCCCACGGCTCGAGCCAGGTCGGCTCCTGGTCCAGGACCTTGACCCACTTCTTGTCGACAATGGAGCGCGGCACGACAATCTGGTATACAAACTCGCGGAACCAGTCTGCAGACATCATGTACCAGCCCTTTTCGCCCATCGTGTCGCTCCACGAGTTCTCGACCTTGTACCGCACCGGGCGGCCGTCAGGGCCGACGTGCACCGCAGTGATCACCATGGCGTGGGTCATCTGCGACTCGCCGACCAGCAGGCGCTCCGCCTTGTTCATGCCGTACCCAAAGCCGTACGCCGCCGACATGTCGTACAGCGCCGTGTCCATGATGCCCTTGGCACGGTCGCTAAACTTGCCCACGTCGCAGCCGTAGAAGAGCGGCGTGTTGGCCTTGATACCAGCGATGACCGCGTCCTCGAGCACCTCGATGGGGGCGTTGACGTCTGGTGTCAGGGTGTTGCTTCTCTCGTTCTTACATTTGACATCAGGCGCGCCCCAGACGTTACCGAGGCGCTTGACAGAGTACAGCTTCTCGTACTCGTTGCGGGGGTCGTTGATGAGGGAGAACGCCTCGCGGGGGTCCATGCCCTTGCGGCGTCCGTACGCGGCGTAGAACTCGAGCGGCGTGCCGGTGTACGAGTGAAACTTCTTGTCCTTGTCGTAGTAGTCCCACGTGAACTCGGCGTCGGGACGCGGCGGGGTGCCGTAGGTGATGCACATGGTGGAGTAGATCTCGGCGACAAACTCGTTCTTGCGAGAACGGAGATCGGCGACCGACGCGCCGTTCGCAGCCTCCTTACGCAGAGTGAGTGCGTACTCGCGCAGCTTGGCGGTCACGATCCAGTTCAGGCGCGAGGTGGCGCTAGACGTGAACGACTCGGGGTAGATCGCCTTGGGAACCATACCGTACTTCTCCAAGAGGTTGTAGGCCATGTCCCACTGACCACCATCGTTAACGGGCGCCTGGGACAGGAACGACATGAGGCGGCCCTCGATCGGCTCGTCTGTGAGCTCGAGCACGTTCCTGCGCGAGTTAGCAAACGGACGGATGCGGTACACACTCCAGGAAGTAATTGGCCTTCTCGAGCTTGTCCCAAAAGTGGAGGTATGCCTGCGAGAGCTCAAAGTCGCCGAGCTTGAGCATCTCGACGACATTGTAGCGGAGCACGTTGCCTGGAGAAATGTCAGCACCGAGTCGTGTCGAGTGATAGATAAGGGATAGCTTGATAGGAATGTGATCTGCAGTGCGCACCGCAGGCCTTGAGTCTTATCACCGCCTTATCAGCCATGCGGCTTTCTCGGCAAGACCCGTGTCTACGGGGACTCGTGGGATCGTGTGTGAGTGTTTTCAGTGGTACCGCGTGACACATTCCAAAACATGTGTCCTTCGGAATCACAAGATTGCAAGGTCCTCAACTAGCACAGGGACACGCCAGCCCCATCCAGCTAGCCGCCACCACCATCATCCCCTTGCCACCCAATACCCCCGCCCCCGCACACACGGACTCACAGGTCGCAAACAGCCAGCAGCGCCCCGAACTGCCCTGGTTCGTGACCGGGCCGGGGTACTTGCGCTCCTTGTCTTCTGGGCCCCGGAGGTCGAGGTTGAACACCTTTTCGTCGGCGATCGTGGCAGTGCGCGACTTGAGCGACGCCCACGGGTCGGCGTTCTGCAGCACGAGCTGCGCGAGGGTGAATGTCGCGTCCTGATAGATGAGCAGATATTCGATACTCCTGTCGGATGGGAGGTAAATGGCGAGTTTGGAGACTCCTTGTAGCCCGAGCCCTTTGCTCTCCCGTTCCTTCCCATACCAGTACTCACGGCCTTTAGCGACTTGTCCCACTGCGCGACCTGGGCAAGGTCGAGCGTGTCCGACGCGCCGCCGGCGAAGCGGCGGCGCTGGTCGTCGAGGATCGCGCGCTTCTCGGTCATCTCTGGAACCGAGGCGGGTGTGAGGGCGACGGGCTTGGATTCTGAAGAGCCCATGGTTGGGGGGATGAGGAGTTAAGTACTGTTGAGTCAAGAGGAGTTGGGGACGTTACGGTTCCAGAGCTATATAGGGTAGGTCACGCGGGGCATTGTGTGGCGAGCACAAGGGTACGGATATCGCCGATCACCCGTGGTACCGTGGAATGCTATTCCCAACGGGCGCCCATGTGGGGACTCCAGGAGATAAGATCAGGATCCAAGTGAGACAATTGAGACAACGAGGACTTTTGAGGATGACGCGTCGTGCTCGTCTCTCTGCTGTCGCTGTTGAATCAGTTGGGGATGGATGACTGATGCATGCATGCGTGCATGTTAGTTGCTGGGCGGAATTGCGCGGAAGTCAGAGATGCACCGCATGGTCGCGCGGTTAGCGTCGAGTTAGAGGTGGTGTATCGTGTCCGAGATCCATCCGAGTGGGGAGGTGTGCTATTATCGTCCTGCACCGTGGGGTCTCACAACACGTTAGTGTCTCGTCCCCGACATCCTCACATCCTCATCTCACATCCTCATCGTATCCATATCGGCGACTGCGCCGGTCCTCATTGAGTCATATTCATACTTCATTGCATAAGACGTGCTCTAGTAATAATCCCATCCTGACTGCAGGTGGGTGGGGCTAAAGTTGGAAGAATGTCGTGTTACTACTGTATTGGGGTATTGTATCTCTCAAGGTCAAACATCCGAGGCGCACTTTTCCTCTAGTTGCACACCGACTCGAAGCTCGTGGCGTGGTTTCCGGGGTCCCGCGGGATCCAGCCCTTCTCGACACCGGCCTTGTACGACCACTCGGCGGCATTCTCGTTCTTCCAGCACCAGAAGATCCAGCCGTTGGCGGAGCGCTCGTAAGTCTGCGTCTGAATGTCGTAGAACTGGCGGAGGAAGCCCTTGTAGTCGTTTGAGAAGTTGTCGCCCGAGCCAGTCTTGTCGCCGCACGAGCCGACATACGGGCTGCCGTCGTACTGGCCCTCATAGCGCGAGCCGCGGTTGCGGCCGTTGAGCCACTTGGCGCAGTCGGTGACCGCCAGCGACCACTCGCCGACAAAGAGAGTCTTGGGCGAGTTGCTGTACTCTCCGTTGAGCGCA
This sequence comes from Apiotrichum domesticum, assembly GCA_001599015.1. Taxonomy (NCBI): domain Eukaryota; kingdom Fungi; phylum Basidiomycota; class Tremellomycetes; order Trichosporonales; family Trichosporonaceae; genus Apiotrichum; species Apiotrichum domesticum. The sequence goes on from BCFW01000008.1 coordinate 279,133, forward strand.
CAGACGGCCTGGAGGTGCTCGGGCCACGACCTCTGGACCTCGGCGGGCGAGAAGACCTGGTAGTGGTGAGTGTCGAGGCCGACCTGCTGGCCCTGAAGGAAGTCATTCCAGTTGGAGAGCGGGAGGAAGGCGTCGCTGATGGCAAGGAAGAGGTTGGACTGGTCGCTGTTGCCGTAAGGGTAGCGGGCCGCGTAGTACGAGTTGAGGAAGTAGTCGCGAGTCTTTGACACAAAGGCGTCACCGTAGAAGCCGGCGGGCTCGTTGAGGAGGCCGATCGAGGTCACGACACCGGAGTCTGAGTGTCAGACTTGAAGAGCGTAATAAAACCTACTTGAGTACTTTGCGGAAAGAGTCTGAATGACAGCCTTAGTGCGGTCGATGTTGGACTGGTCCCATGGCCAGTTGGCCGACCCGCGCTGGCCCGAGTTGTCAAAGCCGTTCTGCGAACCCGGCGCTCCGTGGAGGTCGATCATGACCTTGAGGCCGTGGTTGCCGGCCCATCCGACAGCGCGGTCGAGGAACTCGGCCTGGCCCTGGATGTAAGGCTCGCCGCGGCTGACGTCGTACGCCCAGTAGCCGATGGGGATGCGGACGTGGTTGAGACCGGCGCCTGCGTGTTAGCAAAACAGAGAGTCAATGGTCGGGACAAACAAAAGGGACAGAGGTTGAAAGAAAGGATGGTAGCGGAATGGAAGCGCAGATCCCGCTCATCACAACGAGGAACGCTCCGATCACGCCGATCCCGATCATTCAATCACTCACCGGCAATCTGTGCAAAGTCGTCTTCTGTAATCCACGAGTTCCAGTGATTGTTGAGCGCGCTCTGGGCCTGGCCGCGGTCCTGGAACTGGCCAAACGTGTACTCGTCGATAATGTCCGAGTTGCCCGTCGCTTCAAAGAGGCTGGGAGTGATCCACGGCTCGAGGACAAGCCACTAGAGTGGTTAGTACGGGGGAGAAAGGAAGAGCTCGAAGGACAGGGAATCACTCACACCTCCGAGGTTGACGCCGCGGATCTTGTCCCCGCCGTAGTTGAAGCCAGAGTTCTGGCGGGCAGCCAGGCGGGAGGCGGGGCCGTCGGCCGGGAAAGCGAGCGCCGGCGCGAGCAGGGCCGCGACGAGGACCGAGAGGACGGCCATGGTCGGATCTCGGGGAGTGCTGGGGCGGGTGAAAGAGTGTGTAGCGTCCAGCGGGGTGGCGATAACGGGGTGATGGCCGTGATGGAATTAACAATGGGGAAAGGGAGATGTGATGGAAGAAGAGAAGGCGCGCCTGATATATGCCCACAGCGCGGAGGTTGCAGAAGAATCCAGTCTCAAGAGTCTTAGGAAGCTCAGCTCGTTCTCTGCCATAGTTCATGCCAAGGATTGACCGCGCGCCCCAAGACCTTAGCGGCTGGTCGCCAGCCGCGCTGGCTGGCCGCGCCCGTGGAGATGGGATCGATCATCCGAGACGAGTGCGAGGAACGGAGGAACACATGCACTGTACGGAGGCTGGAGGGCGGAGCTTATCGAGCCTGGCTGTAAGACACATGTCATTGCTAGCGCGCTGCGGGCGCGACGGTGGAGGTGGTCCGCCGGCGGCAGGACGTAGGTGTGGTAGCTGCAGAGCTGGACACTAGACTGGAAGGCGGGAGGTGCCTTGGATGCCTTGGATCTGGCGCTGTGAGGTGGTGAGCTTCTGAGCTTGATCAGTCGCCCAGGCCGCCAGCCATCGCCAAGAGCGACTAGCGCACATGCTTTGGTGCCTTTGAGCATGCTTCGGAGCTTCATCACACGTATCACACCATCGTAACTAGTGTGGTACATGGTATAGCGGTACGCGTGTGGGTGCGCGTGTTGCATGCCAGAAGCCAGAGGGCAGAGGTGCGAGAGCAGAGCAAGCATAGTTGAGAATGATGGCATGTCCTGTCTGCGCTTCTGCGCTTCTGTATTCTTCTGCACGCGAACCCACAATAGCAACAATTACACAATTCATCCCTTCCATCGCACAGAAGTCGGATACGCGGATACGTGCCTTGATCTCGACACGCGAGGAGTTAAACAATCCGCGAGCATGATGACGGTTGATCAGAGATAGCACAGGGCGCAGGGCATGTGTACGGCTGTATGCAGGGTGCAGGGTGGACTCCACAACCCACGACCCCACGACCCCACGATCCCACGCGCCGCAGTCCCGCAGCCATTCCTCCGCACAGCATTTAGTTCTGTACATTTGTATTCTTTCGCCGGATCCTGTGAGATCTCCAGGAGTGAATTAGAGTTGGGTTACCTCACTGCCCAGGGAGCGAGGTGACGGGGGTGTGTCATGAATTGTACAGTAAGTGTGGGTTGTGGATCGATCTTTGGATAATTGGATACAAGGTTAGTCGCGTGCTGAAACGACGTACGCACGAAAGGCTGGGCGATCACAGCTGTATCTACATGTAACCAGGAACCCCCGCCAGCCTCCGGTCCACGCTGCACCGTACGTTCTCAAGCTCGGAAGAACGTAAGCACGAAAGAACGTAAGAACTCTAGATCTCACACGCGCACATGCTCATGCTTACGCTCATGCCATGCATGTCGAGAGGTCGGAATGTGTTGCTGTGATCCTGTGAGAAGCATGATTTCTCATGGATCTTGGAGCTCGGTTATGCGGTGGGTCTGGGTTAGCGCCGTCCAGCCACCGGCCACGGAGTGGGTGCACATGTGCGCAGGAGAGATCATGTCCAGAGCATATCGAGTGAATTGGCTGTACTGTCGAATGCACGTTCGAGCTCAGTTGCTGATGATGTCAACGCCGAGAGGGAGAGCGGTGCGGTCTCGGTGCGCCGCTAGCCACCCAGCTGCTGCGGCGCTGCGGCACCACGGCGCTGCGGACAGCACATCATGCTCAGGACATCACATATGAGCTCATTCGCCACACACTCGGCGTCCGGCTTGGCGTGGAGCGGTGCAGGTGCTTGGAACCGGGATGCTTGCGGTGGAGCACGCCGTGGAACACGCTGTTCCCATGGGTATGGATCACCTGCTCGCGGCTCGACTCGCTGTTGCGCTTCTTACGGATGTTGCGTTACCGCCACCACGTTGACCATGTTGACCATGTGTGTTGCGCTTCGCGCTTGACCATGTCTGTGATTCATGACGAATCGCGTCGTGGCGACCGGGTCACCAACCACCGCCTTATCCACCGAGTCCCACCGAGCGGAGTGTCGTGATGAAAAAACCTTGACGAACGAGTAAAGCGTCATCAGTATCCCACCCTCCACCCCCATGCAGTGCAGACCGTAGTATCATAACCCGCGCTGCGCGCTGCGCAGAGTACCTCCGCCGCTCACATGGGTCCTCGGACTACTGCGTCCCATTGGCCTCTGGAGCTCTGGAGACGCCGACCGACGCGGCTGGACCATGCTGCGCGGTGGCTGGTCGCTGATCACACAACGTTGGTTCTGTGGCTCTCGAGCGTGGGTGCAGATCTTTCTGGTCGCTGGGCGCGAGCCGCGTGCGCGGCACCAGTTCGGCCAGTTCCCCGTCTTCGCGGTGGACGCTCTGCGCTCCCAGGCTACGTTGCTCGTCGCTCAGTCGCTGGCCGCTGCCTCAACTATCGCGTCTCACCCCCACGCACTCACTGATACCCCGCATACATCCTGATCGGCACGCTAATCACTCACGGATCACGGTCCTCGCGGTGTCATCAGTGCCCTGGCCTGGTCGATCAATGACCCTTATCCGCAGCGCCGCAGCATCGCCCCGCTTGTGCACGCGGTATCACCGTACGCATGTACGCGGTACATTTCGTCCAGCCCGGACGCTCGGAAGTCACGAGCCTGAGTCGCCTCGTAGCTCGTAAATGTGCAGGTCTCGTGGCTCGGCGCTCGCGTGCGCGCGTGCTCGGTCTCCTGTCTCCTCGATCTCCTCGGTCACAGCCTCGAATTACCCACCGGCTTGGGAGCTTGCGAGGCTTCCGCAGCCGTGACGCAGCTACCAGGCACTAGAGGCCAGGCCGCGCGTGGCGTGGTGCTAGCGTGAGTGATCGGCGAGGGGAAAGTGGAAAGTGGCAAGTGCGATTGACGATCTGCAGATCTGAGCGAGAAGCAGGAGATCAAGGGGAAAGGATCAATTGATAAAGAAGGTGTTTTTGCGTGTTGCACCACACTTGTTCTGGGTTGTTTGCTGTTTTGTGTGTCGTGTTAGCCGTCTGATCGTTGTTTGATGTGCGGGATCGGCGGAAGATCAGCAGATAGCCTGCGCCCGGGATCCTTTCCGACGGGATCCACGTTCCGCGCTCTTGGCATTCGGGTCGTCATGTTCTCTCAATCTATCAATCCTAAACGCGATATCTCCATCTATTTCCTTGGTTCACTGTTTCGTGCAAGTAAGAGCCCAGAACTACACCCAAAAACATGCGCGGACTGGGAGTCGAACCCAGGATGGCCTGCGCCACGGCGAAGCGATCCACTCGGACCAAGTGCAAGCTTGAATGCCGCCCCTTAACCACTCGGTGCATCCGCGCCACCGGCCGGACGCCGTGCTGCGCGCACACGACCCAGATCGCGAGATCGCGAGAGCGCGAGTGCGCGAGAGTGTGAGAACGCGAGGAATCATCATGCTGCTGCACCTGTCCACTCATTTCGGGTGTGTTGGGCTCATCACTGAAGCTCCGGGAGGTTCTCGCGACGACTGCACCAGCGATTCCCGTTATCCGCATTCGATACATTCTTTACGCTCTACGCTCTACGCTCTACCCTCTCCCCGCCTTGTCCTTGTCCTTGCTCAGAACGCTATCATCAGCCCGCGCCGTAGATGCACACTTACTAGTAACCTGCGAATCGAGCAGCCAGCCACCATCAATCACAACCTCCGCGCCGGTCATGTACGCATTCGTCGCGGTGGAGAGCACCGCCTGCGCGTAGTCCGTCGCGCCGCCAGGTCTTCCGGCGGGGATCGCCCAGGCGTTGCGGAAATGCTCCGTGGACTTGGGCTTTGACGGGTCGATAATGCTCATCCCGGACGCAAAGTAGCCGGGACACAGCGCGTTCACCCTCACGGGGAGGTCGCGGCGCGCAAACTCGGTCGCGAGCTGGGCGTTGAGAGAAAGCGTCGCGGCCTTGCTGGCGTTGTACGCAAACTTCCGTCAGATCGTGAATCCTGTTCATTCTCACCTGGCCGCGCTGGGACGTATTCGTGATGCCGCTCATGCTCGACACGATGAGCACGCTCCCGCCCTCGCCCTTGGCAAGGAGGGGGAGGAGGGCGAACGCACAGAAATAGTAGCTTGCCGTGTTGATCGCGTATGTCTGCGTCCAGCGGTCAAATGTCTCGTTGTCGAACATTTCAGCCGAGATGGCCTCGGGCGTCTGCTCGACAGTCGCGAGCGCCGGCCGCCCGAGGGACACGCCGTGGTTCAGTACGAGAAGGTGCACGCGCTCCTCGTTCTCGGCCTTGAGCGCGTCCCGCAGTTCTGGGATCAGCTCCCACCCCACCTCTATTCTGTATATCACTCACTCTCGATCCCGGCCTTGTCCGCCATATCCGCCTCGACGACGCGCACCTCGCCGTCCTTCACGCTGCCATTCACATTCTCCGCCGCGGCGCGCAGCACGTCCCCCCTCCGGCCGGTGATGTACACCCTCGCGCCGTTCTCCGCCAGTGTGCGGGTAGTCACGAGTCCGAGGCCCGTCGCGCCGCCAGTGACTGCGGTCAGCTAGGATACTAAATACTAGATACGGATGAGTGCGGGAATATGAATTTGTAAGGTTACTCACCGACACAGACCCACCCGCGGACGTCGAACAGCTTGCCGGCGGCGAACCCGCCAGAGGGGACCGAGTCCGAGAGCGCGGTGGCAGAGCGCTGCTTTGCTTCGGCTGAAGAGGACATCGTGGTGCTGAGAATAAAAGTACTTTGGAGAGATGGGAGATGTAGAGTTGCAGAATAGGAGTTGATGTGTTAGGATGCCGTTCAGCTTTGTCATTTGGGGTAGTCTGTTTCGGAGGAGCATTGTACCGAGTGTCGTCATTGTCGTCATCGGTCAAGTCGCCGCGCTCGCCTCATTCTGCCGTTTGCCGTCCATCACGACATTTACCGCTTGCCATGCCACTGGAAGCTTTGAAGCTTCCATTGCCCCACCACCGACAATTTTTGCACGCTACAGAAACACCCAACAATGACTCTTCTGGTAATCGCCACGGTGCCACGCTTCTTCGTACGCCCGCCACACCAAGTCACAGACATGATGGCTTTCTCTGCTAAGAGCTCTTTCCCAGAGTAGTGTGGGGCGGTCCGACGCGATCGATGAAACAGCAAAGCCGGCAGATTAAAAACAGGAACATCGAAAGCTTTGGAAGCTTGGAAGCTTTGAAAGCTTTGGACGGCGCTCGGTAGCGCTGTTATTGATGGTGTGTACTCACACCTGCGGCTCACCGTCCTGCCTAATTTTGCGAGCCAAGTAAAGTTAAGCCAGGCCCGGTCGGCGAGTCTAGGTCATTACAGACAAAGCAAGCAGAACGACAATATCAGCCCTGGCAATTTTACTCCAGGACCACCAGTGTCACTGCTTGAAGCCCGCCAAGCATGAGATGGACGATTATAGCGCAGGGACGGTGGAGACAGTTGCTGATCAGCAGCCGCAGCCAGTACCAAACTCCACCCTTCAACCATCAACTCCAACCTGCCTGCTATTCCCCGCACTTTCTGCGCCGCCGCCAAATTAGCTGACAAAGTAATCTCCAGGGGAGCCAGCTGCCAGCTATCGCCTCCATCTGCGTTCGCGCCGGGGGACGCAGGGGCCGGTTAAGGCTGTCCTGCGATTCCGACTGGACGAACTGGCACTCATCCATATGGGTCAAAGCGCACCGTGTCTAAGAGGAGTGAGGCCGCGGTGGAAAGGAACAGGAAGCAACGGGTGGGAACCGTCGATCAAGGGGAACTGACGACGAGGGCTACGAGAGGAGCCACAAGGAGCGACAGGGCCGCAGAGCAAGAGCCACAGTGTGGCGCAGGGATGGAGGATCGGATCCGGTGCTGTACCCCCACCCAACTGATGTCTCTAACGCTGCCTGGGCTACACTGCGCGACTGGGAGCGCGGCTGCAAGGCAGGTTGGGGGAAGAGTTACATTAGTGGGCTGAGTTCAGTAATGTCCAAACGTTGGTGGAGTTGGTCGTCGAGTGCACGGGCTCTTAGCGAGGACATCAATTGCCAGATGCGGGACGACAGAGACGGCGAGGTTGTGGGGTCGAAAACAAGATTGCGGTCAATGGTGTCCCTCTCGTTGGGCGTTGGCGGAGACTTATCTCCATCTGCGGCGTGAAGCACTCTCCCGCCGTGGGCTATGCCACGTCCTCCCCATCCGTGGCAAGGCACTCGTGTACTGTAAGCCCTGATCCCTTGCAGAACCCATGTTTTCGATCGTTTCGGGTTTCCATCACTGAGGCTGAGGCGAATGGGCCGGCTGCACCCGCGCCGCACGACCGTACCGGCTGTGAGGGGTTTCTCATCTGCAGTCGAATGGGTCGGTCCTATTTGCTACTTGTTCTCGCAATGGCCGACAGCGCCGGAGTGGCGGGGGTCGTGTCTCAGCGCTCGGACCCCTGTGGCGCATGGCGGCGGGGCGGCAAGTCCGAGATCCCAGAGCCTGGGGAGGAGGAGAGTGAGGGGAGTGAGGGGTTCAGCAATCTAAGCTCCAATATGGGGGGAGGTTGGATTCCGTGCTCTGGCCACTGGTGTGCGTCCTCTACCGCTTGGACCCCGCCCCCAGGGATGACTGTGAATGGCATTTTACCCAGCTGAGATCGAGCAGAGCGAGGGCCGAAGACGCAGCCACCCCAGTGTCAATGCTGAAGTGGTCCCTCCCGATGAGCTAGGAGCCAGGAGCTAGAGACAAGAGACATGCATGAATGCGTCTCAGACAGCGGTCGCGCCGCTGGGTCCACTTAACACGTTCTCGTATCTCCAGGCGGGCCCTGGCGGCCGAGGCGCTGTGCGCGCCATGCCATGGTCTGCGGCGCACGGTACCACGGGATCCCGGTCCGACACAGGGACGAGGGAGGAGGTATCGAAGAAGATTAAGAAATGCGGTCAGGAAGCGCAAACCAGGATCCTAGGCGAGTGTAGAAGAGGTACAGATGCAGCCGCAAGGCGATCGGAGCAGGGTCGCTGTATTCCTGGGACGGCACATCAGCCGCTCAGACCGGCCAGAAGTGAGACACGATTGGAAGCGTGGAAGCTTGGAAACTTGGAAACTTGCGTCTCTGTCGCGATGTTCGAGATTACATCGAGATGACCGGGGTCCGCCTGCTGCGAGACAGGTATATTAACAATCATCTGACAAAGTCTGGAGGACTTACCCATCCCAATCACACACACAGCGTTCTCTGCGCGTAACTCAAGGCACTACAAGGCCTACAAAACCATCCGCTCTCTCCAAGACCCTCAGCTACACACGCCCACCATGTCCCTCGAGGTCTTCCGAATCCGCAACCGTCGCAAGTCTGGCGACGAGAACAGTGAGTCGCACAGCCGAGTCTTGCTTTCTACGCGCTCACACCTGGCAGGTGGTTTCTCACCACGTATCCCAAGCCTGGCGTTTGACTCGCCCCCGCGCCCGTCCTCTCGCTCGTCCACCCCATCTACGCCCCCCTCGGCCGAGCACGCATTCTTCTCCCTCGACGCCCGGGTATCCAACACAATCGCCGAGGTGCTCAACCGCCCTTCTGGCTCTGAAGCCTCGACAGCCGTCGACGCCAGCACGCTCGCCGCCCTCGCGACCAAGGCGCACGGCCTGCAATCGGACAACAAGCGCCTCCGGAGCGAGATGCGCGCGCTCGCAGCCGACCGCGCCGAGATGGCCGTGGAGATCGAGCGCCTCCGCTCCGCCATGCGCGACATTGTCCGCGTCGCGGAGATCATAGCCATCCCGAACTGCGCGTGCCGCTCCGCCCCCTCGTCGGCGCCAACGTCCCCTGCCTCCGAGTCGTTCTCCAACTGAACACTGAACACTGAAGGCCGTGTACTCCTCACTTCTTTCCACTCTGTTCACAAACTACACTGTCCATCCTCCAGGCGCCCCCTACCCTGCCGATTATCAATATTGCGCGCCGTGGCGCACGCAAGGCGGTCAAGGCCGTGGGAACTTGCGTGTGTCGGGTTTGCGTCGATTGTAATTCCTGCGCCACACTTGTGCCACACCGCCACACTCTGCGCCTTCGCACGCCTCGCCTGACTCGCTCAACTCGGCCGAGCAGTTTCACTCTGCGCCACCACTTACTGAACCTCGGACACTTGCTCTCGACCCGGCTTGGATCTCCCAGCACGCACGGCAACTCTGGACCTGTATGCGCTTCGTGGCTTGCACTCCGCCCACTAAACCCGCGCACCCGCTGCTCCGTCTCGCAAAACGTACTGTCCCAGCTGAACATACCCGGCCACCCATACCCGTCTCTGTACTTTAAACGCTGTAGATTACCTGGACGCTGATCATTCTAAAGTCTGTGGTTTACGCACGTTCTGATCCTACGTCTCTGACACTCTACGCTCTTGCGCCAGTACCGGCTGCAAGGCAAGAGCACTGACGCGCAAACTGATCCATTCCTCACCCACCCAGAATACCGCGCTTCAGGAGCTTAGTCCGGTATACCCTCATTATCCGCCACACCAGGCGGATCCTGGGTGCAGTGCACTCGCGAGCCAACGAGCGGAGCGAGATTGGGGAGCGTGATCGTCAGAGGGCTGGGCTGATGAGGGATGCGAGGGTTCATCGACGAGAGGGGGCAGGGCGGCAGGGCAGAGAGGGTCGGGATCAGTTCCTAGTGGCTACGACCTGGTGAGCTGGCGCCTCGCTGCCATTGCCTCACAGACAGGAACTGAGTCCAGGATCCCAGGATCCCAGAATCCGTCTGTTCGGCGAGAGGCACGAGGATGAGCGGTGCAACCAGCACAGTTGCCTTACCAGTTAACCGCTGGCCACTGGATCGACAGATGGGTCGACACCGGAGCGTGTCGCGAGATTGTCGTCGTTTGACCCGTTGATGCCTACTGTACCCACATTGATGAAGGTCAGCTACACTCGGGCCCCGACTGTCCTGGACTCGATGACAAGGGAGAATGAGTGAGACGATGAGCCCAAGTCGAGCATACCTCTTTCCGAAACAACCGTTCTGGCGTCCACTGTCGTAGAGGTCGCTTCGCTGATCATGAATGAAGGACGAGAGGCAACCGCAAAACTGTGAATCTGTAACCTAGCGCAACTTCGTCCTCACCTCCCAACTCCATCTCCGCGGCAAGCCGTGCCGGCCGTGCCTCGGGGGTTCTCACCGCCGCCCACCGCCGTTTCCGTGGGATCCGGTCCGCCCCCCAATGGGCCTCGATCCCTCTCCGCTCATCACGCGTCCCTCTGTGCCTGCTCTCATCAGCGTCAGGCTGGACGCGCGTGCAGCTCTTTAAGCTTCACTCCCCCGGCGCGGGATAGGGTTCGCCAGCTATAGCTAGTAGAGCCCGGGGTGTGAGAACAATAGTCTCTCGTATCTGTCATCAGGAAGGCGTCAGCCGATGCTAGTTCCATCGTCAAGGGATCCCGGTGACTATCAGCTCGATGCACAGTTCGCGTCTCAGTGCGGAGTGAGAGCGCCGAGCGAGCCACAGCATGCACAGCACTGCCCCGGCGCCCCCGCTCCGCACCCGCCGCTCCGCACTCCGTCGACCCGCGAGAATACGGAGATACGATACGGCCGAGCGATAGAATTAAATAGTACAGACTCGAGAGCGATGCGTGACCACGGAATGCATCTGTCCATGGGCCATATGTCGGTGGGTGTGTGGTGTGTGTGGAGTGCATACTGCGCCAGTGACCGTAATCTATAATCGAGCTTTGGGTCCATATGAAGCCTATTCCATAAGCCCACCCGTCCTCTTCAAACGCCCCCGTCCACCGTCGCCGCTCCGCACAGAAACGCCGCGTTGTATCTATTCCCTAATCTCACTAATTATCTGTGACGGCAGCGCCGTGGCCCCGCGCCAGGCGCGCCAGGGTCCCTGGCGCATGTGATCAGGTGCCGGGCGTTGCGGCGCCTCGTTGCGGGCATTGCTTGCCGCTTTGCGGGGATGGTGGCACAGGCGCACGGGTCTCGTTCTGTACCGCCTTTGCGCTCTTCTGACCTTCTGCGGTCCTGCATGATCAATGTGGGAAGCACACGAACCCGCACAGAACACTCTCTGCGTGTTCTTCCGCATTCATCTCCACCCCACACACATCCCATCTCGCGCAACGCACAAGGCTCTGTTTGGACCACGGCCCACGGACTACGTGGTATCGCGCGTTGCCTGATTCGGCTGCCGCGTCGAAACTCTAGCTCTAGATACGAGCCAGCTCTGGACGCCGCAAGTGGTGTTACGCAATACGCGATACGCGACACAGCAACTGAGCAACTGAGTAACTGGGCAATTCCAGTTCGCCGCGCGATATATCACTCTGCGCGCTGCGATCTGCATACCACGACACAAATCCGCATCCCTATCTGATCAGATTTCGCTCGCCCCCAGCACCCCAGACCACACCGCCATGAGTGAACTCGCCGCTGTCCTCGCTGGCCGTGACACGCGGTGGTACCGTGGCCACTACCTCAAGCTCACCCTCATCCTTGTGCGTCGTGGCATTGGTCGCAGCTGACGGCAGCTTATCCCCCTCGTGTCGAGTGCTGTCAACGGATATGATGGGTGCGTGTTGAAGGAGACGTGCTGCGATCGGCTCTCGTCGGCGCTTCGCGCTGCTCCGCAACTGACACTGACGCCAGCTCAATGATGAACGGTTTGCAGACGCTGTCCGTCTGGCAAGAGTGAGTCTCTCCCGAGCTCTCAACCCTGACCCTCTCAGGACATTCAACCACCCCCGCGGGGGCACACTCGGCCTGTTCAACGCGATCCAGACCATTGGCACGATCATCGGCCTCCCGTTCGCGCCGTACGTGTCCGACTACCTGGGGCGGCGAACGGGCATCGCAGTGGGATGCGTCCTCATGCTCGTCGGCGCGGCGCTGCAGGCGGCCGCGTACAACATGGGCATGTTTATCGGTGCGCGCGCACTCATCGGCTGCGGGTGCAGCTTTACGGCTATCGCCTCCCCGGTGCTTATTACCGAGCTTGCATTCCCGACACACCGCGCACCGCTCACCAGCCTGTACAACTCGTCGTGGTACCTCGGCAGCATCATCAGCGCGGTAACTGTGTTTGGCACGTTCCGGATCCCGAACAACTGGAGCTGGCGGATCCCGTCGCTGCTCCAGGGTATTGTCCCTGTGATCCAGCTCGCAACGCTCTGGCTCGTCCCAGAGTCGCCGCGCTGGCTCGTGGCTCACGGAAAGGAGAGCAGGGCCACACAGGTGATTGCGAAATACCACTGCGGTGGGGACGATAACGACCCCCTCATCGCGTGGGAGATGGCCGAGATCAAGCACCTCATCGAGATTGACGACGAGGCGAGCCGGACTGGCTGGAAAGAGCTGTTTACCCGGCCTGGAAATCTGCGGCGCTTCAGAATCATCATCCCCCTCGCGTTCTTCTCCCAGTGGTCGGGCAACGGCTTGGTCTCGTATTATCTTACTTTGATTCTGAGCAGTACGTGGATACGGGCGGTTCTATAACTCACTTTTCAGGCATCGGGATCACGTCCACCGACGTGCAGACGCTCATCAACCTCATCCTCCAGATCTACAACTACTTTTGGGCGGTGGTCGGCGCGCTCGCCGTCGACCGCACCGGCCGCCGCTTCCTGTGGCTGACGTCTACGGGGGGCATGTGTGTGTGCTTTGTGTGCTGGACCATCTGCTCGGCACTGTACTCGAAATCCGCGACCCAGTTTGACCCGGCGTGCCTCGCCGCAAACGCAGGCGACACGAGCAAGTGTGTAGCTACAAACGCGAACAAGAGCGCGGGTAACGCGGTCATCGCCTTCATCTTCCTCTTCTACGGCTTCTACGGTGAGTAACTGGTGGGCATTCTTTTCCTGACTCCAGACATTGCAATGACGCCGCTGATCGTTGCGTACCCCGTCGAAATCCTCCCATACGGCATCCGCTCAAAGGGCATCATGGTGCTGCAGCTGTGTGTCTCCGCGTCCCTCGTGTTCAACCAGTACGTGAACCCGATCGCCCTCGATGCGATTCACTGGAAGTACTATATTGTCTTTTGCGTGTTTCTGGCATTCGAGTTTGTGTACTGCTACTTTTTCGTGCTCGAGACTCGGGGCAAGCACGGTCCGTTGCCGCTCGAGGAGATTGCGCGCCTCTTCGACGGACCAGGATACTACGGCTTCCAGCGCCGTCCCGAGCCGCTGCGAGACGAAAAGGCCTTGGCAGAGGAACGGGACCACGACCACAAGGACAGTAACGAGAAAAGTGCGGACAGCTTTGTAGAGGTCGTGCCCTCCCTCTCTGCCATCCCCACCGTCCGCGACTAGCACCCCAGTGGCGAGTGGCGAGTGGCGAGGGAAGTGGACAATGAGGGACAATTGTAGCTTGTATCGGATGTATGGGTCTTGAATCTGTACGTGAGCGAGAGGCCACCCGGGGTCAGGACGAGAGCTGAGAGGGGAGCGCGGAACGTGGCGAGTGGCGATGGCCGCATATGGCCGGGTTCTGGCCTTTCAGCTTTCTGGACCAGAGGCACGAGGAATGGTCAATCACTGCGATATGAATCTCCGCCATCGTACAGTCGTTCACCGCGCGCAACACCGTTACGCTGTGCGCTTCTGGCAGCTCGACGCTCGGCAAGTGTAATGGATATACACATCTGCACAGCGTGACTTTGTCCACTGGGTCCACACGCAGCGGTCAGTCACCGGATCGATGCACCCCAGCACCTTGGTCCCATCAACGCAGCAGAGCGTAAGCCCACCGGGGCCCCGGATGTGGCGCGTGGCGCCACCCGCGAAATGTTTCATCTTTAGCAGCATCGTACATCGTATACATAAACATCGCAAAGAAAGAAAAAGTTGCCATCACACTTCCATTCTTCTGACCAACGGCGACACCGGCTCGACACGTCACGTCACGTTACGACTCGACACGACGCGACGCGACACGACACGAAGCTCCCCAACGCTCTTCCCTCTCTTCTCTCCGCTCTCCGCTCCCCTCACCTAACACTGATTCACGATGGGCAACAACGACGGGGGTTGCCTCGGCCTCTTCCTCCAGCTGTGCAACATCTTCTGCAACGACAAGCAGAACCAGCAGAACCAGCAGCAGCAGAATGGACATCAGATGCAGCCGCCCCAGGGGCAGGGGTATGGCTACCCGGGGGCGAACATGCCGACCTTTGGCCAGCCGGGCCAGCAGCACGGCCAGCAGGGTGCTTGGGGCCAGGGCGCGCCTCATCAGCAACCCGGCCAGCATGGCCAGCAGCATCACCCGCAGGGTGTCCCCCACGGCAATGCGGGAGACAGCGCGAATGCCACGCAGCTGCGTAACGACGCGAGGCGGGAGGGCGACAGGGCGCACAAGTGGGTCGGAGCGAAGTAGGTGAAGCGAATGGAGAGCTGACGCAGTGCAGGTGTTTTGCGGATTCGCAGGCTGCGTACAAGTGCGTCTGATAGAGCTGGATATGAGCCGCTTCTTGTCTACTAACTCCCAGGTCGGGCGACGGCGCGCGCGCACACGAACTGAGCCAGCAGGGCAAGGCGCACCAGTCCAAGCGGGATGCGCTGGATGACCAGGCGGCGAACTATATCTTTGCGGGTGCGTGTGTGAGCGGAGAAAGTGACGGGGGCTGGGGTTAGAGTGGAGAGTTGGGCAACGCAGACGCCAGTGAAGGGGAGAAGCGCTGAGCATCTTCGGCGCCCTCCGCTTGCTGGTGGTATATTCAACTCGACTCTCGATCTCCTCCCATCCCATCCTTCCCTCCTTTTCTCTCCTCTGCCTTCACTAACACCCCAGAGAACAACCGCTCCCAGCCCCGCGGCACGATCGACCTGCACGGGCTGTATGTCTCGGAGGCGCTCGCGCGCGTCGACGCCGCAATCGCGGACGGCAAGCAGGAGGGCCGCGCGGAACTGAGGGTCATTACCGGCAAGGGCCTGCATTCTGCGGGAGGACAGGCAAAGATCAAGCCTGCTGTCGCGGACATGATGCGGCGGTGAGTCCGGAGCGGAGAATTCGAGCTGGAGGACTGGAGATCGGAGTACCCCAGGTACCTGGGCTTTCTTATCTCATCCCCATCCCATCACTATCTTCATTTTGTTTTTGTCCCTTCCACATGGTTCCCCTCTGACTTTTCTCAGATACAACCTCTCGGCGGACGTGGACCCGCACAATCCCGGCGTGGTCGTCGTCAACCTCGCGGGCGGCGGCGGGCAGCTGTCCCGCAGCGCGGGCGAGATGCTCGACAAGGACGACGGATGTAATATCATGTAGGCCCGCGGCCTGGCAGCTGGCGGAGCGCTTCTTGGTGTGTGTGTCTGTGTGGGTGTTTATTTTTTCTGCGCCGGGCGGACATGGCTGTCCCCGCCCCGTGCCTGCGGTTCTATTCTATCATATACACGGTTCTAATTTGGTGCATGCATGTATTATCAGCGTCAGAACGGAAAGGTCCGTATCGGAGTGGGATGAGGGTGCATGCTCTCTGCATACTCTGCGGAGTGCAATGTAGATCAAGCGGTGTGGCCTCATGGACCTCGGACCTCGCGGTCTCGTGATGTGATCGGTCGCCACGCCGAGCTCCAATGGCAAGCTGGCACCATGCACCACGCACTATGTTTGCCTGCGTGGCCTCGTAATCTCCTAATCGCTTAATCTCTGATCTATCGCGTGCATTCTCCTCGTGCTCGGGTATATTGGAGCACGCGATAGGCGGTGCTTTCGGAGCTCGCGAGGCTCGGAGCTCGGTGCTGTAATGCTGTATCCTGCATGTTGCATGTCATAGGCTGCGCACGTGCAGAAATCCAAGCATGCAAGGGAACCCACATGGGCCATGGAGTATGTAAACAAGACAGCATCGACAGCAATGTGTACAACGCCGTTTGCCCCGCGCCGACCAAACACCACAACTCCAACGAGCCAACTCTGTAGTGTGGCGGGCCGGCCGGCCGATAAGCCCTACCACACCCGACAAGTCACGTGATCTACGGGGCTCCGAGGCCGCCGAGCCCCCGGCGGGAGAGTTGTCGGGTGAATTCGGGGGAGGACGACAGTGGTGCTCGGCCGCGGACGGGCCCCGTACATATTAGCCAATTAGCCAAGAGCCAAAAGGAGCCAACCACGAGCTGGAGAGCAAGAGCAAGAAGCTGGGTAATAAAGGGTTTTATTTGGTAGTCACCTGGCGCTTATCACTGGATCATGGATCACTGGGCCACTGGGCGCACTGACTGGGCCGCCGGGTGGTGCTCGGAGTGGCGCCGAGATGAGGGGATGTGGAGGATATACCTGGCGCCGTCGGATGTGCCACACATGGCGATGCGGGCCGGAGATGGGTGCCCGCTTGGTGCTGGGCGGCTGCACTGCCATATAGCTGCCCGCTGCATAGCTGGATGGCTGAAACGGACACGGACCCGGTGGCGACGAGACCGAGTGTACGCGAGTGTCGCTGCAGCATACGCTGTACGCTGTGCAGTGTGCTCGGCCTGCTCGGCAGTCCCGGCACGGCAATGAGGGTGTGTTGGGTGAGGGCCGTGCGTTTTACGGTAAATGGACTCGGTGTGATCGGAGATGGACAGTCCGCTGAGGATATAAATTAGTATATGCAAGGTTTGTAATCTTTTGTAATCTATTCAATTAGAGATCAGATGGTATTTGATTACAAGAGAGATTTATCGAATCTGTCTTCTTGTCCCGTGACGTTCCTGTGCCCGACGGGGAAAGGGAAGAGAGGAAAAGGAGAGTGAGAGAGGGAAGGCAAAGGGGATGACTGTGCCCTCTTCCTTTACCTTTACCTTGCTCCTCTTGCTTTGCGCCTTCCCTCCCTCCTCCCAGTCACTCAGCCAGTCAGCCAGTCCGTTGTGGTTCCATAATCTGTCTTCCTCCTTCCCTCCGATTTCAACCAGTATCTGCTCGCCATCACTGTCAGTGTGCTCATCATCATCACACACATCGCAAGCATCGCCCATCTCCACCCCCATCCTCCTTTCGACCCTCTGCTCGCTCCCACGCCCACGCCCGTCCGTGTCCCACTCGCTCCCACCCCCGCATCCCCCGACAATCCCCCAGCTGGGGTCCCAGCCTCCGACCACCCCCACCCACCCACCCACCCAAACACTGCCATTATATGGTGTAGAAGTGTAGCATATAGCGCCACGCCCCTTTTGCCCATTACTATTCACCCTTTGAACAGTTGGACAATACTTTTGACTCCACTCCACTCCTACTCTCCTCTCCTCTACTCTACTCTCTCTCTCTCCACCTCCTGCCCCACCCACCTACAACTCTAGACATCGCTCTTATTCATCGCCCATCCCATCCATTCCACTCCACCCCACTCCACTTCTGCATATCATTCTTCCCCCGTCACAGGTGACTAGCTCGCACAGCGGCCGATAGCGCATCCCTTCGCATCTCTTCTCCTAAGGGCATCGGCTTTTTCACCATGGCCCAAATCATCCCCCCGATCGTAAGTCACTGCCTGCCGACAACGCTCGGTCACTGTTACTCACCCGCAGACATCCCTCCCCGTCGACTCGACGTCGGCACCGTCCGTGGAGGACATCCAGGACCGTCTCCCGTCCATTTGCGTCGACTACCTCTCGCACAACTGGACAGAGGAAGATGTCTGGGCGTCTTGGCGCAACATGACTCGCCACAAGCACGAGATTGCTAATGGCGTCCGTCTTGAGAATGCCAGCTGGCGGACATGGAACAAGCAGCGCAACAAGCTGCGCACCATCTCCCCCGAGACGCTCAACTGGTGAGTACATGTGTCCAGATAAGAGTGCACCACCATCCTTGCCGCATGGCGTCAGCCTATACCAAGCCGGGGAAAACGTGCGCGGAGGAATTGCCACCAAACCATCTCCGCCGCCGATTCCGACTCCTTACCAACAAACACCCTCTCCCTTGATATCCACCTCCCGCACTCATACTCACACCTTAGGCTCAAGGACTCGGACGTCACATGGCTGTATGGCCCGCTTCACACGGCCAACGTCGAGCCAGTACGGCCCATGAAGGTATCCTCCACGGACGACCGCCTCGGTATTGACCGCGGGACCCACAAGCCGGGAATTCTAAAGCACCGCACACTCACAGAGCTGCTGACCATCCCGCCAAACGCAACCTCGCTGCTGGAGGATGGTGAAGAGGAGGAGCTCATGGAGAACCTCGCAAGCCCATTTCCCGATAGGCCCATCATCCCTCATGCAAAGTCCGACTCGCACCTCTCGCGCAGCAAGACCCTGCCGGCACGTCGCACCGGCCGCTCCCCGTCGCTTACCAAAAAGCCTGCGATGCGCTCCAAGGAGACCTCTCCGGACAACCAGCCTCCGTCCAACAAGCGTCACATTTCGTTCAATACGTTTGTCGAACAGGTCATTGCGCTGGACGAGCCCGTCGTGCGGCGGTCGTCCAACGACTCGGACTCTGATGATGTGCTTGAAATACGCCGTTTGCCGCGCTTCCAGCGCTCCAACTCGAACCACTCGGCCACATCGTCGTCCACCACCGATAACAACTCGTCGATTATTGCAAAGATTCCGCCAGGTGTGCTCAAGACCTCGGGCTCATATATGAACAACCCCGCCCTGCCAAAGCTAGTATATATGCCGCCGGTCGAATACCGCTCGCCGCAGGCCGAGCAGCCGCCGGCCGTCGTCTCGCCCTTTCAGCAGGTGCCCCCGCAGCAGAAGGGATGGAGCATTGACGAGAGCGAACGGTATGGGAACCACGTTGGTGGTGACTACTTTGGCGGGCCCGACCTCACCAGCGGCAGCCCCTCAAACTACAACCCGGGCGCATACTTTGGCGGCGCGCCGGCCGTGCAGGCCCCACCCACTCAGCCAAAGTGGCGCCAGCAGTCGGTGGACTCGGCATCCAGCAGTTCATCGTCGTCGTCGCTTAATGGCATGGTCGGCCAGCAGCCCCAGCGCAGTATCCTCAAGGTGCGCCCTGTGAACCCGAACCCTTCGACTCCCGAGCCCGTGTCGCCTCCGGTCCTCTTCAACTACAACCCGTCGGTTGCGACCGGTATTGGTGGCATGTTTGGGGGCTATGAAGGCGCGGCTCAGGCGGGTATCAACGTTGGCTCGCCGCCGAATGAGCGCGAGGAGCGGGGGCGCAGCACGATGCGGGGCAACGGCTCGTCGCAGTATGATCGTTCCGCTTCGCGCACCGCCAGCGTCGCGTCGTCGACCAGCTCGCACTCTTCGGTCTGCCGCTCGCCCGCCGAGGCGACGCCGATCAAGACGGCAACCCGGCCCGCGTCTGACAAGGCAGCCACCGACGCCATGGACGTCGACCAGTCGCCGGACCGCTCGCTCACACCCACACCCCACTCGTCTCCCCAGGTAAGTTGACCGACACCCCTCTATTCCCGCTTTCCCACCAACACGCCTCCCGACCGATTCCTCTGACTGACGCAGAAGTAGATCGTGCTGCGACCGCTGAAAAACACTTCGCCCTCCTCTCTGCCCCACGCCTCTGTCCGCTCGCCCCCGGCTGCCCACTCTGAGCTCGCGCGCGATCTCCCCCACGCCTCCGTGCCGCTTCCCAACCTCGACGGGACGGCGTCGCCGACGCTTCCGTCGCAGCCCGATGACGACGACGGGTCGACGCTCATTGGCCGTGCGACCAACATTGCCAACACGGCAAAGGACCTCCTTGGCGCACTGTGGTACGGCGCGCAGGACGACGCGACGCGCCCACGGTCGCAGCCTCTGCGGCGGTAGGGGACAGCAAACCCACGGAGCAAACTCGGAAGGATAATAATCAACGCAAGTAAAGTCGAAGTCTCATTCAGTCTGTCAGCACACACTCTCTGTAACCCCTCAAAAGCAACCACCAGCAATCCACAACCTCAACCATCCACCACCAACCACAAGCCAAATTCCACAAACAAACGCATGTCACGCATGACCGCCTGTTTGCCACATGTAATATGTCTCGTTACCGTTCTCGCTGCATCATTGTCTCGCTCGGCCGCCGATTCTGTATCCCGCGGAATGTGCTGCGCGACGCGCGCCGCGTGCGTGTGCGTCGCTGCCATGGACCGTGCGCGGGTGTAGTTTTGTTCAGATGCATGTACACTGTGCTCTTCGAGGTGGGTGGGAGGGGAGCTTGAGCGGGGCGAGGTGGGTTGGGATGTGGGTATTAACATACCGTAACAAGCAGGAGAGGACACATTACAGTATCAACCACCGGGCGGTGTACAACCGCCAACGAGAGAAGCAGCTGTCCACAGCCCACTGACTACCACCAGGTACCACCGTCTGACCGCCCTCTGACTGATCTCTAACTGATCTCAGACTCTGATCACTAACCCCCACTGATCCTACCGCTGGCGCAGTGCGCCTGCTGGGCGCACGACGCGTGAGGTAGAACAAACAGATCACTGCGATGTACATGGGTATCGAGCGCGCCGCGACATTGCAAAACTGAGCACTAACGCGTTGCGCGCACGACACTTGGTGTTGCCCCGGGGCCAGCGGGGGACTGTGCGTGTAGATTGTGTGGAGCGTAAGGAGTCGCGTTTCGGCCTCTGATCGTCTGTGCAATTTGTGCAATTTCTGCAATTTGCGCTCTCGCTCTCTCTTTTCTTTTATTCTCTCATCCTCCACCAGTCCCCGCATCCCCCCATTCTCCAGGTTGCCCGCGCTCATTGTCGGATCCGGATCGGCATCGTGCAATGCCCCGTCACGATTATCGCCGGGCCGCCGGGCGGTGCGCCGATGTATGTGTGATGGCCAGGAGCAAGGATGCGAGGATGCGAGGGGTGGATGTGAGGAGCGGAGAGATGGCCAAAGTCCAAGGTCGAGTCAACTTGATCCTGCCTGCTGGTGCTGCTGGCCCTGCTGGCTTTGCTCGCTCTGCTCGCTCTGCGGAGTGGTGGGGCGGGCATCTCTCCGTGCGCTGCTCCGCTCCGCAGCGGATGGGAGATATGGGATATGGGATATGCGTGCGGAGCGATGCGCTCCACCGTCACGCTCCTCTGAGCCGCTCTGCTGAGCTGCTGAGGATCTTAATCTTCAGCGATTTCAATAAATCCTGGATTCTGGACTTTGGGGTCCAAGTACTCTGTTGGACTGTTGGTTTCATGTCGGCGGGGCACCTGCGTGCGGTCTGTCCCCGGCCCCGACGGCCGCCAGGCGCAGCGCCCGCAGCGCCGCGTGCGCCGGGCGGTCATGTCGCCATTGAGATTTGTGTACTATTGGTTACATTGATTGTGTTATTCTGCCACAAGCACAGCACAAGGACGCGCGGGGCGCAACGACGAACGAACGATGGGCGCGGGTTCTGCGCGCATCTGTGGGCGTGACTCGGGGTGGAGAACAAATGGGAGGGAGAAAACAGCCGGGGGGAGTAGAAAGCGAGGACAAAGAGAGAGGATAGAGTACAGAGTACAGCACTCCCCTTTGGTCCTTTGTCGTGCAGCTCTGCAGCTCTGCAGATCGGAGATGCAGCACGACGACGACGACGGCGACGACGACGAGCAAAAGAGGGGGAAAGAGGGGGAGGATACAAAGAGGCCACATCGAGGCGGGGAGGGGCGCGGATCCTTCCCCTTTCCTCCCCCCTTTCCTCTCATCGTCGCTTCTGTGCGCCCTTCGTCGTCGTCGTCACTCTCGTCGAGCAAAGCAGAGCAGAAGAGTCACTCGTTTTGTGTTCTCTTATTTTTTCTCCTTTCTTTGTTATCCTCCTCTCCTCCTCTCTCTCGTCTCTTGCGTTTCTCCTCTCCCCGCTCTCGCTTTTCTCTCCTCTCCTCGTCGCGTTATCTCTCGTGAGAACTCGGAACGCGCGCTTCTCCCGAAGAGCCCTCTCCTCCCTCCTCTCCTCCCTCCTCTCCCTCTCCCCCCTTCCTCCGCCCTCCTCGTCCGGCATTCTTGTCCTTGTCCAGCTTCGTGCTCGTCCTTTCGCTTCTCGCGTCCCTCCATCCCCCACCTTCTCGCTCTCTTATATATATATTCACGTCCATCTGCCCATCGCCATCATCGTCTGGACATCCCCTCCCATCCTCCCCATCTTCCTCCCCTCCCATCTTCACATCCCATCATCTGGCTCCTATCTTGACCATCTGCCCAGCCCCCCCTGGTTCCAATCTTCCCAATCTCTCCAATCTTGCCCATCCCCCCTCGGCTCAAAATGACCTCGGTCCCCCTCGCCCCCGTCGACCTGCGCTGCGCCTACCCCCTCGCCTCCGAGTCGCACGACCGCCGCCCCCCGAGCACCGACACGGTCCGCGAAGTGCCCCTCCCCCGCGACCGCGACCTCCCGCTGCAGCTGCCCGCCCTCCGCCGCTCTCCCGAGGCGGAATCCCCGCCTCCCGACGCGCCGTTCCTCGACGCCGAGATGGACTGGCCCGTCAAGCGCGAAGTGCTCAACCAGACCCAGAACCAAAACCAAACCCAGAACCCACACCAAAATCAAAATCAGACGCAGAATCAGAATCAGAACCAGAATCAAAACCAGAATGCTCAAAATCAGACTTCGCACCCGATCCCCCCAGCTCAGTTTGGGTACCACTACCGCGACGTCGACTACCGCACCCCCGGGGCTGGCGCCGGCGCCAACGCCGGCAGTGGGCCCGGCCCTGGTACCGGTACGGGATACTACATGCCAGTGAGCTCTGTGAACATGCATTCCGTGGACATGGCGCACGCCAGCCACCCCGCGCACCAGCAGCACCAGCAACACCCCCACGCGCCGCACGCGCACCCGCACGCAAACCCACACGCGCACCCGCACGCGCATCACGCGCGCGAGTACGATCGCCGCAAGGGCGTCGAGGAGCAGATCAGGCGCGAGCGCGAGCTTGCAAAGGCCCGCAGGCATGTTTGGTGAGTTGCGGAGAGCGGCGAGCTGGGTGGCTCTCCAGTCCGAGACCGAGGTCGTGCGAGGTGCCACTTGGGTGCCACTCGTGCAAGTGGTGACATACCGTCCACACCTTCCACACTTCCAAACTTCCACACTTCCACACTTCCACACCTTCCGCCACCCACTTGTGGTGACTGCCCTCGCGAAGCGAGTTGTATTCCGGGTGGAAACTCTGTGGATTGTGGAGATATGATGACCGCGGCGTGCGGCATGCTTGACCTCTTGTCTCTCGATCACATCGACGCCGCCGTGCCCCCCCTTGCTCGCCGCCCGCCGCGCCATCTCCGCCCTCAGCCCCCCCACTGACGCCAGCCCCGTGTGTGACAAACGCTTCAACCGTCCCTCGTCGCTTAACACGCACATGTCGGTGCATACCGGCGCGAAGCGTGAGTAATAAAAGGATTACTCACAGCTGACAGCAGCCTATCAGTGTACTCGTGAAGGATGCGGACGCCGCTTCTCCGTCAGCTCCAACCTCCGCCGCCACGAGCGCGTGAGTACCTGGTTCCGGCCCGCCTTCTGGCCTCGTCTCGCTTCCCGGACTCGGGCCAGGTCCCTCTCCTCACTAACACACAGACCCACGAGGCCCGCGGCCGTCCGCCCCCGACCAGGCCTGCGCAGCCCCGCGCAGCAACAGTCTACTCGTCGCCGGTCCAGCCGACCGTCTTTGTCCAAGCGTCCCCCGCCCCGCCGAGCATCACCTACCCGTACTCGTACCCCGCCCCGCCGCACGGCCACCACTCCGCTCCCCCCACGCACGCCCACCCACACGCACACCACTCCCGCACGCCCGGGCACCACACGCCGCACTCGAGCCACGGGCCGCTCGGCCTCCCCCTCCAGCGCTACCCGTACCAGATGAGCGTTGGCGGCGTGTCGGGCATGTCGGGCGGTGTCGGCTCCGTCGGCGTCGGCATGAACTCGAGCGTCTCGGGCGTCTCCAACGTCGGAATGAGCACGGTCTCGGGCCTCGGCTCCGTCAGCGTCGGTATGAACTCGGGCATCAACTCGAACATGTCCTCGAGCATGAACTCTAGCATGTCTACCCTCCCCGCAATGTCGGGCATGTATCACCCGCTGCACCGCGAGCTGCACACGCCCAACGGCGGCGGCGGCGGCGGTGGAACGAGCGGAACGAGCGAGCACTCGCCGCAGGCCGCGCACGCGACCCCATCCAGCCAGCACTCCCAGCAACAGCAGCAACAACAGCACGCGCAGTCCTCCCCAGCCCCAGGATCGGGATCGCAGTCGCCCGCGTCGAGCGCGGCGACACCACCAGCGAGTATCCTCATGCCCCAGCCGACCAAGGGCGGTAATCTCATGCTCGGCTGAAAGTTTCCTCTTCACGAACATCATCATCACCACCGCGATCCTCTGCTCATTCTTCTTGTATCTAGACGCCAGACTTCATACAATTACAATACAATACCCCCATCCCCGGTCATCTAGGAAAAGCGCCACTCGCCCCGGTTCGATTCGGCGCGCGCTGCTGAAATTATCTCCAGTTCCGTCGCGTTCATCTGTAGATATATATAGTCGATGCACACTGTGTTCATACCGTGCCCCTGTGTAGTGGCGAGCTGTGTGCTGCCGAGTCATGGCCACATGCCATCCTTACTGACCCGAGGATGTCAAGATTTCTCAGCCGCTGACTAACCGCTTTCTCAATTTCATAGTTTGTCGTGCTTCAATCACGCCCCATGCTTCCATTATCCACCCAATCACCCTGACTCCCGCCGCTCACTCTACCGCACTGGTGCTACAACATGCATCTGACAGATCTATCTACGCGGCCGCGACCTGCGGCGCCTGCGGCGGCTGCTGCGGCTTGTCGTCCTGGAGAATGCCCGCAAGCTGGCGGAGGGCGGTGGGCTTGTTGGCGAGGAAGGTGCGGAGCGGGCCCTTGAGCGTCGGCTGCTTGTCGATAATGTCCTTGATCTGGTCGACGGGCATCTGGAGCAGCGCGCCGAATGACGCCTGCTTGAGCACGCGGCCGACCAGGTGGATAAAGCCCTCCCACAGCTGCGGCATTTCCCACACCTTGCGCGCAATGAGCTTTGGCAGCACATTGTTCGCCACAAACGGCACGAGCGACTTGTACATTGCCACGGCCTTGATCACCGTACGCATGTACACCACGGGAAGCGTGCCCTGCTGGTCCACGATGCGCTGCATCGCGTTGGCAAACACGTCCGAGCGGAAAACAGTCGTCATCGAGAAACAGATGCCGATGGCTGTGGGGTTAGTGAAAAGGAAAAGCGTAATGCAGCAGGGGGGCACTCTGGCAGCTACACAAACGGTACAGCTGTCAGCCCCGCTGCCAGCACTCACCATCAATGGTCGGCTTGAGACCGGCCTTCTCAGAGTGCAGACACACGAGCAGGTCCGCGGGCGTGAGCTTCTGGAGCGCGGACGCAAACGCCGTGCGCACAACGTCGCGCTCCTCGGGGTCGGCGAGCAGCGACACGATGCCAGGTATCTGGCTCTCAATCTCCGCCTTGATATTAGCTTGTCCCTGTGTGTGTGTCTCACCTTGTCGAGCTCGCCAATAACCGGAATGACAAACCGCGGATCCAGCTCGCGCTCCGCCATGAGGCTGCGGATGACGCCGACAAGCACGCGGCTCGATCCCTCGGCGGAGAGCGTCTTGAGAACGCGCAGGGCGAGCTTGTCCGCGCCGTGAGGGAAGTTTTTGAGAATGTCGAGCAGCTTCTTTGTCGGGCCAAGCGAGCGTACCAGCGGGGTGAGCATCTCGTCCACTGTATCCTGGATCCCCGGCGGCAGATCGGGGTACAGCGAGAAGATGTTGTCGAGCAGATCCTGGTCGCGACGCGAGAGGGCAAACGCGAGTTCGACGTGCTGCGACACGGTGTCGGGCTCGACCGAGGTTAGATACTTGCTCTCCACTGGGGCCTCCTCCTCTCCCTTCGATTCCTTGATCGCCAGGCGACGCAGCGTGCCAAGCGCATACGCGACGACCGCGCTGGACATGGGCGTATTCGGCACCCAGCGGCGGACGGTCGTAATCGCCATGACGCGGACCTTGCGTTCCGGATGTGTGCAAAACTGCAGCAGCGTGTGGAGTGCGCGCTGGCGCACCGGTGGTCTGGCCTCCGCGAGCTCGCGGAGCGAGAGGAATCCCACAATCATGCGGTCCGAGTCTTCGCACAGCGGTTCCAGCGCGTCGATCGCTGCGGAGGGGATCTCGGGCAGGCCGACAAGGAACTTGGACAGACTCGAGTCCTTGGCGTCCAGTGTAGGAATGTACGCGTTGAGTATCGACATGACGCCCGCTTCGTACTGATTTGCCTCTCCGCGGCGCTTCGCAAGCCACTCCTCGTTGAGCCACACCGTCGCAAACTTTGACCGCGAGCCAAAGTCTTTGGCGACAAACTCGCCAATCAGACGCCGGCGGTCCTCGCCTCCGCGTGAAGAGACACGCGCCAGCAGCAGCATCCACATTTCCTTCGGCTGCACTGCGGAGCGCGGCGCGTCGGATATCTTGAGGTCGGCGAGGTGTGACAGATCTGCTCCGCCGTCCCATATCCTGCGCACGGCCACATCCACCAGCCCGTCCTTTTCTTCTGCCGGAAGGGGCTCGGGCGGCGGAAGTGTAAAGTCGGCAATGAGCACAGCCTCGTCGTGTTCCTCCTGCTCGGCAGGTGCCATCTGAGGGTTAGCGCCATGCACCTTACTCAACCCACCAGAAGGTCCTCGTCGTCCAGCTCCATATCCAGAGGGTTGACAATCTCCTCCTCCTCCACCTTGGGCTCATCCTTGAAGAGCGACGGGGCGAGTACGCGAACAGCGTCGGGCGCGTTCTCAAGAATGGCCGCTCGTGCGTTTTCGAATGCGCGGTTGAGGAGCTCATCAGACACGACAGCGAGACCCGCCATGACGGCGTCGACCACAGGCTCAAGGGCAAACTGTGAGACATCGCAGATGACACCGCCGCGGCCATCCGCGGTTCCGGGCATGACCTCGAGACGCTGGCGCTTTGCTGCGCTTGCGCTCGACTCGGCGTCTGCCTCCAGCGGGTGCTTCCCTGCGGCTGCGGCCTGCATTCGTGCGCGCCGCGCGCGCCGTTCCTCCGTGTCCGCAATCCAAGCCTGTTCCATGCGGACCTTCTGACGCGAAATCGCATCCTGCAGCTGAGCGGAGAATCCGACTAGCGAAGGTTGTCTGTTGTCAGCGACATGTCCTGAGTTACGAATTATGCAGTTACACACTTTGCAATATGTGCCATGACGCCGCGCAGCGTCTTCTCCACCGAACGGATCTGCATTGAGGGGCGGCGCGCGGCCTCCATTGCTGATGGAAGCCAAGATGCCATCGACGAGACGAGAAGCGGGGCAAGGGAGGGGCGGCCTTTAACGAGGGCAGGGAACGTATTGATGATGGGGTGGAGAAGGGCGGGGTCGTCGAGCGCGTACAACTGCATGACGAGCTGCGTGCGCAGCATATTCGCCTCCTCCTCGATCTGGGCCGACTGGAGGAGAGATCCGGGCGCAATCATCGCGACATTCGCCTCATTTGAGCGTGCGGCCAGCTGGGTTGTGTCAGCAGCAGTTGCTCGGGTCACACTTACTCTCGGATCACCGCCGGCACGCGTTCCTGCCAGCAACACCTTTTGCACAAACTTCCACGCTGCAGCCTTGATGCCGACATTCTGCGGGTGCACTGCGGGGTCAAGAATAAGCGAGAGAATTCGGGCTTTCGACGACGAAAACACATTGTAGATCGCGGTTGCTGATTGCCCGGCGGTCGCACTGGGGTCAGTAGAGCACATAACATTGAGCTCACAGGTAGCGGAAGAGCATGGGAAAGATGGTGGAGAAGATCGGGATGACAGCACGGATAGTGGCTATCGAGTTTGTGTGGAGGAGGCGGTTCAGCGACTCGAGCGACGCCTGCGCGACTGGGAATAGTTAGCTGCTGCTCGGCGGCCACCCCGCGCGACACGCGACGTACCCTCAAGCTTGACATTCCCCTGCAGTCCCGAGGGGCCAACCGTGAGCGCGAGCATATCGAGCGTCCACGAGCGGAGCAGACTGTCCCCTCCGTCAACAACCATAGGAAGCAGCTTGGTGAGAAGGTCGGGGAGCTTGTCCGGGTGCTCCTCGAAGCGCTCGCCCGCGCCGAGGAGCGCATTTGACTGAGCTCGCGTCTCTGGCTTTTCACTCAGCGCGGCAGTCAGCGCCTGGAGGGGGTCGGTGGGCGCCGACGGCCCTACCGCCGCGGAGGGGTAGAGCTCAATGTCCTCGTCGGCGTAGAGGGACATGGATGGGCTGGGGGATGAGAATGGTGGCGAGGAGAGAGGCGCCGATGGCGACGAAATCGACATCGAGAGGAGACAAAGAAGCGACCAAGGTCAAGTGGAATGCAAGGTGATGTCAAAAATGACGTGTAAATACAATTATCCTATCCGGTGGGCTGCGTTATCAGCCATACACACTTGTCCCTATGTATCGTCGTCATCGCACCGCGCCCACAGCGTCGCTGTCACCACCATTCTTCGACTGTTCATCCCGTCAACAACAACACTCTCTTCTCGTCTCCCTATCCATCACTAATATCCACAATGGTATGTCTCAACAGCAGCCATTACTGACAACAGGCCGCGAACTCCCAGGGTATCCAGACTCTCCTCGAGGCCGAGAAGGAGGCCGCAAAGGTCGTCGCCAAGGCGCGCGCGTGTGAGTCGTCTGCGGATGGATGAAGGGAAGGAACCAGCGCTGGAGATCGCTTGGTCACGTCCTATTCCTTCGGGAACTGCGAACTGGGGAAGGCTTGGACAATGGGGAACGGCGCCGGACCGGTGCTGGCCGTGAGGTGGTTCGTTGGCTGTGCACTCGCCGCTCAGTCGCCAGTGGGCGCCTGCTCGAGGTAACGGGCTACGGGCCGCCATCTGACGCAACGCCTTCGCCTGCATGCGCGGAGCCAGCGGCTTGTGGGCAGCGGACTCTGGATGTCGGACTTCGCGCGGTGATGGGACGTCGCCGGCGGTGCTGGTTCGGATCTCCTCGTACGCGATCCGAAGTTCAAGTGCTCGCGGCGATGCCGGTGGATCCAGCACGTCATCATGCCAAACTGCACCGGCGAGATCGGTACTTGTAAATGTGCGATCTCTGGTGCCAACAGTGATGCGGTGATCGTTAGCCATCACGATATGCCTCCATATCGCGCGCAAAGTTTTCGATCTTGCGATGTTGAACCGGCACCCGCATTTGGCTCTCCTGCTCTCTCTCCAACTCTCCTTCTCCTTCCCCATTCCGATCGCCACTCCTGGATCACCGCTGACAACAGACCGTGTGCAGAAGCTCAAGGACGCACGTACCGAGGCCGCCAAGGAGATCGAGGCGTACAAGGCGCAGAAGGAGGCCGAGTACAAGAAGTTCGAGTCGGACGTGAGTGCTGCAGCTTTGCGCAGTGTGCAGTGATTGTTTGTGCTGACGCGTCTCGACCTATCTACTTTTGTCTCTCTGGCCCGTTTTACTGCAACCTTCCTATGTGGCTCTGACCATCAATACTGACAACTCCGACATATCTTGGCCTCCACCATAACCTCGAAATTCCGCTATGATTGATCGCCGCCCGGATCGCTTTCGCCCACAGCACACGAACCAGACCTCGACGTCGCAGTCGTCGATCGACAGCTCGACCAAGGAGCAGCTCTCGACGGTCACGGATCAGATCAGCAAGAACGGCGACGACGCCATCAAGAAGATTGTCGGGCGTGTGCTCGCCGTCGAGCCCAAGCTCCACCCTAATCTTAAGAAGCTTGAGGCATAAGTAGTTCTTTTAGTGCGGTTCGCCGCGAGTGTAGACGTGAATTGTAGGATGGATACATACAGTAGACGAGGGGGGCGCGTGAGCGATCATATCGCAAGGCGAGGTCAAGTGCGCTGAGCATGTGGTAGTCGCGCGGCCTGGGCAGTGTTGCGAGCTCAGCTGGTGAGGATGGGAGTACAGGGAATCATGCGGCAGAGCGTGGCGCGTGGCATTCTGAGAAATGGAAGGCGTGCATAAAGCTGCCAAGAGATAGTCAGTCTCCATCCCTACCCCGAGATTCTCGACATCTCTCGCGGACGCGCGCACGATCGCCATTACAAATGAACCGCATCCCATGGCCGGTAAACATGTGTGCACTTCATTGGGACCGACGTTAACGCAGCTTGTCCAGCGGCACTGGCCACAGATCAAGCCCATCTGAGCGTCTACGCCAGTGGGCACATACGCTTTCACGCCCCTCAGCCACCCACCGTCGTGACTGCGTGACTAGGCCGCGCGTCAATTACCGGCTTTGGCGGGCAACGCAGACCTGACGGCGTGGACGCGTGCTGCACGCGCTGCGTGCTGCCCGTGCCACCCTGCTTTGTCCCGCAGCTGGCAGATCGCACGCAGTCGTTTCCATCACAGCTCCCCGAACTCTCTTCTCCGCGGCGAGTCGTTCTCTCCTTTTACGTCCTGATCGACCGCCTTGCCAAAGTCGGACCCGCAATCGAGTACGAGCGCAAACCCAACCGGCAGAGTGTGTCCGAAGAAAGATGGGACAGACTT
This sequence comes from Apiotrichum domesticum, assembly GCA_001599015.1. Taxonomy (NCBI): domain Eukaryota; kingdom Fungi; phylum Basidiomycota; class Tremellomycetes; order Trichosporonales; family Trichosporonaceae; genus Apiotrichum; species Apiotrichum domesticum. The sequence goes on from BCFW01000008.1 coordinate 309,675, forward strand.
GCGTCGTCCGTCTGAACTGGGTGATTGACTTTTGAATGTCCCCATCATTACCGTGTTTGTGAGGTGCACAAGAGCACATCCCGTCTCATCTTGCAAACTGCCACTTTTGGCCTTTTGGACAGGCACCCACTGAAGAGGACAATGTCGACGGCGTCTCCGCCACTATCCCAATGTAGCATCGTCGACGCCAGCACATTTACATGAGCATCACCCTCTACTCACAATACCCTCCCCCTCGCTCCCTGGGACGGCGGCGCTGTCGCGTCTTGGCCCGACGTCGGCGAGTTTCGGGGGTTAATCCTCTCGATGGCGGCAGGGATGCCGCCGGCATCGTCGCCCCCGATACGATATAGAGCTGCCAAGATCCCTCCGAGGCTGTACCCGCCAGTGATTGGGTGATACGCACATCGACTCCGACGACGGCCGCGGCACAGGCCCACGCAGCGTGCAGCGTGTCCAGGAGCATGCCCCGCATTGACCCGCGAATGCCGCCGGCTCGCACCACCAACCGCCGCGAACCAATCGTGGCCCCGCACGCACTCCGAAAGGGCCGAGGGCGGGGCAGACGGCGTCTGCCCGTGTACCTGTAAACTGTGTCCTGGTGTTGTTGGTGCTTTCCTGTTTCCTGTATCCTGTTTCCTGATGTGCACCTGCCGCGCTTGCACACTCAGACTTGTGCGCTTGTTATCGGCGCCTCCGTACTTTGTGCTCCGAACAGTGCCTATTCCAAGCCCTATCGGACAAGCCGTCGACGCAGGCTCGCCCTCCCTGTACTCCGACCCGTTCCCGATCGAGAAACCAGCTCTTTGGGCCAATCTCCTGTCCTATCTTGCATCGATAGCCACTCCTGCCCACTGACTTGCTGCTACTGACCATCGAATGACTGGCCACAACAGCCGCTTCTGGCTTCTGGGCATTTGCTGGCCACCTGCCACCTGCCACTGGCGACGACGGCCTTACGAAAATGTTGCTACAGTGCCGCCGGCAGTGGCGGGGGTAGCGCGGGAACTACCCGGCAGCAGCCGCAAGGGCGGCAACAGCGTCGGCTTTGGGTGGCCGTGGCCGATGGCACTCAAGTCAATAGGTGTCTTGAGCTGCCTGGGTTGCTGCTCGCATTGTTACAATCATGCATGCCCCTCCTCCTCGCGCCTCAGTCCTCAATCCCTTCATCCAGGATCCTTAAACCCCAGTTGTTTTCGCGTGCATGTGACTTGCAAAGGTGGGCATGTACCCGTCCACAGCATGGTGACCACTCGGGCAGGGTGGGTGGTGTATGCATGCATCCTTGCCCAGCATCATGCATGGCAGCCAGGACGGCGGTGCTCCCATAGCTCTGATCGAAACCTTGTTCTGTTCCTAATCTCCCAAGCGGACGGCGCCGCACGTGCGACCCCAATGCTTAGTGCAGGTTTAAAATGCATGCAGTGCGTCGGACGCCTCGTCTCGGGATATTTGCTGGCCGCGGTCCTGGGTGCGTACGTGTACGTCGGCCGCTGTGGCCTGCAGGCCTGTGGGCCTGGGGCCTGCCCGTGGGTCTTGGCAGTGGGGTTTGGGTTTGCCGTTGCCGCATGCAGCTGGACCAGTACAGCAAGCTCGCGTGCTCTCTCGTACAGCTCATCAAAGCCGGCACGGAACTGATGGCATCATGGCATGCCCATTCCCCAGCATGCCCCAGTCATGGAACATGCCGAAAAGCGCACTGGCCACGGGGCCGGCGGCTGCAACATGCGTCAGGTGCCCGAACGCGCGTAGAGGCAGTACACACAAGAGGGTACAGGCGGGGGTCCCCACCGGCACTCACGGCACCGGGCCCTGGCATGGGATGATGTAGAAAAAACTTACCCGCGCGCGCATAGCCGGCGGCTGCAGCGTGTGGAGTGGCGCGCTAGCGGCCTCGCGGGTGGAGAGTTTCGGTTTTTGGGCCCTGCGGAAAATAGAGGATCCTAGAGGTCTAGAGGCATGGAGGCAAGGAGGACGGATCTGGGCAAGCGGCAAGCATGGTGGACGCTACCTCGCGGCAGTGACTTGGCCGCACACCGTGTGCACACCGTGTGGAGCGCGCAGAAGTCTGTATCTATATCGAGCTCATGACGTTGAACTGGAACAGCCGAGCTGTGGGGACATGGGGTCCCGCTCGAGGTTTGTGGCTGTGATCCCGCGGCGCGCGGCTTGAAGCTTAGAGATTGAATTGACAGCTGACAGCCACGGCCATCGAGTTGGGGATATGGGGGGGAGGATTTGTTTGACACGATCCTTATCCTATCTTGTCGTGCCGTGCATGTGACGCGCTCCCTGTTGATGCCCACCGGCCCCGGCCCGTTCTGTGGAGCCGGAGCGCATCCTGGCTGTATGTAACCCGTTACAGAGTGCATACGGCAGTGAGGCCTCGGGTGGGGAAACCAAAACACACATACGACCCAAGGCCGGGCAACGCGGGGTAGCCGCATACCGCGCGTACCGCAGCTGGAGGCCACTGCCGCTTGCCCAGATCCCTGTCTGTCGTGATCGTATCCTGATCCCAACGAGCACCCTCGTCGGTTCCCCTTACGGGTGAAGATTACACTTACGCTTACGCTTCGTGGCGCGCGGCTAGATCAGGCTGCGCACGGGAATTGCGCAGAGAACCAGAGGCCAGAGAGATGTAAGAGTGGAGTGGAGCGATTTAGTGTGCACATGGTCTAGTCCAGGTTAATTTGAGCTTCCACCGGCCAGTCAGCACGGTTTCCGTTTCCTGGCAATTGTAATTGTAATAAGACGGCGTGTATCGCGGCTGTGTTGGCTGCGTATCTGCGGCAACGGCTGCGCGGCAACGGACGAAAGCGGCTCAAACGGTAATTAGCCCTTCTGGCCCTCTTTTGCTTGGTCGGCTCGCAGCGGCCCGTCCCACCCCTCGCCATCCATCGCCCCGGAGTTGATCCGACGGTGGAGATAGGACACGCTGGGCGCTGTACGAGGTCCAGCGTCTATTGGTCTGTTTGCGCACTACTCAGGGTGCTGGCACATTGCAGTAGCATTTACCCCACACCGCTGCCGCTGACACACAATGTAGAGCCCCTTCGCGCACTCGCTCTCGCTCTCGCTGTGCTCGCCCGCCTCGCCCCGCTCGCAACCTGCCTCACTGCGAAGCGCGAAAGGGACGCAAAACCTACTTCCGTTCCCGGCTCCACGGATAATACGGATAACAGCCAACAGCAACAGAGGCACGGATTTCGGGCAAATGCACAAACGGATAATGAGCTGCCGCCTCTGCCGCTGTGCCCTGCACAGTGCCCTGCTCGGGTTCTTGCCAGTGAAGAGGAACCGGCATTGTCTTGTTTTTGTCTGGGCGACCTGGGAGCTGGGCAATTTTCGCTTCTGTCAACTTTTGTGATTTTATCGCAACAATCTGCTTGGCTGCTCGCCGCCAGTATCGGACAGTCGCGGGTGGCGCTCAGGATCAGGTTCTGCAGTTTGGAGTGGGCTCCATCAGGGTACAGTAGACCGGGAGAGGAAGAGGACCAGTTCCGCCGAGGACCGAACGCATGCCCAGGATGTGCAGGTGGGATGCGCAGGTGGACCGCAGAAACGGTATCGGGGCGGGCGGGTGCGCGCGCAGGCGCGCAGAGGACAGACGACAAGAGAGGTACAACCAGAGTGGACAAGGTTGTACAAGTGTTGCACCAACCGGCGGTAATTGTCCAAGTCGGCCAGTGGCCCCTGGGCCCAGCCTGCTGGTTTTAGGCGAGATTCCACACCGTGTGCCCCGCCCCGGGTCTCTGGTCTCATGCTCTCCGGCCGTACCCCCCACTCTCGGGATTTCCAGCCGCAGACGCCGCGGGCAGACGAGCAGGCTGCATTTTATCTGGTAAAGCATGCATCACCGCAGACCCCACACTCGCCTCCGCCCGCGTTGCCCTTGCCGCATTCGCGCCTGGGCCGGCGGCGTGAGAGCCGGGTGTGCGCGGGTGGCCGGCGCGTTGCCGCGTTGCCCCTCCTGGCCTCCTGGGCTGCGAGCAAGTGGACTTGCGGCCTGGCACACCCACACCCACGCCCCGCCGTGCCCCACGGATCCATGGGCCATGGATCCGGGATGCCGGGTGCACATGCTGCACATGGTGCGCAGCCAGCCGCGAGTGGAGCCGCAGAGGTAATAAATCGAGGTACGGATCCCGGAGGAATCGACGCGGGGCAAGGGGAGAAGCAAGAGCAAGAGAGAAGGGGAACAGGAGCAGGAGCAGGAGCAAGGCGCGTAGGATGACAGGATGGCAGGATGGCAGGATCGGGCGATTGCACTCGCACGCTTGCTCGTACGCGCACACTGCGGGGGGGCGGGGGGCAAGGGGCGACGAACAAGCGGGGTAGCTCGGCAGCTGCTGATGCCGCTGCGGCTCTGTCGGGGCTCTTTCGGGGCACACGGACAGGATATCAGGATCAAGGACCTGAGGCCAAGGATGAGAACAAGGACTGCAACACCTCTGCCGGAGCACTGCAGCAAGCAGTCGCCGGTAGGTATCGCGAGAACAGAGTGTAGTATAGTGGTGTCTTGGCTCCCGTCGCCCACTGTCGATAATCAGTCGCTTGCATGCATATCCCGTTGGTCTTTGTTCCGTTCTCTGTTCTCTTTGTTCTGCTCGCCGTCGTTCTGATCCCCACCGCTATCGCCGTCCCGGAGCAGCCAACTTGCCCAACACCAACATCCAACACCAATCCCATTCCTCCTGCCAGCCCAGTTGCCGCCCCCGGAGTGCCCACATCTACACTGCCGGACAATCTTTCCACAATCTTTTTTTTTTTTTTCGGCTACATTACCTCGACATTATCTCAGAGATCCCGATCTGATCTCTGATCGTCTTGACTCGACTCGCAACTCCCATCTGTGCATCTCGCGATCAGCACAGTGTGTGGTCTCAAGCTCTGCTCGCATCGCAACTGTCCACTCCGCGTACTCCGCCCGAGACCGTCACACCAGCGGAACAGGTCACTTGCACGGTATGTACATGTTGAATCTGCCGGTGGGCGATAATGGGTGTCTCTGGGCTGGACTCGACCTACCCGGCCACCAGGAACATGACCGCGACACCGAGACAGTCACGAGAAGCCATGTTGATGTTGATGCTGACAATCGTCTCTCTATCTCCGTCCTCCGTCTCTGCATCGCGTACTTTGTCCAATGTCTGTGCACGCCACCTGATCTTTCCGTTTTGCTCGCACGACTGCCGTGAAATTGCCATCCTCGCTGCCGCCCACGTCCCATACCTTGCATGATTGTGTCGTGTTGCATCGCACCGTGTATCGGATCACGCTTGTCGCCACCACTTCGGCACTTGCATCTGTCCGGCTTGTTCCCCGCCGCATTACCCGCTGCCGCTGCGTTGCACCATTGACAAACCCGATCGCCTACTCCCCTGCTCCGCCATCAACGCCCCCCGTCCCCAATTACGGCTCAACATTACTCTGGTACTCTGACTCGTTGCTCCCCTGCTTGCCCGTCGTTTGCATTCCTGCGGCCGCCTTGCCACCTGCGGTCATTTGTCCCGTTCCATACCCTCGCGTCGCGTGTTTGGGCCGTCACCCGTGCGCTGCGCATTTGGCCGGTTTGGTTTCTTGTGGTGGTCGTTGTCTGTGTCCTGTGGGGTGGGGTTTGTTGACCTTGTTGTCTGTGTGTCCTCTTGTCTCACCCGGCGGTATCCTCGGCATCGCCCTCATCTCGTCTTTGCTCTTGTCCCCGTGTGTGCCCGTGCCCACGCGTCCATCATCTCTCGTCTTGTCCAATTGTCCTGAACGGCCCCTCTTCTTTACCCCCATCCCCAACCCCCGGAACCTCGTCGGTGTCTCGCGCGGTCTCGCCTTTTGCGTGCCTCGCCCCACCCGCTCGCCGCCGCCACATCCGCCACCGCCACCACATCCACACCCCCCGTGTTCTCTGGGCCGCCTCGTCCCCACTCACCTTGTGCTCTTGTGCCCTTGTGGCTTTGTCTTGCTCTGCCGCTGTGCTCCCATTTCCCCACACAGACTTGAAGCGACCGCCGGCCTCACCTGTGCCCCACACATAATCTTGCGATTCATCCGACGCTATCCCGGCCACTGCCGCCGCCCCCGATAGTCTCTCCAAGTCTCGAGTCTCGATCTCGATCTCTTGTGTTCAAACGCCACCACCACCCCCCGTCTCGGGTGCTTGTTTCCCATTCGCGCCGCATCCGGCCCCACCCCATCGCTACCCCGCACATTGACCATTAGATCGTTCCTGCAACAAGCTAAGCTTGTCAATTTTATCTTTGTGATTTTACCGTGTGCAAGCTCTCAGTCTAGTGTGCACACGACTATTGTTGTCCCCCACACCTCTCCCCGTGTGCTCGTCCCCCCCGGAGGAGTCGCTCCAATCTCCAGCGGCTGTTCCAGTTCCGGTTCATCGCTCGTGCGCTCTAGCCGCTGCCGACGCCGCATTCACTCCCTCTGGCTCTTGTGGCTCCCTGTGGCTTGAGTTGGTCGTCTGTCTCTGCAATCTCGCATCTACATCGGCTCACGTCGGCTACCGTGCCCGACGCACGCACCTTGTTTCGTACTGTCGTCCACTGCACCACGCACGTCGGGCATCCCGCAGCCCATCGCGACTCTCTATCCAGCTAGCTTTCGAGAGGCCTCGAGCTAGAAACCATCTGTAGCCACAGCCGCAGCCCGAAACCCAAACCCAGGCGTCGTGCCACCGCAAACACCAAGTGTCAGTGCCAGGTGCCACTGATCGACCAGTCCCTTGTACAGCGGCAACTGCAACATCGTCTGCCGCGTCGAGGTCCCAATCAGCCGAGCTCGTGCGCTCTCCCGACCTCGACAGCCTCCTCTTATTTGCTCACGGCCGTGTCTTTGGTCTGCTGGCGACTAGGCTGCGCTCCCCGCAAACCCCGCCAGGCCCCCCACCAGGTGAAGCTATAGCGCGCTTATCCTTGAATCCCTACACCTCCATCGATCACATCCATCACCGCCATCTGAATTGTTCGAAAGTCACCTCTCGTAGGCTTTGGCATCTCCTTGTCCTCATCCATCTCCTGTCCCTATACCTACAGCATCTCTCATCTGAGCAGCGCCCTCCTCGCCCTATCTGCTTTTCGGGCAGCTACACCCTGTTCTGCATTACCAGAATGGCCGCCGCGGACGTTGCCCCGACCTCTCGGCCTTTGCAGCACGACAGCACCTCAAAGTCCCGCTCATCCCTGCATCCTCGCTCCAGGACACCAAAGTCCCTCGAGGGACCTGTCAAGTCTGAACCCAAGCAGTCCCCTCACCAGACCCCCGTCCGCCCTGCGCCGCCGCAGCGCTCCAATCTCAGCAATACGTCTGGCTCCCTCTCCCATTCGCAGAGCATGTTTGGCGCCGGAGTCACAACCGACAGCACGCTCCCTGCACCACGCGCAAAGAACGAGGTCGACAAGGAGGAGCTCACCACCAAGGGCCGCAAGCGCAAGCGTCTCGCCAAGGCCTGCAGCGCGTGTCATGTAAGTAATCAATAAATCATCTTTCAGGAATCCGGTCCTAACCGCTGCAGAAAAATAAGCGTCGTTGTGACGGATTCGCGCCGTGTTCCAACTGCGAGTTCTCTGCTCGTCCTTGTGTCTACCTCAACGCACAAGGCGAGCAGATTCCCCCGCCCCGCACGCGTGACTCGTCTGCAACACCGATGAACAAGCGTCCGAGCAACGATGGGCCAGGTAAACTTCACAGCGTGTCCGGCCCGTCGCCCGAGATCCGTCCGAGCGGCCCCAACATGCCCGTTCCCCCGGCCATGCCGCCTGCAGGCGATGAGAGGCGCCGTGACTACCGCGAGGGTGGCGCCGCAGAACATCCTCCGGGATGGAGCGGTGTTAACGAGCCCCGTCCTGCGGCGCCTTTCAGCCCGATTGATGTCGTCCAGCGGGACTACGCTCTCGGCGCCGAGCTTATTGACATTGTCATGAAGCACTCGCCTCCCTATGCGTCCATGTTCCATCCGCCGACGTTCTACCACCGTTACTACCTCGGCCGCACGTCGCCCATCCTTCTCGACGCAATGTACTGCATTGGCGCCCGTCTGTGCGAGAACCCGGCCTTTGTGGCGACATATCCCACGTCTGTGCCATCTCATCTCAGGGGACAGGTCTTTGCCGACCGCTGCCGCGCAAACCTCGACCACATTGTCGAGCTGCGCAAGCACTGGAGCGACGAGGAGCACCAGCTCAACCAGGGCACATGGGAGGAGACCGAGTTTGTCCAGGCCGCTCTTCTTTTGTCGGTCTTTTACAACTCGACTCGCCAGTCCCGTTTCGGCCTCTTTGCTCTGGACGTTGCCCTTTCCGTTCTGCACCCTAACAACTCTGGTGTTCTCCCGCTTCCCTCGGCGCGCCTCAACCTCCCGACACAAGAGTACTTTACTCTGGTCGAGATCCGCAACCGCACATTTTGGCTGTGCGTTCTTGGCGACATTTGCTCGGCTGCGAGCGGTCGCCCACGCCGGATCCGCGACCTCGAGCTTGCAAGTGTTCCTCTCCCCGGTCCGGAGATGCACTGGGCACGCTGGGGTGGCATGGCGAGCGGCGCCCGTGAGCCCGGACGCCGTGACTACCTCGCGGTCGGCACTGGTAACTGGCATACCGAGGAGGGCCAGGTCGGCGAGCTAGGCCACATTATGCGCATTCTGTGCATCTTCTCCAACATTATGGCAATTGCCAACAATGGTGGCCCGGGATCGCATGAGGCTCGTCACCTCCCGGCTGGTCACTACGAGCAGGCCCTCAAGGCATGGGCGCTCGACCTACCCCACCACCTCCGCTTTGACGAGGTCAACCTCTCGCAGAGCATGGCCAAGCTCGTGTCGCCAATTCCCGAGGTCGCATTCGCCGGCTGGTCGTTTGCGTACATGCACGCCGTCGCCGAGTGCGGCATGTTCTATCTTCAGTCTCGGCACTCTGGCACTCCGTTTGCAGTGCAGCGTCAGGGCCAGGCTGTCGACAACCTCACAGTCATCATCGACTCCCTTGGTCCTCGTGGTCGCCAGGGTGCTCTCATGTTCTTCCCCATCATGACTGTCACCTGTTGGATCGAGCACCTCAGCGCCTCGGCGCCGGCAGGCAGCCATGCAGCACTCGATGAGCGGCTCACGGTCTGGTGGGACGAGCTGTTCCGCGAGTGGGGCTGGGAGCGCCGGGAGACGCTCGAGCGCGGTATTTTCCCCAATCTCGAGACGCCCGCCGGCGAGCCCCGTCCACAGTTCCCGAACAGCGCGCGCTCTCCCTCGTCACGCCGCTTTCTGGACGCCCCGCCGATGTACTCGCAGACCTCGCCGCGGCCCAATGCCCCAGAGTCGTCCTCGTCCGCTACCTCACACACAGTGGCTACGCCCACCGAGCAGTCGTACCCGCCCAACTCGCGGTATCCCGTTCTCGCTCCGCTGCCTCCCCGCCGCGGCGACGAGCACGACTATCACCGTTCTCCGTCCCCCAGGCACCCCAACCGCCACAGTCTGTCGAGCACGGGATCCGCCGGTGACCGCGAGGCCATGAACTTCCCGCCGATCGGCTACCGCGGCGGCGCAGGCCAGCTCGTGGACCGCGAGTGGGACCGTGAGCGGGGCCGCCAGCCGGACCTCGACCGTGACCAGCGGGGACCGCCGCCTCGCGAGCATCAGTCGCGCTCTCCGCGCCACAAGGACTCGGATGTACGCCGGCATGACGTGCGCGCCCACTCCCCCCGTCCGCTCATTCCTCCGTCCAAGCGCGAACGCGAGCGCGAGCGCCCGTGGCCCTCCTCCATGACCGGCGGCCCGCTGCTCGGCATCGACGCGCTCGTCTCCGCGGCCGAGGAACACCGCCGCGAGAACTTTGAGAAGGCTGCAAATGCCAGCGCCATCACTGCCTAAACGACGACTGTTATCTATCTTGGAACCTTGTACACGCTGGTTAATTTCATACACGCATCACGCGAGCGCGACTGATCGCGCTGGCACCACACACTCATCTCCCCTGCCATTCTCCACCGGGACATTTTCCGGTCACCTCGCTTGCATCTCTTGTCGTCTGAAGTATGTAGTATGTCAAATGTACAAGTATTATGCGTCACGAGTCGAGAACTGAGAATGAATTAATCCAGCTTACCAAACTCACGACATATTTAGAACCGCCGAGCGCCGAACATTAGTCATAAGCTCGAATGTCAATTGTCGTCGACATGTTGCATGCCCGCTACTCTGCACGCTGCCACTCTGCCACCTTGTAACGTCACTCGAGATCTCTGAGATACCCAAGATCGTATGATCGCATGATCACAAGATTTCATCTTAATCACGTGATCGTACACAGAAATCATTCGCGTCCCGCGCGTCGCGCGAGGAGAAAACTTGGATGTATCCAGCTGTTTTCTTGCTCACTTGAACCGTTCACTGATTGTCGCCATCATCCTATTTCGAGGATATGGAGTTTCTGAGAAGAAGATTGCCTCTGTCTTGAAGCCTTTGAAGCCTTGAAGCCTTTGAAGCCTTGACGCCTTGAAGCTTTGGAATACCGTACTGAGCAAATTCCTTTCATTATTCAATCTTGGGCGACAACAACCGCTTCAGAACATGGGCGGCCGAACTGACACCAACACCGCACCAACTTTTGTTCGTTTCAAGAATGGGCGCTGGCGGGGTACGCGGAACAAAAACGGACCAGCGAGGAATCAAGTTGTACATATGTGTAGAAGCAAAGGAGTGATACCGTACTAGTAGTGCCATTTCGCAAGGTGAGTGAACATCGCGAGAAGTGGGCTGTTGTGAAGAAAAAGATCGATGGTTTTGCCAGAGATGAAGGCCAGCACGCGGTGCGGCGTCGAGCAATGCTGCTGTTGCGAGTGTGGGACGGACTCTCCAGAGAGGTGCACCGTCGCACTGCGGCGCTGCCGCCCAAACTGCCGTTTCCGTGCAGCGGCGTGAGCGTTGTGAGCCTCGTTGCCATGTCCCGAGAGGAGCACCACCACCAAAAATCCCCCGTTGCCTTGAGCGCTGCGCTCCCCAATGGGCGCAGCGAAAATCGCTGTAGTAAAGACAATGACGGGGAGAAGCTTCATGGCTGTTATTGCGTATTGAGTATCGTGCGCGGGAAGCGCTTAGGGAAGGTGGAGATTGGGAGCGTCAGATGTTGCGGCTGTAAAAACATCCAAGCTTATCTGTCGTGTGCTTCTATATGATAAGAGAGGGTTTACGGACTCCCAGCATCATCTCCACTGGTACTGTATTCTCGCGTTACGGCTGTTCCTCTTCGCCTCAACGACATTGGAAGTAAGTAGGACACCGTCGCCAGGCTACAAAAAAACCTTCGAGGCGTGGCACCATCAAACCGACGTGTGACCCGGTCACTGGCATTGACTCTCTTGACAAGCAAGACGAGAGCGCCTTGGTGATCCTCAAGCTGTTGCCACCTCAAGGACGACGATCGAGTCTGAACAAGCCCCAAGCGAGCACGCGATCCATCTACCTGCAAGCGACACACCGGGAGATTGTCAATGATTGCGTCAATGTTCTGTCAATGTGCAACGCTGCCTACGATACAGGGATTCCTAATGCCGGGTATACTACAAATGTACAATGATTGCTCAAACTCTAGAGCCACGACTGCCAGCCTGGAAAGTCAGCTTCAAAAGATGCTATCAGTTAAGACCACTCGTACGTACCAACATAGATTCGCGCCAGGTTATTCGGATCACGCGCCTCCTGAATGAGCATGTTCACCAGGACCTCGATGCTGAGCTCGCGGTTCAGTTTCTGCCGAATGCGCATGAGGACGCGCTCGGCCTTGTCCTGCTGCGCCTCGGTGGGGTCAACGCGCCCTCCGCCTTGTGCGCGGATCATCTTGCCTACGTTTCCGGTCCTGAGGGTCAGCTACCAAAACATCATGCAAGCTGCGCACCAGGCGTAAAGGGGATCGTGCTTGAACACCTCGAGCACGGTAAGGATGAGGTCAGACGAGTCGCGGAGGACACGCAGGGTGTGCTCGGAGCACTGCCTAAACGTGCCGTTGACGCCCGTGATGCCCAGCCCATCGACGATATCGTTCGTTAGGCGGAACGGCACCTTCTCCGGAATACGCAGCTTGCGTCCCTGGTCGTTAGCTATTGCAAAAACTTTCCGCTAGCTCACCTCCTCAAAGACGATGCCAAAGTCAATCTGGACGAGCTCGCCAGTGATCTTGTCAATAAGAATATTCGAGCAGTGGCGGTCGCCCAGGCCAACCATGTATCCAACAATGGACGTGACCGCGACGCTGCGGGCATAGCTCAGACGCATGGAGAACCACGCGAGCGGCTCGCGACATTTTTCAGTGAAAAAGTGCCTCATGACCGGCTGGAACTTGAGCATTGCGTTCTGGTACGCGGTGAGCATCCTGTCCGACATGTAGTCCTTTTCCTGGATGCCCGAGAGGAGCTTGCGCATCGCGTCCGGCGGAGTGTCGATACTCTTCCTGTACCTGGGAATGTCAGATTGAAAGTCGGGTGATGAGTCAGGTAACTCGGGACGTACTTGACATGAGCAGGCTTGAGCCAGTCGCCAATGGCAATGGTGTTGCCGACAAACTCGATGATGCCCGTCTTGTTGGCCAGGGGAACGACAGTGTATGTGCGAAAGTTCAGGTTGCGAATATGCGTCTTGCGATCACGGCGGAGAAGCCGATTCGTCATGTCGAACACCTGTTCCATGACGGCGTCCTGCCGCACCTCATCCTCCGCTTTGAACTGGCGTCAGACATTTTAAGACAGCAAGCAACCCACCAGCTGCACATGGTCCTTGCCCAGCGTGTCTATAACTGTCATAATCGCCGGACGATGGACACCGCCGGCAGCGCGGAACTGGCTGAGATAGCGATCCACAGTAGGAACATTGCTGTACTTCAGGGTAAGGTCAACGGGGGGAACGACAGTGGCGACCGGAATCTCGATATCGCTCCTGCGTATCACGTTCAGTGGGAAGGATGAAGGAACCTGGATATCTTTTCCGGGAACAACTTCGTCCTTGTGGTCATGGCAGTACTGTGCCCAATCGACCGAGGCTTTGGCGAATACTTCCATGCCCTGACTGGCTTTTGATGCGAGGGGATAGGTCTTGTCACTTCGGAGGCGTTCCATAATCTCCGCGGCTGCAGCGCCGCGACCGTCGCTCGAGGCCGATTGCGATTTCGATGCCTTGGAGCGTGAGCTCGCCGAGGGGCGCTTCACCCCAGAAGCAAGAGTGATGATCTGGTAGAGCACATGGTAAGGATGCTGCTGGGAGAGACGGAGCATGAGACTGTTGAGATTCGAGTTGAACGAGGTCGGCTGCGTGGGACGGAAAAGGCGCGCCGCGAGCTGGGGCGCAAGGATGATAAACTTGTGCGGGCTGATCATTTCGAGCTTTGGCGCAAAGACCCGGTTGGCATCCTCATCCCTATCGTGCTCCAGCCACAGTGAACACAGGCGGGTGACGCAATCGTCATAATCGTCACACAGGGCAAGAGCGCCAGCGTAACCACTCAGCGCGGACTCGAGATAGTGGAACTGCTCCTTCTTCATTTTGCGCATTGATGAACGCTCCTCCTCGAGCTCCTGCAGTTCGGCCTGCTCCTGCCGGGATGCCGAAGGGGACCGCAAGCTCCCGTCAGGCTGTTGCAACGCCTGGCTTTTGCGCGACACAAAAGACTTGAGACGCTCGAGCTCGGGAGACTTGGACAGGGTCGTGTGGTAGCCATCCGCCCACGACGCAAATTCGTATGCCACCTGGGCTTGCTCGCGGTCAGAAGCCTTGTGCAGACGAGCAAGCTCCAGCGACTCGCGGAACACGCGCCGAATCTCCTCCGCTGGCTTGAGCTTGGCAATCGCGTTCCAATGCGCCGCCCGGCCAAGAAGGAGAGCGAGACGGCGCCCGTCCTTTTTCCGATCGAGCCGTGAGGTGATGCCCGTGATGTGCTGAATGGCAAGAGAGTGGTGGTTCTGGGCCCAGAGGACCTGACTAAATTCGTCCTGCGCGTCATCTGAGGGCTGCAACTCAGTCTGCAGATCACGAACGGCAATCACCGCATTACTCGCTGCCTGGAGGTTGCCCTCCTGCCTGGCTAGCTGCGAAAGACGCAGCTGGCACGCAATCTCAAGATTGGCCAGTCCCTCCGACTGGCTGGAAACCAGGTCGCCGAGGAGGAGCTTGGCCTCGCGGGCGCGGGCAGAGCGAATGAGCGAAAGGCGGGTAGCCGACAGGCGCTCAGCACGGTCAAAGCTGAGAGTTAGTGGCATCCATAGAGTAACTCACTCATCCGAAGGACTGAGGTGCACAAAGGAAGACAGGATCGCGCCGCCAAAGTCACTCTGGTCTATCGCCGTCTGTATTGCCGGTGACGTCCATTTCGCAATGTCGCGCAGGCACTGGAGGTTGATCGCAGCCGCCTTGATTTCCGTCATGCGCTCCGCGCCTATGTTCTTCAGACGCACCATCTCCTTGCGTATCGTCTCGTCTACGAGCTGACGCACATGGTCGCGATCACGCTCGCGATGAACGGCCCGCAGTGCGGAATACAATCTTCCAGGAGCTGTCTCGGCAAGAGCCGGAGACACAGGTACGTCCCAATCGCCCATACGCCAGGCTTGCTCGAGGAAGAGGGGATCAGATGTGGCGTCCCTATCACCCTCGCGCCTCATTGTCTTCAGCAGCGTCGCAGACACCGAGTGGAAGCCGAGATTGTGCATGTTGCCGGCCGCGGAGACCATCGCTGGAGCGGAGCGCGTCGCCTCGTAGCTGGAGAGATTGTACCCTAATGATTTGAGCGGCTGGTTTTCGTGATCCAGCCGACGGAGCAAAGAGTCCCAAACATCGTTGTTCTGGATACCATAGAAGCCGTCGGGGTCCTCAACGTTACTGTAGATGTCGTACATGATCTGATGTCAGCTGTACGGTTACGGGAATCATAGCTCACCTTTTGGATTTGCGGAGTGGAGAGGTCGAAATCGGCATCGCCCTGGGCGTCGTCCCTATCCTTTGCCAGCTCGAGAAAGAGCAGCGAGCTGGTATATGCCCCGCATTTCTCAGCCGCCTCGCTCAACACGATGGGGTCAATGTCGAGCCAATGATTATACGACAGCTCGCCGTATCCGTAGGGGGGCTGGAAGTGGCGGAGATGCAGAACGATGTTTATGATCGCCTCTAAAGTTTGCGTGGCTGCGCCAGGGAACTTGAGGACCTGGGTGAAGTGGGTCGTGAGAGCAGCGGCGCGGCGCTGCGTCTCTTCAGCATGGGCGGTGGAGCCACAGGTAAGAACTGCCTGGACGAGGAATGGCAGAAGCTCTATCGCGGTGTTACCCTCCAGAGACAGCATTGGCCGGAGACACGCGTAGAATGAGTCGTCGTGTGCCGCCAAAGTGCCCAACATAAGGGCGAGCTCCTTGGCCCACGTGCCGTGCGCGCGCGACTTGTACACCCACGCCGAGCCCGAAGCCTCTCCTATGAGATCCTGAATGTCGACTTGCTGGGAAGGCCAGACAGAAGTCTGTGGTATGAGATACACAATGAGGTCGCGGAGTTGGTTGGGAATGGCCGCGGGGGTCTTGTCCACCATTTCCTTGAGTATCGAGACCATGGACTGGAGCACGTCATATGCCGTAGTCCGCAGACGGTAGTCTTCGGTAGCAGTCTGTTCTACGAGCGCGCCCATGACGAGAACACGGAGGCCGAGGTCCGGATACTTGGCGTAGTACTTGCCGTGCTCGTTGACGCGCGAGCGGCCCATGAGACCCTTGATGGTCTGCAATGAAGGCGCATGAACATCGCCGCCAGCTTTGAACACAAGGTCGATAAAGCAGAGGGCATTGTCCGAGTCCCATTGTGAGGTGGCGATACCCTTTTTGAGATACCAGAATGTGGACGACAGGAACGCCTCCTTCTGGGCCGTGTTCTTCGCATCGACAGCCTTGTCAAGGCGCGGGCAAAGCGCCATCGGGTTCTGTATCGTTCGGCGTTCCGCAATGGTTGCCACAGTGTCGTAGTCAAAGTCCGTACCAAGCTGAAAGTTGGCCGCCCACTTGGATGGCCAGAAAACAAGGGCCGTTTCGAGTGCCGTCATGATGATTGGTGAGCGCATCCATGACTGCCGGCTCGCGATCCAGTCGTCGAGGCGTAGTGACACCGATTCTAGCACATCGTTCCCGTGCAGTTTGGCGTGGACGGAGCCTAGATTGATGAGGATATCGACAAGATCAGGCTCATCGCGTTCACACTTTGGAACCATTCCAAAGCCCCACTCGAGCATGGACATTGCGACGTGGGAAAAGTTCTCCATGGTGAGCAGCTCGACGACGTTCCTCAGGAACTGCTGCAGTATCGTCCCATAGGCAAACTCAGCGGAATAGAGCGACACCAGCATGGCGATTGCGCGAAGATACCGGCGCTGCTCATTGACGAGGTACGTGTCGTTGAAGGCATAGAACAACCGCACGACGGAGTCAAACACCATACGCCGCTTGGACATATTCTTGAACTGGATTCGGAAGAAGCCGTGGGCCTGGAGGATCACCGAGTCTGGCCCACAGGGGTCAAGAACTGTAGGGGCCTCATTCTTCTCGTTGTCGTGCTCCATCAGCTGCATGTAAATGTCCCCCGCAATGCCCTTGTCCATCGAGTTCAGAATCCCAGCAAGAGACTGGTTGCTGAGCGAAAGGTCAGTAAGGCCGATTAAGCTGGAGACGATAAGCTCGATCCTGTGTTTGATTAAGCGGGCATTATCGGTTTTGTCAGACGCGGGCGGCAATTCCGCAAGGGCTGCCAAGCTCGTCTTGGTAATCGCCTCAGTCGTAGGGTAGTCCAGTTCTCGCAGACTTTCGACCACGGCAATGGCAGCGGCAAACGGGAGATACCTTTCGCGGGCGAGATGCTCTGGGAAGAGGGCGGCCTGGCACGCGTCGGAGAAGAAGGCGAGATAGTTGTCTGATGTCGGGTGGGCAAGTAGTGTTGGGCCCACAGTCTCAATACAGAGGCGGGCAAACTCGCGGCGCGTGGAGCATCCGTACAGTGCGCAGGGGAGGCTGAGGGGCAGCTGGCCGCAGCGCAGCTGATTCGTTATGAGGATCGTTGCATGTGCGACAAAAAGCGGCTTGAGCGACGACAGACCTAGTCGATGCGCGACAGCCTCGAGTCCGGGCCGCAGGTGGTCGAGGAAGCTCGCGTCAAAGTCGATGACCTCGTAGAGATGGAACATGGTTGCTGAGCGGAGCTGTGCGCTTGCGAGGCAAGTGTTCAGCTTCCATATCACGTTTGTAAGATAGTGGTCCCAGTTGTACGCCATGCGGCTCTGGCCCGACAGGACGTCAAAGTAGGCTCGGCGCTGCTGCTCCGGCGGCAGCTCAAGGTAGTGAACGCCAGAGGCAGAGGTGACGGCGCGGAAGCGGACGCGGCTGTCAATGTCCTTGGTTGCTGCAAGGACGTAAGAGAGCGGGCCCCACGCGACCTCGGACCCGTCCATGGACACATCGCCTTGCTCCTGTATCCAGGTAGTGTAGGTCGGGTCGTATTGGAGGTACTCGTCAATGAGGACTAGGAGCTGGAGACGCGCGGCCCACGCATAGAGCTTGCCCACTTCGCCCATGTACACCAGTGTCTGCACAATGTCGATCGCTGGGCCAGTGAGGCCGCTCTCCGCGGAGACCCAAAAGTTGACCGAGCATGTGAGGAACACGAGCGCCAGCCGCAGGAAATCGCCGTCGCGGTTGAAGGCGTACTTTTTTAACCGCTCCGCCAGTGACTCGAGAATGATGTCAAGCGCATGGACCGTCAGACGAAGACTCTTCTCCATGATGGCATCACAGATGGCAAATCCGATCTGCAAGAATCGACCCCGTTCCGCGGCGAGGAAGATGTTGAGGAGCGGAATGTCCTTTGTCGGCTGAAACTCGGGAGACGACAGCAACGGCAGCCGGACGCGGATGTCCACCAGGGTCTGTATGAGCGACTCGCTTGATCGCTGCGCCTCTTTCGCCTCGGCCGACTGGGTCATGGCGTCCATACCGTCAGTTGTCAGGATCGCTCCAAACTCGTCGTCCGCATCGTCCCCGCCGTTAGTCGCTTTCGGAGAGCATACGTTCTGAAGAACAGCGGTCGTGGTCTCGACAATTTCGGCCAGGGCATCTTGCAGCTGACGGTTAGTCATGGCAAAACTTGGAACCCACCTCCTGCCGGCGCCATATTATCGCAAGCAGCTTGTCCCGAGGATTGTTTCCAGGCTCCTCGCCCTCGTCCTGGTGAGAGGCATATCTGCTGGGCGGGAGGACGTCGCGCCGGATACCCGAGTCGTGGTCCGGTCGTAGCAGTATCGGCCACATATCCGGCTGCGGGGATTTGCGGTAGTAAAGGGGCATGAAGCCGCGCCACACCAGGTGCTGCTCTGGGACATTGTCCGAGAACGTGCCGAGATTGGGGAGAATCAGCCCGAGGAGTGACACCGCGCTCTGCAGACAGCCATGTGAGTCGGGACGAAAGCCGTTAGCCTGGATTGTCGCCTGGAATGCGAGGACGAGAACGATGAGGTCAATCCCTTTTCGAAGACGCTGGGCCGTGACAAACGCTGGCCGCGTGTTTGAGATCCATTCTTCGCGAACACTGTCGAGTGCGAGGCAGAGAATGCGGGACAGCTTGAGTGGTCTTCCGTCCAAAACTTCCAGTGATTCTAATGTTGCTTCGCTCCGGCTTTCACTTTCAGCGGCAATTACCGGAAGCAATGTCGAAGTCTCTGGGAGCGAGGGGATGGTGCCGTACAGAATGTTATTCCGTATCGGCGCTGTCTTCACCGCCTGGAGGGTCTGGTTCACGATGGGCGAGTCTGGGAGATGTTCCGCAACCGACGCATCTGCGATCCCGCAGCTTGACAACCGGCAAATGGAGGACAGAAAGTCGAGGATATTTGACGGTGTAGCGGAGCTCAAAGATTTGCTGTCATACACATTGCTGAATTTGCGACCGACTAACCGGATCACCTCGTCTGCAAGACCCTCTGAATAAAGTCCCGGGTCAGCGTGAATCGTCCTCAGACAGGCCGCAAGGAAGGCGGTTGAGGCATCCGAGATGTCTGGGGAGCGGAATTTGATCTCCAGGAGGAAGGTGTGAATGTCATTAACACAGCGGGTGCGGTCGACCTTGCCAGTGTTGAGGACGACGTTTGCGGCATGACATGCGGCTCGGGAGACGGAGCGTTCCGAGGTACACCGCATGGCGAGGCTCCACAGAGCCTCCCATGGCGACTCTTCACGCGGTCGAGTGGAGAACGATGGATTGGCAGGTTGGCTCCGGTGGAGGGGATCACTCGGGGTGTCGTCAAACGTCGCCATGAAGGAGAGGCCGATAAAGCACCACGACTGCACGACCGAGTCCTTGCCCGCATCCTCGCTTTGAATGAGCTCGAGTAACTTTCTTCGGATGGCGACTGTCGCATGAGACTGCAGTGTCGTCGAGTGCTTTGCCAGAAGGAATACTATCACCTGGCACGCGAGCTGCCGTGTCTGGGGCTGGCTGACGCTCGCGAGGATTAGCAGCTCTGTGAGACTGTCTTCTGTCCGCTGGCGCTTTTTCCGTGGGGTCTGGGAAACCGAAGGTGATGGAGGAGTGCACGATTCCGAGATGAGATAGCAACAATCGGCGTAAAACTCCACGGCCGCCCAGTTGAGCGCTTGGGCTGCGTCAAAGTCAAAGCCGGCCTTTAATGTTAGTTTTCGTAAGGATCAACGAAACTAACCATCACGCCAGCCAGCTGAAAGGCACTCTTTGTCGCTGACGGTTTCGCGATGCTGGGGTCAAACCGCAGCGTTTCCAGTTCAATGGGCCGGATGGCGGCACGCGAGCCGGCCTCCCTGCGGAGATTCTCGATTAGTCGCGATAGTGCACTACGAATTTCCTCTTTGCTGTCGCCATCGCTGACATTAGGGTGAGTCACGAACGGGAGCATGATACGCAGAGCGACGAGTGCGCTTTCCCGCAATGCGAGCTTGTTACGGCTCGCAAATGTGTTTGCAATCTGGGGGAAGATCTTGAGTGATGCCTTGGTAAACTCCTCGCGGGCGTTCAGCTCGAGTTCAGCTAGCACAAGGTTTAGTGATCGGAGGACCTCGAGGGGAACCATATCGGGCGACGAGAGTTGCTGGAGATATCGGCTGATCTTGAGGAGAATCAGATATCCGAGGGAAGGTTGGGGCGGACTCGTGTCGTCAACGTCGAGGGGGGCGGAGATGAGGGGCATGCGGGTGCCAGAGAGCAGGATAGGAATGAGGGTGACTAGCTCGGTCGCAACAGAGGGAGAAACGGACCGCGTGCTCGGCGACTCGTCGTCCTCGTCGGGCTGTGGTCCGGCGCCCCATGCCTCGTCGTCGTCGAGACTCACGCGGTCACCGAGCAGCCCGGCCCAGCACACACCCATGAGCCGGCGCCAGTTCACCGGGTCAAGGTGCTCTAGATGCGGGGGAAAAGACAGCAGGGTCCGCATGGTCTTGACATAATCGATCGCGACGCGTTCGTCAATCGTGCCATACTCGCCGACGAGGAGCGCGGTCATGTGGGTGACTAGCGACGCTATCGCGAACCCGGTAAGCTTGAGAACGGAGCGCTCCGCAACATAGCGGAGGAGAGAGACCGCCTCTGCGAGCCGCCTTTCCGCTGCGTGTTAGTCAAAGACAGCAGGAAACGGTTGAGAAGAAGTGAGGAAGAGCGAGGTGCACCTGCGACTCGCACCCCACCCGGCCTCCCCGACGTACCCGCAACACCGCCCGTCTTCCTGGCCGCCGCGCGCCGCTCGGTGAGCACGACGGTGTACATGGTCTGGAATATGTCGACCCACCCGGCACCCTTGTTGAGGACGGCGGTCTCTGCGAAGCGGTCGAGGTTCTCGTGGTTGCTGAACAGGTCGCGGAGGAGTTCGGAGCCCTGCGTGCGCTCGCGGACCTTGTCCGAGCTGTACAGGCTCACGGCCTTGTCCAGGCCCGGCACGGGCGCCATGCTGGGCAGACCCGCGTGTGGAGGGAAGAGAGGGAGGGAGGTGTTGGAGACGCGTCGAGATGGAAGAGGAGAAGAGGTGGAGAGAGAAAGACGGGCGGAGGAGAGAGGGAAGACGCGGTGGTTGTTGTTGTTGTAGTGATTGTTGTGGGTGGTCTGGTGGCGAGTGTGGTGTTAGTGTTCTTCCCGAAGTCTCGTTGCTCCTTTTCTTTTATATCGCGGTTGTTGACGCGTCGAGCACTGGAAATCCATCAATCGCCGCCATCCCTCCGTCTCTCGTCATCGCCGCTGGCTCGGTCACCATCAACCTTCATCATCATTAACCTCTTGGCTCTGGGTGGCCCCAGGAACGCCCTCCACCGCGGGTCTTTGGCCTGACGCGCCTGCATGCCCTCCCTGCGTGCCCTGTGGCGAACAACAATTTGATCCCGCTCGCGTGCCATCTCCTCCGCCGTCTGTGTCCGGTGTGTTTGAACGGGCAGTGCTTGAACAGGCAGAGGGCCAGAGGGCCTGCTCGCAGTTGCCGTCATCAACAGTAGACCTGACTCGCTGCCTTTCGCTTATACCATCCACACGACCACCATGTCCAACCAGATGGACTACGACGACGAGCTCGTGCGCGTGTGGACGCTCGTGAATGAGCTTTCTGGTGGGTAGCCAAGGTGGTGGGGTACAATGGAGGATGAGGCTCACAGACAGAACAGCTCGCCAACAACCGCGCGCTCGTCGCGCAGCTCAAGGCGCGTTCCGAGAATGTCAAGGTGGGTAGCACTGTGGAGTAGAGCTGACACGCAGGGACAGGCAGTGCATGTTGGCGCGGGCTTTCCGCTGCGAAGGTTCAACCTCGACATATCTGATGGTGCGGGGTTGTGCGTGCGATGCGAGGTGCTGACGTGCAGAGGAGTTTCACACCGAGCTCGAGTCGTTTGCGTCGCATCTCGTGCTCGAGAACCAGACGCTACAGCACGAGAACAAGCAGCTCAACACACTGCTGAAAGAGTACGAGCAGACACTGGAGACCGTCATGGGCAAGTTTCGCGGCATTGCGGTATGTACCCCGAGATTCATTGTCCCCCTCTAATCTCCCAGCACGCTTCACAACAGCACGACCTCGCGCTGCACTCGTACTACAGCTCGCTGCTGCAGTCTCTGCAAACGGCACACACATCCGCCCAGCTGCACGACGACGCCTCCCTCTCCCTCCTCCTCACCCGGTTGTCCACCCTGCTCCGCTCGGCCCTGCGCTCAATGAGTGGCGAGGAACCAAACGACGACACGGCGGACGCAATCGCAAACCTGAATCTCTCGGACGCACCAGCCCCAGAACGCACACCATCTCCGCACACCAGCGCAAACGCCAGCCCCGAGCGGTCGGGCCGCCCGGCCTCGCGGCAAGGGAGGAGCAACGAGTCGAGTCCCACGGGCGTGGCGCGCCGCGTCCGCCCCCCGCGGAGGCAACAGTTTCCGGGCTTTATCCCCGGCTCGAGTGGGGGATACTATGGTACAGAGGGACAGGGCGACTGGGCGATGGAACGCGAAATGGAGATTCAGCGGCTCGAGGACGAGAACCGCGCGCTGCGCGAGATGCTGGGTATCGCGGAGGAGATGGGCCCCGAGGACCTCGAGCCGCCCGCCGACGAACACGTGTCTCCTGTGCTTGCGCCCGTGCACCGCGGAAGCCTGACGGTCGAGCAGCTCGAGGCCTCGGCTGCGCAGGAGGCGGCCGAGGAGAAGGAGCGCGCAGAGCACCCCGAACCTGCCGCCGAGCCGTACGAGGTCGACGAGGCCGTGCGTGGATTCCGCGCCACGGCCGAGGACCAGCCCCTCCCCGAGAGCGTGTTTGATGAGACGGACGGCGAGATCGTGACTGAGACGTCGTAGTGTAGTTTATGTTGTCATGTTAATGTCATGTTACGAGCGAGTCGAGCATTGTTCAAGCAGTACCACGTAACAGGTTTATAAAGAGGCAGCAATTCCACATCCCAGCATTCATATCCTAGTACGGCGCATGCCTCTGGCACTTTCGCTTCTCTTTCCTGTCGCCGGCCCCGCGCCCAATGACAGGGTTGTACCGCGGCTCCTCGACGTCGACATCCATATCGCCGTCGCTCCTGTCGCTCTCCTCGCTGCTCTCCTCGGTCTCAATCTCGCTCTCCTCATCTTCCGAATTGATATCCTCCCGCCCGTCCCCGCCATCATCATCAACCACGGGATCACCAACCACCAGTCGCGACGGCAGCGACGCCAGACTCCACCCAGCAAGCACACCGTCCTCGCTGCCCGTGTACACCGCCTCATCCCGCACAGCGTGGTACATGCTGCGCACGACGTCCTTGTGGCCCCGCGCGCCCGGGCCTGAGACAAAGTAAGCGGACGGCGTGTAAACCCCCGGCGCAGCCGAGTGCTGCAGGATAATGTTTCCACTGCGAGTCAGCCGTCTTCTTCCCTCCTCACCCACTCATTTGTGCCCACGCCAACCATCGGGTTCCCGGTCTTTCCGACGCCAAGCGACGGCGCCGCATCGATGAGATACTCGCTCCGCAGTGTGGGGGGATACGCGCGCTCAGACCCAACAGGAAGGACGACATTCGGCCCCGCCGCCGGCGTCGTGAACTCGCGAAACTTGAACTGGTCCGACGGCGTCTCGGCAATCTCCCCAAACTGCAGTTCGCCCTCCTCGCCGAGGCCGACACCCCACACAGCAAGGTTGTCCATGTCGCTGCGCGCCCAGACGCGCATCGCCCCCCTGTGCTCATACGCGCCGGCCTTGGCGACGCTCTGGTTCCAGTTCTCGGCCGCGAGCACCGCCTCGTCCTCGTCGCTCTCGCGCATGTCGCTCAGCGCGACACACCCGTCCGTCGACGCCGACAGCAGCAGACGCGGCGGAAGCTTGGCAGGTCCTTTGGCCCAACCCGCCGTCGGCGGGAGGAGGCTCAGCTGCGTAATGTCGTCCGAGTGCGTCGAGCTGTGCCTATACGCCGGCTCCTTGGTGTTGCGCATATCCCTGCTGTTAGTCTCCAGGACTCTAGATTCCAGATCCATCACCCACCAAAAAAGAATGTGCGCCTCAGAGGACGCGAGCTCCGTACCCCCAATAACGAGGTGGTCGGGCGCACACACCTCGAGCGCAGTGACGGGCACAGGCTTGCGCACAACCGCTGCCGTCAGCAAGAAAGCCCCACGTTTTGTCCCACCTTTAATAGTGTTCGCCTCGCGGCGGCTCCGCTCGTCCCATTGAACAATGGTCGCGTCGCGGGCAGCGCTCCACACGCTGCCCTCGGCGCACCGAACCGCAGTGATGGGCTGCGAGTGGCCCCTCAGCGTGTCCAGCGCCGCGAGGCTCTGGTTGTCCGCGATCGTCAGATCGGCGCTCCCGTGGTCGAGCACCAGGTGGCCCGAGAGCGAGGTCGGCGTGATCCCGAGAATGTATGGCTTGGAGGGGAGCGGCGCGGCGAGCGTCGCGAAGGCGACGGGCGGGGCGGAGGGCATGGTGGATGTTTGGCGATGAGTGTGTGATGGAGGCGATGGAGGTTGTTGACGTGACGTCGAAATTTCTAGGTGGAGGTCGTTGACGACAGCGACTGTGGAGTGGCAGCTGTGCAGTGGAGGAGTGTCGTCGCCGTGGACTGGTAGAATCACAAGCAGCAGGCAACAGCGACTGGCAGTACGTCGATAACAACAGAGCTGCACGTACAGATATGCTTCTCTAGCTCCTCTGGTTTCTGCCTTTCCGCTGAAAACTATAATACAGGTAGGTACTGCTTGTTGTTGTCATTTCCCCCTTTCCAGCTAGATCTCCACTACCCGGATATCCCACAAACCCACAGTTCTGCCTTGCACAAGACTACAGGATACATGACACACTAAATAGGCAAAAGACTGCTTGCTCCGCGGAGCGCCATGCTCCCTCCCATGCGCAGCGACGTGAGCCCACCAGGGAGGTATGCGGCAAAGTACGTGAGGAGAGCGCCGACCTGCGTTGTGAGATAGGGAATCCGGCATGTATCTCAGACTCACCTGGATGACGGCACAGATGATGGTGCCAAGGTACGACTGGAGACCGATGGCAAAGAAGAGCGTCAGGCCCATGGAGCCAAAGTACGCGAGGGAGAAGGGGAGACGCTCGGCGGAGAAGATGTGCTTGATGTGGTTGACCGGCCCGTGGAGGACAGCAAAGCCGAGCATGAAGAGCATGGATCCGAGCGTAAAGGCCAGCACAAACTTGCGCGGCTTGACGGCCACTGGAATTGTCAGTTGTTGTTAGTGAGCTGAACGCACATAGAGGGAGGAAGAGGAAGGCGATTGCGAAGCAGGCCATGCCGCCCAGACAGCATGCGATGAACCCGACAAACCTGGAGTGAGCACTGAACAAGATGGCCGCGAGGGTGCTTCAGATACAAGCCGTGAAGTGCTGATGACACAGATGGCGGCGGCATCACACCGACGCGACGCAGCTGAACTACGGTGAACGGGGTAGCTGCATCTCGACCAGACAAAACTCACCGTTCCCAATGCTACGAGTCAGCCATAGCCCGCTCAGTCCAGACTCACCGACAACGCAAAGTACGCCTCCTCCTCCCTGCTCTGGCCCTCCCCTCTCAGCGGGATGTATCCGCTGACCGAGCTCCACGCGCGCCCAAAAGCGTTGCCAGACGGTGCGGGCTGTGCGGCGGCCGAGTCGTCGTTGACAGAGTTGGCCCACCGGAAATTGGACATTTGTGCGCGGAAGGATTGCGCTGTGTTTGCTGACATTGTGGGGGAAGGGTGATTATATGGGACAGATTATAGGGGAGACGAGAGGAGGAAGCGATGAGACGCAAGAAAGTTGGAGAAGAAGGATGTTGCCGCTGGATCATTGAGCTGTCATTGACGACGACCGACGGCAATGGCGCAGTGCGCACCGCAGTTGCAGGCGGTGTGAGCCGGTGGCCCGGTGGCCCCGGTGACCGATGGGCTGTGGGCAGCGCGTCGTCATTGCAAGTATCCCATTCATTACCCGGGATCAAATAAGACAACAACAAAGATTAATCAATACAATGATGTGTCTTTTGATATCCTAATAGCAGGGTCGTCGTCACCATTAGATTTTTGTGTGTATCAAGCACACACACATCCGAATCCGGTCCTTATCGTGCGCAGGACTGCTCACCACCAACTGCATCACCGGCATCCAGCGCCGGCCTTCACCTCCTCGTCTTCACCATCACCATCACCATCCATCACCGCCCCCCCCTCATCCCACCATCCATCGATAACTCACAGTCCACAGCCATGTCAAAGCCTCCCGCATCAACAGTCCCCAACATACTCGCTCCGCAGGCCGCAGAGTCGAAGCGCGACCGCAAGCGGAGGGAGACGATCAACAAGATTGAGCTCCTCCACCACGGCAGCTGGAACAACCGCGACGAGTGAGTAGCGCATGGATGGAGACGCGTCCTCGTATCCCGCCATCTGCATCCATCGTTCTTTCAGATCATGGGTGGCAGAAACTGCGTGATCTGTGTCCAGCTGGATCAACAATGCAAGCCGAACTGCGATGTCACGACCAGAGGAACAAGGCTCACACCCGCAGGAAATTCTCCCAGCAGTACAAGGAGTACCACAACGAGAACAAGGCGGTCAACACGCAGCCGCCAACATCGCAAAAGTACATGCTCCGCCTGTATCCCAAGACTGTTGAACGCGATGCCTTTCTCCAGGCTGCTGAGACGCACTATCTGTACAAGTGAGTCGCGGAATCTAACCATCTGACCTCCACCGGACCGGCCCTGACCGCACAGAACCACCCAGGCAAGGAAGATGTACGAGAGCGAGCGCGAGTACATCGAGGGCATGTACTGGGAGGCACGCGACCAGCTACGACAGCGGCTGCTTGCGCTTGTCGAGGAGCGCCGGCGCAAGCTGCGTGAGGAGAAGGAGGGTGGAGATATTGTGACCGGTACGTCCAAGCGCCCATATAATCTGTGTCTACGGTGTCTAACCTCACAGAGTCACTCCTTGAGGCACAGACGCGCCCGCACCCCCGCCGCCTCCCCTTCCGCGCGCGTGTCAATGAGCCCCGGTCGTCATCACGCAGCGCCACCCCTAACGTTGCTGGCCAGCGCAGTGCCGCTGGCGAGTCTGGCCACTCGAGCCCTAACGAGGGCACAAAGTCCAACGACGTGATGCTGCACAACATGCTTGCTCCCGCGCTTGCAATCATCTCCGCCGACGACCTCCTGCACCAGGACAGCTCGTCGCTCGAGGTCAAGCGGTTACTGACCGGGTTCAGCACGGTTGCGTCTGGTAAGCGTGGGCCGCGTGGCAAGGCCGCCGACAAGGATCTCGACGTCGGCGCCGCCCCGGGCACTGCCGCCGCCCTCGCGATCGCGAGTGGACAGGCGCCATCGACAACGACGGGCAAGCGCGGTGCTGGTGCGCAGTCGGGCTGGGTTCTTGGCAAGGCGCTCAACGACATGAAGCGTATGGAGGAGGCATCCATTACGGAGCGCGAAAACGACTGGAACCGCATCCAAGGCGCGGTAGTTGGACGAGGCAGCAGACGTGGTGGTCGTGCGGAGTAAAAGGGAGCTTGCATGGCTGTACATGTGGAGTAGCGTGGTAGTCACCTCCTACATCCGAAACTGCCTGGCCGCAAGTCTCGCCAATATAGCTAGTTCCGCCTCATCCCCCTGTCCTCATCCCTGTCGTGCCCCAGTGGTCCCCACACATTCATCCGATATCGCAACTCTCCACCTATCAGATCCCATCCGTGCATCCCCGTCGTTGGGCAGGCCCATGCCGGCAGCGGCAGCGGCGGCAGTTACGGCGGCAACGTTTCCCATGGCGTATGACGATTGTCCAGCGCAGAGTGGCTGCCGTTCTGGCTGTCCAGACCGACAGCCCCATTTTGGCGAGGTTGAACATTAGCCGGGAACTCGAACTGCAGTCGTCGAAAGTCTGTGCCTGTGATCAGTCGGTGTCTTGTCTTGTGCAACCCGCCATACCGCCACCAGTCAACTGTCTGTCGCCTGTCGCCTGATCCGGCCTGTTTCGAGCTCCGACCCCCGAGACCCTGCCTCCGAACCCTTGCCTCCCAGACCGCCCTCACGCCCTTTTGTTCCCCATAGTATTGTTGTGGATATATTTTTTCCGATGTATGTGTTCCACCGATCCGCGATCCACCCCATATCGCGTCATGCGTGGGGAGCATGGGGACCGTTCTCTGGCTCTGTGGCACTCCCGCCGGGGCTTCTTGCATCTATCGTCATGAACATGGTGGGATATGCGCAGCATTGCAGCATAACAGCATCCAGGATAACGTTGGCTGCCTGTGTGCATGTGCCTCTCATGCGTCCGAGGCACTGATGCCGCCAGTGGAGCGGGGAGTGAGAGTGAGAGCGAGAGTGACATTGAGCGTTGTGCATTGTGGGCCAGGAGCAGCCTTGGCGGGATGAGGTCAGCTGGGTGTGGGGAAGATCAAGGATCAAGCATCAAGGCGGGGGGTTGTTTCTTCTGTCTCGATTCCCCTCGATAAACGCGATATCGCGATGGATCATGGATTTCATGGGATGTCATGGATGTCATGGATCTGCAACCCACGACAATCTCGATCTCTTTGTGTCGGTTGAGATCGGCGTCTATCGGTACATCTCGACATCTCGCCGCAACCAGTACAACCAGTACGAGTACGCAGAACGCATGGCCTCCTCCATCTCCTCGATGCTCCATATGCTCCGGATCACTTCTGTTGGGGCAAAGAAACTGGTCGCCCCGTCGCGCCGTCGCTGTGGGATGGGAGATAGGTGCGCAAGAAACCCCGAAACCAGAGCTACAGCGCGAGCCGACAATCGCCGACTGGGTCAGTGTTGTTGGGGGAATTATCGAGGACCCAATAGGAGAAGGGCTAATATGGATGGATTAGGAACACGGGTACACACGGGGGGATTAGGAGATTAGAGAACAAGAAATAGGAAGATAATGGTTTTGTGATTTTTCTGTTGGGGAGGGAGGGGAAGGGGCCGCTGGGAACTGAGAATGACGTTTTTGGGGGCAAAGGAAGCAAGGACGAGGGATCCGCAGGGGAAGATCCACAGGATCCACAGGGAGATTTCAGGAATGACAGTGGTGTTTCTTGCCAAAAACAGGCTCTGCTACACGCTGTGCCTGGTTTCCCCCAACACAAAAAAAAAAGAAAAAAAAAAGATCAATAATAATCATAATAATCAGCAATCATAATCTAGATTAGACGCTGTGACATCTCTCTACTTTTTGCCGAACAGCCTGCGGCATCTTCGCATTGCGGGGCTATAGCAACGGAATACCGAGAGCCTGCGTGTATTCCCACACTCTCTCCGCAATGCAAAAGCACAGTATCTAGCAATATCGCAGGAAGAGCAGAGGGAGGAGGAGGGGAGATAGGACCCCTGAGCGGTAGTGGTGTGCAGTTAGTGCAGGAGCAGCAGGAGCAGGAGGCGTGCTATACACGCGCGGAGTGTGGATGCCGTGTGTATGAGAGAGAGAGAGATCAGAGGGATGGATAGAGATGGAGAATGTTACTGCAGGATCACAGGGATGGGATGGAGGTGGTCTGGAATCCTACCGAGCTGTCCCAGAGGCCAGACACTCCACTCCGACCGACCACCCCCTCCCTCCCCCCACCCATCTCTACACCTACCTGGTCCCCTCCCCCATTCATCTCATCTCCGTCCCCTCCCATCCCCATCCCTTTGGTCATCATCGCCTCTCGCTCGGTGACTCTCGGCCCTACCCTTTGTGTATCTATCCCATCTCCCTTTCTCTTTCTCTTTCATTCTCTTCCTCCTCATCTCTCCATTCTATTCCTATAAGCCAAAAGGGTAGACAGGAGACCTCCAGCTCCTCTAACTCTTCACTCTCGACGACCTCGTCTCCCCCGTCTTTCGTCGCCGACGACGACCTCACCCCCACTCCCCACCCCGCCGCTCGACCAAGCCGATAGCGTCGACAGCAACACAAGCCCACCCCTCCCCCACCTAGCGCCCAGCAGCTCGCCGCCATGGCCTCCGCCGCTTCCAATGGCGCCCCCGCCAACAGCGGGGCCGGTCAGTATGACCACAACCGCGTCAAGCACTTTATCGGTGAGTCACCTGTCGTTGTCGTCGGGGGGCGGTTGTTTCGTCTCAGCTCCTTTCTGTCGAGCAGGGCCTACAGTCGCGTCCAGGTGTGGAGAGCTCTGCGCCCGCCAACAGATTCACGGCCGAGCTCCCGAACGGAGCGGGAGATGGCGGGCAGCGAGCAGAACAGAGCTGGCAGCACGCTGTCAGTCTCCTCCTGCCAGTCTCTGCCTGGGCGCTTCGGACGGGCACGCCAGCCCGTGTGCCCGGTGTCCCGCTCGTCGACGGGGCGCCCAGGAGCTAGGGAGCGTGGGGAGCAATGTTGATGGATCGTGCTGGTATGTAATGCTGACGCTGCGCGCTTCGTGTTCCAATTCCTGGTGTCTCTCATGGTTCTCAACGTCTTGCCCACGTCCTGTCCGACATTTCTCAATCGCATCTGCGACACTTCCACTTTACAGGCAACAACCCCGTCACCAACGCCGCGCCCGGACGCGTGGCCGACTTTGTCAAGACCTCTGGCGGCCACACCGTGATCACCAAGGTGAGTGCTCTGGCGAGTGCCGAGCGCCGAGCGCAGTGCTCCGCTCGAGCTCGGCGGTGCCTTCCAGCCGAGATCGCGATTCTCACACACACAGGTTCTTCTCTCCACCAACGGTATTGGTACGTCTTTGTTCCTTTTCTGCATCGGGCATTGGGTGGGAACACATCCTGCGCTGCTCCGCCGGCACCGTTGCTGCTGCTGCGCGTTTGCGCGTTGCTCTGCGAGCTCTGGCGGTGGTACGGGCACTAGGGTTGGAGCACCGTAATCCGGGTCTGGGGCTCGGTCATGTGCCGCGGCCAGATTCCCCCGGATCCCTCGTGCCTATCCCAGCCTGTTTATCACCGGTGCCCTCCTGCACGCCATCAATCTGCGCTACACCACCACTGCAAATGCGGTCTGCAGCGCCGGATGTGTTGACGGGGTATCGTCGGTGTGCGGGCTGTTGTCACCGCTCCGTTGGGTGTTTTTCCCTGCCCCAATGGTGGCGATGACGGGGTAATTGTGGTCGTTGTGGGGCACAAACTGGTGGAGGCATTCCTCCCCAGAGCATGTTCGGCAAAGGCGGAGGGATCGGCCCGTGGTGGGCCCCACAATCCCGCCTATTTTTTTTGTTCCCGCCTGCACGCCTGTGACCCACTCACTGGGCATCGCCGTTGCCAGGGACAGGAAAAAGGAGGTTGCGGCGGTCGCCAAGGAGCGTTTGCATCCCGCAGCTTTGACGTCTTCCGGACATGTGCTCTCTCTGGCTCTGGCGATTTTTCTTGTGCATCTTGTGATGCGTGTGCTGACAGCCTCTAGGTGCTATCAAGTTTATTAGGTCGCTCCGCAAATGGTATGTGTAACAGAAGACTGCGAAGTCTGCAGGCCGGCAGTGTCATGGGGCTACGTGCTTGCGCAAGTGTGTATGTGTGCATCGAAAGCTCGGCAATCGAGACCCCGCGCACACTGCACGGCGTGCGCCGCACATCGCCGCGCCGAGCTCCCATGACGCAACTGCCGTAACGCCTGCATGTCCAACGCCGCAATGGATTTGCTCGCACTCGTGGACAGTGTTAACCCCCCCCCCCAGGGCGTACGAGACCTTCGGCTCTGACCATGCTATCGAGTTCACCGTTATGGCCACCCCGGAGGACCTGGCCATCAACGCCGAGTTCATCCGCATGGCCGACCGCTACATTGAGGTCCCCGGTGGTTCCAACAACAACAACTACGCCAACGTCGACCTCATTGTCGATGTTGCCCAGCGTGCCGGTGTGCACGCCGTCTGGGCCGGATGGTAAGTGGTTTTTTGGCCGCGGCCAGCCGCTTTTTTTGTTTTATCATTTAAGCGGTTATCTTATCAAAATTCACTCTCCCTGGGCCGAAATGCTGATTTTCGCAGGGGCCACGCCTCGGAGAACCCTCGTCTTCCCGAGCTTCTCTCCAAGTCGAACATTATCTTTATGGGTCCCCCCGCCAACGCCATGCACTCGCTTGGTGACAAGATTTCGTCCACCATTGTCGCCCAGTCGGCGCAGGTGCCTTGCATGGGCTGGTCCGGTACCGGTATTACCGAGACCGAGCTCTCGTCCCAGGGCTTTGTTACCGTCCCCGACGGAGCGTACCAGGACGCCTGCGTTCACTCGTGGGAGGAGGGTATCAAGCGTGCCGAGCAGGTCGGCTACCCCATTATGATCAAGGCCTCCGAAGGTGGTGGTGGTAAGGGTATCCGTAAGGTCGAGGACCCCGAGAAGTTCAAGGTCTCATACGAGGCTGTCGCCAGCGAGGTCCCCGGCTCGCCCATCTTCATCATGAAGCTCGCCTCGGCTGCCCGCCATCTTGAGGTCCAGCTCATTGCCGACCAGTACGGCAACGCCATCTCCCTCTTTGGTCGTGACTGCTCCGTCCAGCGTCGCCATCAGAAGATTATTGAGGAGGCCCCCGTCACCATTGCCCGCCCCGAAAAGTTCGAGGAGATGGAGAAAGCGGCCGTCCGTCTCGCCAAGCTTGTCGGCTACGTCTCGGCCGGTACCGTTGAGTACCTCTACTCGCACGACGAGGACAAGTTCTACTTCCTCGAGCTCAACCCCCGTCTCCAGGTCGAGCACCCCACCACTGAGATGGTCTCGGGCTGCAACATCCCCGCCATCCAGCTCCAGATCGCTATGGGTATCCCCCTTCACCGCGTCCGCGACATTCGTACCCTCTACGGTATGGACCCCCACGGCGAGACCGAGATCGACTTTGACGGCGAGAACCCCGACTCGGCCCACACCCAGCGCAAGCCTCGCCCTAAGGGCCACGTTATTGCCTGCCGTATCACCGGTGAGAACCCCGACGCTGGCTTCAAGCCCTCGTCCGGTTCGCTTTCCGAACTCAACTTCCGTTCGAGCTCCAACGTCTGGGGTTACTTCTCCGTCCCCTCTTCTGGTGGTCTCCACGAGTTTGCCGACTCGCAGTTCGGCCACATCTTCGCCTACGGCATGGAGCGTAGCGAGGCCCGCAAGTCGATGGTCGTCGCCCTCAAGGAGCTTTCCATTCGTGGAGAGTTCCGCACCACCGTCGAGTACCTCATCAAGCTGCTCGAGAAGCCCGAGTTTGAGAACAACACTCTTACCACCCAGTGGCTTGACGGCCTTATCGCCGAGGGCATGACCTCGGAGCGCCCCGACCCTACCATCGCCGTCATTGCCGGTGCCGTCGTCAAGGCCCACCTCGGCTACGACCAGGCCGTCAACAAGTACAAGTCGATTCTTGGCCGTGGCCAGATCCCGCCCAAGGACACTCTCCAGACCTTCTTCAAGACCGAGTTCATCTACGACAACATTCGTTACTCGTTCGCCATGGCCAAGTCTGCCCCGCTCATGTTCACCCTCTTCCTCAACGGTGGTCGCATCTACGTTGGCTGCCGCATCCTCTCGGACGGTGGCCTCCTCATCTCGCTTGGCGGCGCCTCGCACACCATCTACTACCGCGAGGAGGTTGGTGCCATGATTCTTTCGGTCGACTCCAAGACCTGCATGATTGAGGACGAGCGTGACCCCACCCAGCTCCGCTCGCCTTCCCCCGGTAAGCTTGTTCGCTACCTCCTCGAGTCTGGCGAGCACGTCGACGCCGGCGAGCCCTACGCCGAGATTGAGGTCATGAAGATGATCATGCCCGTCACCGCCGGCGAGTCTGGTATCGTCCAGTTCATGAAGCAGCCGGGCCAGCAGCTCGCCCAGGGTGAGCTCCTCGGTATCCTTACCCTCGACGACCCCTCCAAGGTCAAGTTTGCCAAGCCCTTCGAGGGCCTCCTCCCCTCGTTTGAGCTGTCCCAGGGCCGCTACGGCACTAAGCCCCACCAGCTCCTCCGCGAGCACCTCGAGGTTCTCTACGACAACCTTGCTGGCTACGACAACCAGGCCCAGGTCATCCCGTCGCTCCGCATTGTCCAGGCGCAGCTCCAGAACCACGACCTCCCCTACTCGAACGCCCACGACGTTCTCTCGGCGCTCAGCGGTCGTATCCCCGCCAAGCTCGAGGAGGAGATCCGCCACACGATCGACAACTGCCGCGCCGCCAAGCTCGAGTTCCCCTCGACCAAGATTAAGCGCATCATCAACATCTACCTTGAGGAGCACGTTCCGATCAAGGAGCGCCAGACAGTTGTCAACGCCATTGCCCCTCTGCAGACCCTCGTCGACGCCTTCGGCCACGGCCTCAAGGTCCACGAGTGGCAGATCTACTCGGACCTCCTCAACTACTTCTGCGAGATTGAGGAGCCCTTCACCGACCAGACCCACACCCAGGAGGAGGTCATCCTCAAGCTCCGCGAGGACAACAAGGACCTCGACCAGGTTGTCAAGCTTGTGCTCTCGCACAACAAGATTGGCTCCAAGACCAAGCTCGTCACCTCGCTGATGGACATTATTAAGTCCGAGTCTCCAAAGGCATCGATGACCCAGGAGAGCGGCGTGCACAAGGCGCTTACCCGCGTTGCCGAGCTCGAGGGCCGCCCCGCTTCCAAGGCTGCCCTCAAGGCCAAGGAGGTTCTCATCGTCGGCTCCCTCCCGACCTACGAGGAGCGTCTCTCGCAGCTCGAGAAGATCCTCAAGTCGTCGATCACCACCAGCTACTACGGCGACTCTGGCAGCGGCCACCGCCTGCCCTCGTCCGACCTCCTCAAGGAGGTTACCGACTCGCGTTACACTGTCTTTGACGTTCTCTCGACCTTCTTCGAGCACCCCGACCCTTGGGTCGTTCTTGCCGCCCTCGAGGTATACGTCCGCCGTGCGTACCGCGTGTACAACGTCATGCACCTCGACTATGAGCCTGCTGGCCCCAACCAGGACGCCAACATTGTTACCTGGCGCTTCAAGATGGGCGGCCCCGGCCTCGAGTCGGCCACCCCGCGTGTCGACTCGTCGCGCGACATTACCCGCATTGCGTCGGTCTCGGACCTCAACTACCTTGTCCACTCCAAGCAGGAGCCCATGCGCTTCGGTCTCATGACCTCGTACTCCGACCTTGAGCAGCTCAAGGCTGGTCTCCCCGGCCTCCTTGCCCAGTACCCGCCGTTCAACCACGACGAGTTTGTTGAAAAGTACGGCCAGGGTGCCCGCCACCCCAACGTCCTCAACGTTGCTCTCCGTATCTTTGGCAAGGAGGGCGAGGAGCTCACCGACGACAACCTCCGTGTGCAGTTCACCGAGCTCACCAACAAGTACAAGGACCTCGTCAACAAGGCCGGTATCCGCCGTATCTCTTACCTCATCTGCCGCCCCAACTCGTACCCCTCGTTCGTCACCATGCGCGAGGGCACCGATGGCTCGTGGAAGGAGGAGGAGGCTATCCGCAACGTCGAGCCCGCCTTTGCCTACCAGCTTGAGCTCTCGCGTCTGTCCAACTTTAAGATCACCCCTCTCCGCTCGGGCAACCGCCAGATCCACGTCTACCGCGCTGTCGGCCGCGAGAACCCCTCGGACATTCGCTTCTTCGTTCGTGCGCTCCTCCGCCCGGGCCGCTTTGTCGGTACCATGAAGCAGTCCGAGTACCTTGTCTCGGAGACTGACCGTCTTGTCGGCGACATCCTCGACACCCTCGAGATTGCCATGACCGAGTACCGCCAGGCCGACTGCAACCACATCAGCGTCAACTGCGTCTACTCGCTCAACGTCTCGTTTGAGGATGTCCAGGAGGCCCTTGCCGGCTTCATCGAGCGCCACGGCAAGCGTCTCTGGCGCCTCCGTGTCACCCAGGCCGAGATCCGTGTTGTCATTGAGGACGAGGAGGGTAACGTCATGCCCATCCGCGCCTTTATCGAGAACGTCTCCGGTTTCGTCGTCAAGTACGAGGCCTACCAGGAGATCACCAACGAGAAGGGTGTCACCATCCTCAAGTCGATCGGCGATGTTGGCCAATACCACCTCCAGCCCGTCAACTTTGCCTACTCGACCAAGGAGTCGCTCCAGCCCAAGCGTTACCAGGCCCACGTTATCGGCACTACTTATGTGTACGACTTCCCCGACCTCTTCCGCCAGGCGGTCGACAAGGTCTGGCACCAGATCCAGACCCTCCTCCCGAACGTCAAGATTCCCTCCGAGCTCCTCACTGCTGCGGAGCTTGTCTACGACGAGAATGGCGAGCTGACCGAGGTCAACCGCCCGCCGGGCATGAACTCCTGCGGTATGGTCGCCTGGGTCTACACCATGAAGACCCCCGAGTACCCCAAGGGCCGCCGCGTCGTTGTCATCTCCAACGACATTACCTTCCAGATCGGTTCGTTTGGCCCCGCCGAGGACGAGTACTTCTACAAGGCCACCCAGTACGCCCGCAAGCAGGGTCTCCCCCGTGTTTACCTCTCGGCCAACTCGGGTGCGCGTATCGGTCTCGCGGACGAGGTCATGGCCCTCTTCGACGTTGCCTGGAGGGACGCTAGCAAGCCTGAGAAGGGCTTCGACTACCTCTACCTCACCCCCGCCTCGCTTGACAAGCTCAACTCGATGGGCGAGGGATCGGTTATCACCGAGGAGATTGAAGACCAGGGCGAGCGCCGCCACAAGATCACCGCCATCATTGGTCTCAAGGATGGACTTGGTGTCGAGTGTCTCCGTGGCTCGGGTCTTATTGCCGGTGAGACTTCGCGTGCCTACGACGACATTTTCACCATCTCCATGGTCACCGCTCGTTCGGTCGGTATCGGTGCCTACCTTGTCCGTCTCGGCCAGCGTGTCGTCCAGGTCGAGGGCCAGCCGATCATCCTTACCGGTGCCCAGGCCATCAACAAGGTCCTTGGTAAGGAGGTCTACACCTCGAACATCCAGCTTGGTGGTCCCCAGATCATGTACCGCAACGGTATCTCGCACCTTACCGCCGGCTCGGACCTCGACGGTGCCCTCCAGATCGTAAACTACCTCACCTTTATCCCCGCCAAGCGCGGCTCTGCCATCCCGATCCTGCCTACCGGCGACAGCTGGGACCGCGCGGTCGAGTGGAAGCCGACCAAGGGCCCTTACGACCCCCGCAACTTCCTTGCCGGTGTCACTGAGGACGTTGACGGCATCGAGACCTTCAAGTCTGGTATCCTCGACCGCGGATCGTGGTTCGAGACCATGGGCGGCTGGGCTCAGACCATTGTCTCTGGTCGTGGTCGCATCAACGGTATTCCCGTTGCTGTTATCGCCGCCGAGACCCGCACCATTGAGCGTGTCGACCCGGCCGACCCCGCCAACGAGAACTCGACCGAGAGCCGCTTCGCGCTTGCGGGTACCGTCTGGTTCCCCGACAGCTCGCGCAAGACCGCCCAGGCCATCGAGGATGCCAACCGTGAGGGCCTCCCTCTGCTCCTCTTCGCCAACTTCCGTGGTTTCTCCGGTGGTATGTCGGACATGCTTCAGGCTATCCTCAAGGAGGGTGCCAAGATTGTCGACGGCCTGAGCAGCTACAAGCACCCGATCATTGTCTACCTCGTCCCGAACGGAGAGCTTCGTGGTGGTGCGTGGGTCGTGCTCGACCCGTCCATCAACCCCGAGTACATGAGCATGATGGTCGACAACGAGTCGCGTGGTGGTGTCCTCGAGCCTGAGGGTATCGTCGAGGTCAAGTACCGCAAGCCCAAGGTGCAGGCCACCATGGCCCGCCTCGACGCCGAGTACGCCAAGCTCAAGGCCGCCGCCGAGGACCCCAAGGCTTCCGACGAGGAGAAGCAGGCTGCCACCGTCGCCCTCGCCGCCCGCGAGAAGCACCTTGGCCCCTCGTTCCACCAGATTGCCTGCGAGTTTGCCGACCTGCACGACCGCTCGGGCCGCATGGCCGCCAAGGCAGACTGCGTCCCGTGTGACTGGGAGAACTCGCGTCGCCAGATCTACTGGTCGCTGCGCAAGAAGCTCTCCGAGGTGCGGATCATGAAGAAGCTCGCTGCCGCCAACCCGAACCTCACGTACCCGGAGCGCAAGGAGATGTACGACCAGCTCGTGCCCTCGGACCTCACCGGCGACGCCGAGATTGCGGGCTTCCTCGAGCGCTCGGGCGACTCGATCGAAGACTACGTCCAGCAGGTGCGCGACGCCTACTGCGCCGACAATGTCGTCGACTGGGCCTCGACCAACCAGCGCGGTGTCATGGAGGGCTTCCAGCGCATCCTCGAGTCGCTCTCGCCAGAGGACCGCCAGACGCTCCTCGCCCAGCTCTCGCAGTAAGCGCGCGAGCCCAGACATAGACCAACCCCCCCGGCTCCCCAGCGCCCGCTGTGCGTGCCACTCCACTTATAAAGATTGTGTGTTTTTGTAGGAAAAAGAAGGAAGCTGGCGCCGCGGCCGCGCAGCTCAGACGCCTGCCTGCCCCCGCCCGCCGGCACCGTGTGTCCATACTCGCCCGTCCTGTCGTTTCAAAAGATTGCATCGGAGTCCATAGAGAATATATATACAGCTTGCTACCGGATAGCCGGATGCATGAGCTTGACTGAACGGGCATGGGCATAACATGACCATTACATGGGCAACTACATACAGCAAAGCACACTAATCTAAGAGCTCTATCTTTGGCCCGGTGTTCCGGGACGGCACAGACTCGGCGACGAGCTGCGGCCGCTCCACCTTGTCTTGCTCGCCAATCTCGCTCTCCACCATCTCGGCCTCACGCGCGACCTCCCGCTCGAGGGCAAGCCACTCGCTCCGCGCAATCTCCCCAATCGCCCCGCGATAAAACGCGACTTTTTTCGCCGCCGCTCGACCCGCCTTATCCGACTTGCAAAGCAGCGCATACACATCATCGAGCACATGCGCCACGCGGGGCGGAGACGTCGTAATCGGCGGGTGGAGGAGCGCCGCAACGGTCTCGAGCACGCGGACGAGCGCCGCAGGCGGCAAGCTGTCGACGCGGTCCCACACGCCGCCCCATGCATTGCGGGCCGTGTCGTAGCGCACGCTCGAGGGGCCGAGGAAGGGCGCGAGCTCGAGGAGGAGCGAGCGCGCTTCCCCCGCCTGGGAGGGGGTGGCGGTGGCGAGGGACGGGAGCCGGAGTGCGAGGAGGGTGTGGACGTAGGCCACGCTGTTGTCAGTAGTGGGCCTTGGGACATTGGGACGTACCAGAGGGCGACGATGTTGTATACGAGCTTTGTGGCTGCTGGCGGGGCGAGGACACGCTCATCCTCGGGGATCCCCGGCGGGGGCGGGGCGTGTGCGGGGTTACCCTCTGCGTCGAGGGCGTCGGCCTCCCACCACGGCAGGAGTGTCGGGCCGTCGGATACGTCGGATACGTGCTCGCCCTCGCCCTCGGCGATGGCCGTGTCGAGCATTGCGCGTGCGGCCTCACCGTCGGGATCGCGGAGGGACGCAAGGAAGGCGTCCCTGTGCGACTGGGGCAGGAGGCGGAGGAGCTCGTTCGAGTCGATCGTATCTAACTTTGTCAGTGCAGTACATCGGCAACGCGTACCGAGATCAACGCCCTCTAGTGCCGCCGCCAGCTCGTCCTCGTCCTCATCTCCCTCCTCCGCAAGCGCAGCAGCGACATCGTCCCCGTCCGCGGCGGCCTCCTCGAACCGGCGCAGCATCGCGAGCATGTCGCGCTTATCCGTATCGGCTGCGGCGGGATCGGCCGCAATCTGCTCCATGACGGTCGTCTTGTAGAACGGTTCCGAGCATTGTGTGTGTTTCTGGAGAATCAGTCCAGTGTTTCGCGGTGTGTTTGGGAAGTAGAGGGATAGGGGGGGAGGGGTATATTAATCTCCACTTACCGGGTCGCGGAAGCACGCGAGGGAGCAGTACGCGACGTTGCACCGCGGACAGGTATATCTGCTATCTGCGACGCGGCATCTGGACGTCAGCCGACATGGACATGGACTGTAAAGTGTTTCGCTGCATTCTACTACGCACATTCCACACACGCGCGCTTCGGGCGCTGTACCCTTGGATGGGCGGGGGACGGAGAACGGGAGCCGGATCTGGCGTGGTTTCGGCTGGCGGATGGACATTGTGAGCGTGAGAGAGAGAGATGGCAAGTTGGAGTGCGGAGCTTTGGAGTGGAGGCACGAGTGTTGGATTCATGGGTTGCCACTGGGCACAAAGGTATATCCGCTCTGTTGGGTATATCCGCATCTCTCCATGTTTCCATCAACACTCTCTCCAAGTGGAGGTTCAGTCGTCCATCATCCACCCACTCCACCGTGATGGCCGACGCAATCCCCAGCACCCTCGTCCAGACGTACGTCCGCCGAGTATTATATCTGATATCTGACGACAGGATCGAGCACGAGGGCCCCGTCCACGTCGCGCGATACAACCACGGCGCGCGATACCTCCTCTCGGGGTCGGGCGACCGCACCATCCGTCTGTGGAACGCGCCGCTCGGGAAGGAGATCAAGGTGTACCGCGGGCATGCGCACGAGGTGCTTGCGCTGGATATGTGGGTGTACCTGTGGCGCGGGGTGCTGGTGCTGGTGCTGGTGCTGGTGTTGGTGCTGGTGCTGGTGCTGGTGCTGGTGCTGGTGCTGGTGCTGGTGCTGGTGCTGGTGCTGGTGCTGGTGCTGGTGCTGGTGCTCTGCCGATTATTCCTGTTTCCCCTCCCGATTCTGACATTGCCCGCAGCGCAAACGACAATGCCAAATTCGCGTCGTGCGGCGGCGATCGCGCAGTGTTCGTGTGGGACGTTGCGAGCGGCACGATCCTCCGCCGGCTACAGGGCCACTTTGGCAAGCTGCACGCTGTGGCATTCAACAACGACGCGGGTGTGCTCGCGAGCGGTAAGTGACCCCCGCCGTGTGAAGAACTAACTCTGTGGAGGCGGTTTCGACGCCAAGGTCATGCTGTGGGACATGCGTGCGTCGTCGCGCGACCCGCTGCAGACGCTGAAAGAGGCGACTTCGAGCATCACGTCGCTTGACATTCCCCCAAACTCGCCTGAGGTCATTGCTGGCAGCAATGATGGACACGTGCGCGCATGGGACATGCGCATGGGCCGCGTCGTCGAGGACTGTATTGGCGGTAAGTGTGCTCTCAGCTAGCTCAGCTTGCTGTAGCTCAGCTGTCACTGTCTACTTTGCACTGCAATTCCACTCGTGTCCAGAACTGACACACAGCGCCGATCGCCGCGGTCGTTCCCTCGCCATCGGCGCCGCGCGAGACAATGCTCGTCTCCTCGACGGACAGCAAGCTGCGTCTCTTTGACCGCTCAAACGGCCAGGTGAGTGGGACCGTGGGAAATGCAAAGTGCGCAGTGGGCGGAGCGTGACTTGAACCAGAGGACGCTTCCCAGCGACCCCGACACCCCGCCGCCTCGGACCTACAGACTGACACACAGGTGCTCCAGACGTTCTCGGGACACAAAACGACACAGGGCCGCTCCCGGCCGGCGTTTACGCGCGGGGAAGGCGCGGTCCTCGCGGGCGACGAGGACGGCCGCCTGTGGGCATGGAAGGTGCTTGATGCCAAGCTGCTCACTGCCGCGCCGCAGGTACACAAGCGCGCGATCACCACGGTGCTCGCGCACCCCAGTGGCAATGAGCTGGTCACATGCAGTCTGGGTGAGTGGAATCCCATCTGTTGTCTTCGGCCAGCGCACTGACTGTAGACGGCACGATCAAGGTCTGGAACAAGTGACGCTGTGAAACCTGTCCCACTCCCAGACTGGCCCCAGCTGTCCGACACGCCGGCAGACGGGAGCGGTATGCGGCCTGTGGCCTGCGGGTGTGTCGACACTGCACAGCACCGCATCCGCTCGGGCTTGGGCTTGAGCTCGCGCGGCAATGCACGTTCAAGACAACCTGCACGGCCGCAGAGTCGGCGCCACGCTGACAGACATGCTGGATCCAGGACAATGGATCAGGAACAGCGTCACTGCCGCCTGCGCCGACATTGCATGCATCGTCACTGTTCTAAAATCCCCGCGGGCACACGTGCGGTACGAGTAATCTTCGATTCTTTGTCCACCGACAGAGTTGCCCTCGCGCCCTCGCGCCCTCGCATCCGGCGTTCCTGACTGTTTTGCATCATACTCACCCACACTGCAACATCATTTATCATTTATCGTTCATCTCTGATTATCCTCCAGGCGTGTGGCGACAGACCCGTCCACTGTGGCGTCGAAGACATGACTGACAGCTCTGAAACACACACACTGCAAGGTTTCGAGTTGGGCTGTGTATTGTGCTTCCTCACCGAGAGTCTGACAGTAGTGTGCATGTTTGTCTAACTGTTGCTGTGCATCGCACAACGTTTTGTCCTCCCTCTGGTTGTCGACAAAGCCAGCTTGCGTAGGCTGCTGACTCTCTGACGCCATTGT
The DNA here is from genome assembly GCA_001599015.1 of Apiotrichum domesticum. NCBI lineage: Eukaryota > Fungi > Basidiomycota > Tremellomycetes > Trichosporonales > Trichosporonaceae > Apiotrichum > Apiotrichum domesticum. The sequence continues at coordinate 351,994 of BCFW01000008.1, forward strand.
CTCCACATATATCTCTCCCCAGCTCGCCCCATCTCCCCCTTGACACCCACTCCTACTCCTAAACTCCACCCAGCTCTCCCCGCACTCTCCACCCAAGATGGGTCCCGCAATGGCAGTGTACGCCGCGCTCGGCATCATCTCCCTCGTACTCCTCACCCTCCTCCTCCCATTCACCGTCCTCCCCGCAAGCCGCACATCCGTCCCCCCACGCGACTTTGGCGTCTTCCACGCGTCCATTGTCCTCGCTTCGCTCGTGAAAAGCGCACTCGTCCCCCTCGAAATGCACATCCGCCAGTATGGGAAGGGAAAGTACAAGCTCGGAAAGCAGTGTAATGCCGATGCGGCACTGTGAGTAGACTCAGGAGGAGGAAGGCAGCAGTGGCGTCGGGTGGCCGGATTAGACCATGTGCAGCGCTCACCGCAGAACAATGTTCCTCACCATGGTCGTTGCATGGCACTTTCCACTGATCGCCCTGGTGAGTATGGGCGCGGGGTCTGTAGCTGCCAGCTATTGTTCCCTACGTCTCTGAGAATGTTTCATCCCGGGGTAAACACGACTCTCTCTGGGCATCTGTATTGTTCGTCTCTAACCCGCAGAACATCCACTTTAAAGTAACCACGCGCGACCACCCGCTTCCCAAGCTCTTCAAGACTGCGTGGGCGTGTATCGGCGTGTTCATCGCCTATCTCATCCCGGCGGCATTTCTCGTCTCCCTCCTCGTCTCGTGGGGCGCACATCCCGGAGGATACCCGTTCGGCGCATTCATGGGACAGCACTGCAACCCCATCGAGCCGTGGTGGCGTTACGGTAAGCCATACGAGTCAAAACTTGATACTTATCCCAGGACGCATCGTCACGCTCTTCATCCCGCTCGCTGTCGCGGTCGCAATCTGCATCCCGTGCGCGCTGAGCGTCACCCTGCGGCACCACCTGTTTGCGCAGCGCGACATCCGCGCGCTCCGCATCGAGGTCGCCGCGCTGTGCGGCACCGCGGGATTCGGTATGGCGTTTATGATCTTTGTGTGGGCGCGCACGGCCGCAGCCTGGCCACGTCCCCTAGAGGGTAAGTGAAAACGAAATGAGAATTGAGTACATCAGTCTGACGGCAGGCGCACTCGGCATCCTCGTCTTTATCATGGTGATAAGCGAGCGCGTGCTCGAGCAGTACCTCGCGTGGCTGTCCGTCCTCCTGCCGAGCCGGTGGCGCTGCCTCGAGCGCGACTCGGAAGCGCAAGCACAAGCAGCGTTCGGCTCGAGCGATACCACGATCACACACGACCCGATGGCGCCGGTAGAGTACCTCGCGCCGCCGCGGCGCCCGCGCAGTCCCGCCGGCTCGGTGGGCAGCGCGGGGACGCGGACAAGCAGGAAAAAGGCAAAGGGGAACCGCATCCTCGCGACGGCGGACATGTCGGATTTCATTACGCGGATCCGGCCGCTGAGCGCGCAGTCGGCGCCGCCGCGGTGGGAGGAGGATGCGAGGGGATGCGAAAAGGAGATGAATGAGAAGGATGCGGATGTTGTTCCCCGGCCGGCGCCCGTGTCGCTACCAGATTCTCACACGCACGGGATGCGCGGCACCGTCGACGCCACGGAGCAGGCGCCCAAGGCCGGGGATGCTACCCTTCCAGCGTATACAGCCACGGTTAACCCTCCCCGGCAGCCACCAGCGCCGACAATCCCGTCCGCCGCTCACTTGCCCGCCAACCCCGCCGTGCCCTCGGCGCCCATCGCCGCACGCTTCATGCACGACGCCCGCGCTGCACCGCGCTTCCCCCGGCCGATACACACCATCGCCGAGGTGACTGAGCGCGACCTCGTGTGAGACACCGATCGAGCAGAACGCGCAAAAGCCCCAGTCTTGAGCCATATATCCCGTTGTTAGCTATCAACTGCCCCAAACCATAATCCCAATGTGCCACGCTGTAGATGTCGGTCCGGTGAGATGAAATGCATGCGCTACTCGGCCTTGCGTGCCGTCTTCTGCTTCTCGAGCATGCGTCTGTGGTCAGAATCAGAATCACGATCACGATCAGCCCTTCAGTTAAAACGGTACCCACCTGCGCGCCTCGAGAATCATGCGCTCCTTGCGCGAGCGCAGCTCGCGCTCGCGCTCCTCCCGCGTCGCCTCCCACTTGCCCTGTGAGTCGCTCTCGGCCGGCGCGGCAGCGACCCGCGACGAGAGGTTGTACCGCTCGATGAGGGACTGCGCCTTTGCGACAGGTGCGGCGGCGGACGACGCCGAGGACGAGCCGGACGCAGGTGCGGGCGCCGGCGTCGGGCGTAAAGCGTCCGGCACAGTGAAGCCGGCGGGGGGCTGGTGTGAGATGAGATGGAAATAGGAGGAGAGATTGCGCCCGGTGCCAATACTGATACCCGCGGCACACACTCCACTTACCTGGGGTAAGCTGCCGCGCTCGAGGATGATCTCGCTGGTAGTCTGGGCCGACCGCGTGCGGGACAGCGAGTAGACAACATTGTCGAGGGGTATATCGGGAAAGGCGGCGGCGACGGCCTCGACCATCTCGCGCTTGACGCCGCGGAGGGGGTCGGCTGGTGGTCCTGCGCACGCGTGAGAAATGACAAAAAGCTGAGGACGTACGCGGGCCGGTGAGGTATCGGTACAGAGCGTAGACTAGGCCGATGAGGATGAGGGTCGGGAGTATGTCTGACATTGTGGTGGGAATGCTGGAGGGAAAGTGTGGTGGAGCCAGAAGAAGATTGAGGAGTGGGGAGCGTTGAGAGAGTGTCTGTAGAGAGAGGGAGGTGAGGAAGGAGAGGTGGAGAGGTGGAGATGGTGAGATGTGATGGTGATGAGGAGGATGCAACGAGCGACGAGCACACGACCGCGCGATGGCGGTCCGCGCCACTCGGGGCTGGCTTTGGATCGGACGCGCGGAACCGGAACCGGCGCAAGCGACCACGTCAACACCTCACTCGATCCTTTTCTCGCAACTCGTCTCTTTCAGTCTCAACCAACAGATGACTGAGCGTCTGCGTCCCGTTTTCTTGCTGTTCAGCGACACTCTCCACTCTCCACAACCCGCCCGAGACGCGACTACAAAGTACGGGAGCACGACATGCGATGGTGCTAGCGCCGCAGCTTCCTCTTTTCGCCACTCACCGTTCGCTCAATCAACTCGAGTGTAAACTTTCATGGCCCCCTCGTAAGATGCCATTCTGGATGCATTACTGTAGCTTTAAATGTGGTACATATGCTTGATTTTCCCTAGCCCGTAGGACCTCCTCGCCACTCCGACCTCACACTCTCCACCTATCCGTTGCCAAGGGCGAGCTGCACAATGACATAGCCGTTTGCGAGAATGACCACCGCGCAGAGAAAGTATCCCAGCACGTTGACCCACATCGGCGAGGCGTACGTCTTGCGGCGGCGCGGGGTCGGCGTCGTAACGCGCACGACCGTGTGGTCCGGCGGCGTTGGGCTGCGGACGGGAGACTCGCCACCAGAGGGCGTCTGGGCATCGTCTGTCTCGAGGACCTCCGGAACCGGATCGATGTCCTCCAGCGGACCATCAACAAACATAATATCCTTGCGGGAGCAGATGTACACGAGCGGGATGCTGACCGTCGGAAGCACGATACACAGGATGACCTGCGACGCGACGAGCATGTCGTCGAGGCCCTTTGGGCCGACGGCTGCGGCCACAGCCGCGGCGGGGACGACACCAATGAGACGCGTGATCAGGCGGCGGACCATGGGCGACGTGCGCCACTCGAGGAAGCCCTCGGACACGACCTGGCCCGCGAGGGTAGCGGTAATCGACGCGCTCTGGCCTGCGCATAGGAGTGCGAGCGCAAAGATGATTCCGGCACCGGTACCGATGTAGTCCTTGATAAGCGCGTGGGCACCGAATATGTCGGCGTCTTCGGGGTCGGCCCCCGTCTGGTCGCGGTTAAAGTAGTATGCAGCTGCAGCAAGCGTCAAGATGGCCGAGTTGATGGTGAGGGCGAATCCCAGGAGCGAGTACGCTGTGTCCACCGTGCCGTGGTTGACATGCAGGTCGACCCAGCGAATGCGGTCAAATGCACGAATGTCCGACTCGTAGCGCTTCATCGCGGCCTCGTACTCGGCGTCCAGGTCTTCCTTATCGGCGGCGTCTGCGACATCCTTTTGGCTCTCAAGCTGCGAAAGCGAAAAGTCGAGGCCGGAGCGGGGGATGACGGCTGACGACGCCGCACCCTCATCCACCGATGTGGCGTCGGAACGCATGCGCTCGAGGGGCACGTCTCCAGCGGCAGCGTCCTCGCCCTCGGCGCGCGCCTTGCGCCTGCGGAGCACCGACAGAGGGTTCAGCGCGGGGAGAATGTTATTCCGCGGACCACGCTTGCGTGACGGCATGCGGGGGAGCATATCGAGACGGTCGATGGACGCGAGGTGGGATCCGAGGAAGAGCGCGTGCGGCATGACAGTGGCTGGAGTTAGAGGGTCATCCCAAAGCACCTCAAACTCACCTCCGATGATTCCGACACCGATATACAATGCTCCAGGGTTGACAAGAGTCTTCGAGGGCACGAGGCCGAAGAAGATCTCGCGCCACGGCGGCTTGATAAGGTCGAGGAGGATCATAAAGCTGACGAAGACTGCGAGGACGAGGACGACGATGAGGATCTCAAAGAAGAGCATTCCCCTGCGGCCGTTGCTCGACGAGAAGAAGACGAGCACAATCATGACGTCTGCAGCGGTGATGAGCACACCGGCAAACAGCGGGAGTTTCGGGAAGAGGAGGTTGAGCGCAATGGCACTGCCGAGCAGCTCGGCGAGATCCGTCGCGATGATTGCAATTTCCGCGAGCGCCCACAGCGTCCACAGGAGGGCGCGGTACAGGCGCTTGTACTGCGGCCGCTTGGCTTCCCATGAGAGGATCAGTTCGCGGGTGACGCGCGGCAGGGATTTGGAGGTGACGGCGCCGACGCGAACAGAGAGAATCTGGAGGAGCAGGGCGGCAATGCCCGCGATGAAGACGACGAACAGGAGCTTGGAGCCATAATGCGCGCCGGCCTGCAGGTCGGTAGCCCAGTTTCCGGGGTCGACGTACGCGACACTCGCGACCAGGCCAGGGCCGATAAAGTGCTTGAGATGACTGATGTTAGTGGGGGGATAGAATGGGAGCGGGGCGCGGGGCGAGATCGTCGGAGCTGTCGATGCGACACCACATATGGCTACCTAGGGGGGTCACACGACGTGTGGTGACTGCCCTCTACAGCTCGAGATCTTGCCACCCGCCAGGGCCGACTCACCGCCCAACGACCCTCCGGAGCCGCGCGAGGGAGAGCATCGTTGTTGACGCGATACGCTGTCGCGATGCGATGCGATGAGATGGGATGGGATGTGATGGAGTGCAAGTGCAAAGTGCTGTTGCAGAAAAAGCTAAGACATCTGCCCGAGAGAGGTGCGAGTGTTTTAAAATGGGCAGCATGGGGTGGGTGAAGTGTGGCGGTGGGAGCCGAATGGCTTGGCATTCTGCAGGGCGGCCTGGCTGGCGGATTCCGTCACTGTATACCGGGGTCTCCGTTCGCTCTGTCCATCCTGTTCAGCCACGCTTCGGGACAAACCGCCCTCTTTCTTCTGCTGCCACAGCACACAGCAAACCCTAATTAATACTACAACAACCACCACAACACAGCACTACACAATGCATACCTCCTTTGCAGCAACTCATACTACTTGCATATACTGCGGCAGGATGTCACGCCGGATGGGTCAGTCACGCTCACTTTCTATGCTTGATGCTTGTCGGGAGCTACCATCATGAGCCTTGTCGGAGCGCCGGGTGCGAGTTTCTGAGCCGCATAAGCCGGTTGCTTCTGGCTGCGAGCTGCGGGCTGCGGCGCACGGACACTGGCATGCTGGGCATGCTGGGCAATGCTTGGTGGGGGTGTGTCACCTTCCACTGCCCTGCAATGCATCAATATTCCTGTCTGTTTCGGACTGTGGACGACGTGCTCGCTCACTCTGCTGGTGGCCGACCGGCCGATGGCTGTTTGCGCCAATGGCATGTGACAATACTCTGTCAGTGGGTGCTGCGCAGTCACCCACCCTGACCAAACAAGCCTCTTTCGCGACCTCTCCGTCCACATGCATGTCTTGCATCGCATCGTATCAGGACTACAGAAAGGGGGATGGGATATGGCACTGGGAGTGGGCTAAGTTACAGCGCCGCGCAGGGCGAGAGGGACATTCGGACCTCTACTTTGTTTTCGAATCTTGCTTTACAGGTGACAACGGCGGGTGGGGACGGATCAAAGTGGAGTGGAGTGGAATGGAATGGAATGGCAAACAGAGCGCCTGGTGCGCTGGTGTGGATATTGACAACGAGACGAGAGAAAACTGAGACACCTGGCAGGGCGTGGCGTGGCGCTGCTTTTGCGGCCGAGGCGCGGCCTGCAGCGGTTACCTCTGAATGTCGGTGTTCTCGTCTCCCAGCGTGGCAAGGCGTGCGGCGACCGATGTAGAAGCCCTGAGTGTCAGCGAGGTCCATTGGGACAGGGTGAGTGAGAGTGTTGACACTGGGCTTGTGTTACGGCTGATAGGAAGTGTATCTAGCCTTCAGACCATCAAACTTCAGCACTCACTTTGCAAACCGGCGCTGCTTGGCGCTGTTCAGCTTGGCCGTGCACGGCGACTGGATCGCGTCTGTAGGGGAGAACGTGGGCCTGGTGTGAGTATTCCTCCAGTGGGTCAAGCTTGCGCACACCCACTTGTTCTGTTCGGCAAACTTCTTGGCGAGGAGCGCCTTCTGGCTCAACGACGCACCCGGGACCGAGGGGTCGACCGTCTGGCCGGGGACGACCTGGTTTGCTGCCGTGAGTACTTTGCCGTGGGGCTAGAGTTCAGAGACAGCACTCACGATGGGTTGCGCCGAGGGGCTTGGGCTGGGAGACGACGGCAGAGCGCGCGGGGTCGTGCATCGGCGCAATCTTTGGGCTGGAGGCTGCGCTCGTTGCCGGGGCGGAGAGGTGGGCCATGCTGGGCGTTGTGGAGAGGAAGAGTGGGGGATACAGGAGGTGGATGGGATAGGATACAACTGGGGACAGAGGAGGAGTGTACGAAGTGTTGTCTGTCGTTGATATCAGAAGATGAGCAATTGACAAGTTTGTGACCCGATGTCCGGATGCGAGTACTCTTGAGTGTTGTTGTTGTTGACTTTTGGACATGACTCGGCACACAAACAGAGTTTGCCACCCCCCTATTCTCTGATCATTGATGGCCTCGATTCCACGATTCTCTCGTCACTGCTGCTCACCCCTTGTTCCCGCCATTCTGATAGGGCTTCTTCTGGACCTGACATGAGCTTTTGGGGGCTTGTCCTCTTGTCCTCTGGTCCTCTCTCAGAGCACGCTGTGGCACGCTCTGCACGCACGCTCTGCGGCTCGCGGTTCTCTAGACCCGACATGTCGCGTCGGATGGGCGGTGGCGAGCGCGTGTGCCGATGCGTTCCTCACCACCCAGGGGTTCAAGGGAATGGCATGGGAAGATAAAAATCACACGCGTCGGGATTTCGGAATTTTCCTTAACCGGCTGGGGTGGCACTCCTGCAATTACCCATCACATCCCCCAGGACATTCCCATATTCCCATATACCAGCTCTGCATCTCGGAATCCTGCCAATCTATCTGCTCAATCTACAACTCCGGCCACGACCCATGAATATCTACACCCGCAGGATCTACTTGCGCTGTCCGGGGAACACCATGGTCGGGGGCAGGCTGCTGACGGGCGGGAGGAGGGCTGCGGTGGCCTTGCGCGCGTTCTGCTGGAGAAGCATGTCCATGATGACAATGGCGGACATGGTCTCGATAATGGGGACGGCGCGGGGGACGACGCAGGGGTCGTGGCGTCCGCGCGCGGCGAGCACGCCCGCGTCGCCAGAGTACTGCGCCGTCTGCTGTTCCTGCGAGATGGTGGCGGGGGGCTTGAACGCGACGCGGAAGTAGATGTCTTCACCGTTTGAGATGCCGCCCTGGATGCCGCCCGACCAGTTGGTCGTTGTGCGCAGGCGGTTGTCGCCCTTGGCCGGGTCGGCGACGAAGGGGTCGTTGTGGCGCGAGCCGGGGAAGGTCGTGCCGCGGAACCCGGAACCAATCTCAAAGCCCTTTGTGGACGGAATGGAGAGCATGGCGTGCGCGAGGACGGCCTCGAGCTTGTCAAACGCCGGCTCGCCGAGGCCAAGTGGGCAGTTGCGGATCACACAGGTGACGGTTCCGCCGAGCGAGTCGTCGCGCGCCTTGGCGGCACGGATGACCTCCTCCATCTTCTTGCTCGTCTCGGGGTGCGGGCAGCGGGTGATCTCCTTGTCGACCTCTTCGCGGGTGACATTCTGGACCAGGTCGAGGTACTCTTTGCCGAGGACCTCGTCCTCCTCCTGGGAGAAGGGGAGGGCGACGGGGCCGACAGAACCGACAAACGCAACAATCTCCACGCCGTACGCCTCCTTGAGGTACTTTTCCGCAATCGCGCCAGCAGCGACACGGCCAATCGTCTCGCGGGCCGACGCACGTCCGCCGCCAGACGACGCCTTGATGCCGTACTTGGCCAGGTACGTGTAGTCGGCGTGCGAGGGGCGCGGGTACAGGTCCGTCTCGGTGTAGTCGTGCGGCCGCTGGTCCTTGTTCTGGACGAGCAGGCCAATCGGAGTGCCGAGCGTCACGCCGTGCTCGGTGCCAGACTGGAGGTGGACGGTGTCAAACTCCGAGCGCTGGAGTGTGAGTACATGTAAGGATTTCCTCTGTTATGGTCTTCCCCTCTGTTGACAGAACCAACCTGCCCATCTCGCAGCAGACACTACCAAGCGAAACGACCGGACGAGGGGGGGAAAGAACATCCCCTTCACGCGCATACTCTCAATCGCAGAGTCCATCTCCAATCCCCGTCCCGCTCTCTCGCTCCCAGCACCTATACTCACAGCAGTAGTGATATCGCTCTGGCCCGGCCGCCTCCGGGACAGCTGGACCTGGATATCCTCCTCGGTGAGCGCCAGGCCGGGCGGCACGCCATCAACAATACACCCGACAGACTTGCAGTGGCTCTCGCCGTACGTGTGCACGCGGTACGCGCTGCCGAACGAGGACATGGTGGGTGGAATAGATGGGAGTGGGAGATAGGATAAGGGGGTATGGACAAGGAGTGGAAAAGTCGGGCCTCGAGCCAGTCGGACCTCATTCTTTGTGTCGTCTGGAAATCTCGAATCGAAAATCCCAGCTTTCCAGGCCGAGTCGATTGCCGCTGTTGCCGATCACGACAGAAGTGGAGGAGGGCGTGGGATCGGCGTGATCGCCGCGTGAGAGAATAACAAAACAGTCACGTGATAAAAGTTGATCTCCCCTCACCTCGACAGCGACAAGACAACAACTTCAAGTCACTGCAAGTCACTGTTGTTGTCGCCACTGCCAACACTCAGACTATCAACGCTCGCCCCCACTGCACTGCAACCCAATGAAACGCGCGCGCAACGAAGACGACGACGCCGCACCAACAGGAAGCGCGCAGGTCCTTCCCGTCGCGCGCCTCCCGGACGACTTTTCCGGCGACCCCGAAGACGGCGCAACATTCCTCGCGCTCGCGGCGTGAGTCCCAGTGTCTCGAGCTATGTATGCTGACGATAAAGACGGGAAAACGCGAAACGGCCATTTGTCACGCGCGTCGAGGCGCCGGCGCCGAAATCCCGCATCCCCGAGACGCCGACACAACCACCCGAAACACTCTCAGAACGCCATCCGGTGCTCCCCCGCGAGTCGTGGGCCGTCGTCTTCGCAGCGCACTTTGCCGCGTACCGCGCGCACATTGCGTCGTGGCGGGAAGACCCGGGACCGAGTTGCGACGACTTTCTCCCGCTCAGCGCGGACGCGGAGGGGTGGCGCGCATACGTTGACGGCCAGGACGAGATGGACGAGGAGGAGGCGGCGAATGCGCGCCCCGTGCCGCGAGAACCCCTGCTGGGCGTATTGCGGCGGCTTGATACCGTGAGAAAACCTCTAGTTATTTCCCTTCTGACAGGCAGCACACGTCTCTCGCGGTGCTCGAACACTTGACGCCGGAATCCCCGCTCTCGCTGCCGGCCCATCGCGGGCGGTGGCTATTCGCCCTCCTCGCGACCCTCCCCTCGCATCTAGACAGCGAGAGTACGTCGCGGCTGCGGTCGTTTGCCCGTGAAATGGGGGGGTTTATCGCGGAGCGGTACACGCGGGCGCACGGAAAGGAGCTGGAGGGCGCGCCGGTCCAGCTGGGATTTTATGGGGATCCGGCGGGGAGCGAGGATGTCGTGCGGTGGACGCTTGGCGCGCGGCGGAAACGCGTGCGAGACGCGGCGCCGAAGTCCGAGCCGGCGGGGCGGGATCGGGATGTTGGTGGTGCTGGGGGAGATGTTGATGGGGAGATTGCGCGCGCGTGGGTCGCCATCCACTCTGTCGTTGCTGGGTGGGCGCAGTGGGATCTCGTGGACGAGTTTGAGCGGATGATGAGCCGGTTGCCCTTGCCTTAGATGTATTATATTGCATTGTTTATGGATGTGGAGCGATGAGTTGATGCCCTGTAGAGTTCTAGTTACTGCGAGCAACAAGAGGCCAGCGCCATCTGACTCCACAAGACATTCGAAAGGGCAAAGGACGTGTGGCGATTTGGCCAGAGAACTGCAAGTATTCAGGTCACTCACAAGACCCTGTTATGACCCAAGTAGTACTCTCACTCGTTATAAGTGACGCTACACCTCATCTCCCCGCCTCCATTGCTCACTGCATTATACAGCATACCAAGCCATGCATCCGCCATGAGGCGATCGGTACGTGGACAACAAATGGGCCGAGACTATTGATGGATGCAATGTGTGCGCGTTATAGGACTAGAGTACTAGAGATACGGGTAAAGTAGAGGATAGTTCAGAGGGGTCTGCGGCCTCCAGAGGCTGCGAGGTGTTTTGGATGGGTTATGATGGCCAAGATGATTGATGGAGATTGGGTTTCGATTTCCTTAAGGTTCGGCGCGCAAGCGGGTGCGGAGCAGGTGGAGCAGCCAGTTGGGGTCCCAGGCTGCGACACCGGGGCGGACCAGTTGGACCTCGGGGGTTTCGTCGCGGAACATGCTCCTTGCGAGGGACGATCGGCGTGGCATGGTGCGGTCCCGCGACGACCAGGTCGGGAACGAGTTGGTCGTGGTCGGCGACGGAATGGTGCTCGCCGCACCGGTGCTGTATACGCTGTTGTGGGGATTGCCGTTCGAGCTCACTGGCGTGCTGCCAGGCTCGCGAGGGGGGAAGGTATACCCTGTTCCAGCGTTTACGGGGTCAGGAACCTCAAACTGGACCTTGGACGGGCGACGCGCGTACGAGTAGCGTCCGCTGCCGCCGTCCCCTGGGAACGAGCTGGCAATGGACGGTCCGGGGGAGATGGCCGGCGACGGTGCGCGCAGCATCCTCACCGAGGGCGTGTCAACAGCTCCCTGGCGGGTGAGAGCGCTAATCTTGGATGCCATGACACACTCGTGCTGTACACGGAAGAGCTTGAACGGGAGCCACTTGTCGCCAAAATTGTTGACGGCGACATCGTAGTTTGCGTAGAAGACGATAATGTGCGGGGGAGTCCAGCCCGGCTGACCCTTGCGCGCCGGCGTCGCAGGAGTGAGGGGAACGAGCACTGGGTGGAGCGTAAGACGCGGGAGGATGTACGCCATGTCGTCGGCTGACAGCAACTCGTCGAGCATAGGCACAATGGCACGCTCAAGAGCGGCAAGCAGACGACCCACACGAGGGCCACCCACACGGGCAGCCTCAGCCGACATGTTGCGCGTAATCACCGACAAGAGGTTCATACCCTCCAGCCAGGTCACCGCCTCACCAATCTCGTCGATTGTCCCCGCCAGACCCTCAGAGACATTCACCGGAAGACCAGGAAGGGTGGAAAACGTGCACACCTCGCGCATCGGGAGCTGGGCGCGGTTCTTCTCATTGAGCAGAATGCGCAGGCCGTCGAACGGTGTCGCCTGTACAATGGTAACGCCGGCATACAGCGTGTTGGGGCGAAGCGTCATGCGCATTGTATTATCGCAGAACAGCCGCATATTCTCGAGGAACGGCATGACGTGCTCGTACGGAGTAGACAGCGTGCGATGCAGCGACATGGCGACTGAGCCCGTGTCTGCAAAGATAAAGTGGCGCGATAGCAGGTCGGAGCGTTCCTGCGACGAGTTGACACGGCGGACAAGGAAGATCAGCTGGCCCTTTGACACTGTGTCCTTGCCGTTGTGTAGGCGGACCCAGCCGGTGGTAAGGATCTGGTCATACAGCACACCCAAACGACTGATGCCCTCGGACTGACCCGTCAGGCGAACGGACAGTTGCGTCGCGGCAACAGCAAACATTTCCAAAAAGCGTGCCACGCTTGCTCGCGAGACGGCAATCGTAGAGTACAGAGACTCGGCGGCGGTCATGTTTGACGCACGGCGTTGAGGCACAGGCGGCACGCTAAAGTCACCAACAACCGGCGGTGGGTTGAGCATCATTTCCGGGCTGCTTCCCTCAAAGTCGGTCTTGGATGCGAAGGGGTTCATGGACGACCAGAACGGGTTGCGCCACGACCACGACATTCTCATCGCCTGCACAAAGGCGTCATTGCCGGCTGTGAGGTCGACACCAAGCGCGCTCGTGTCCACGGTGGAAGCGTTGTCCTTGGTAGTCGTACCACCAATCTTCGTCTCCGCAGGGGTGAGAGACGCAATGTCGCACATCGGTAGAAGGCCGTCGATGGCACTAACCAGCATACGTCCATTGTTGTCCAACAGCACCGAAGCAACGACAACACGGCGGCGGCGAGCACGCTGCTTGCGGTCGCGGATCGAGTTGATGAGGATAAAAACGGTAACTGCCAAGCATGCGACAAAGGCCAACGCCGCGACTAGGCCGGTAATGGCGCGCTTCGTCATGTCGTTGCCAGGAATGCGAGGGTGGCCAAGGTCCCAGCCATACGTCGTGCCCATCATCGCCGAGTAGTGCATTCCGCAAACTGCGCCGGCGAGGATGATGGCGACACCAATTTTGGAAACCCAAGAGTGCTTGAGCTTGGGGCGGAGGATGATGAACATGATGTAGAGGGCAATAATCACGGCCCCACATGCAATGACCACCGAGCCAACAACATAGCCGACATTGTAAGCAATATACGGAATGCCCGTAATCGACACCTGCCCAATGTAGTCTGTAACAAGTCAGCACGTGTTCTACATCCTTGGTACTCACGCATTGCCGCCACCCCCCATCCGGCAAGCATGCCGGTCAACAGGATTTTGACCAAGTCGCCCCAGGTGACAATATCCATGCCGAAGAAGCGCTGCATCTTCTCCGAACGAGTGAGCTGTTCACCAGCCTTGACCTTGGCGCGGAGACGGTCGCGCCAACCGATTGTCGGAGAACCAAGGACATCGTCGTCGAAATAAGCGACCTCGGGAGAAACGATGGTGAGATCGTTGTTCATGTCGCTGGAGGGGTCTCTCGTCTCATCTGACTCTGAGAACTGATTGGGGTCTTCCTTGTCGCAATAGTGGGGGGCAGGGAGATCATGTTCCTGTTCTGCGAGACTCTGTATGCGCGAAAGGGGTTGTGGGACCCGGGGCGGCGGAGGAGCATTGATGGTCGGGGGAAGCGAGGCACGCCTGGGCACGGTGGGGAAGACAGCGTCTGGTGAGACTTCAGGCCACGGAACGACAGGGGGAGGAGGGCAAGGGGGGATGGCGTCGGGGCGCGGTATGAGGTTGACCTGTGACGAGTCACCATCAACAGGGGTCCGCGGAGGAAACTGATAGGTCGAGGGAAAGACCTCTGATGGCGAAGGGGGGCGGAGGGGGAGCGGAGGGGGAGCATTTTTCCGTCCTATGTGATGGGGAAGATAATATGCGGCCAAGGGCGAAGCTGGGAGGTCTGGCGTGTGAGAGGCCTGGTGACCGTGGACAGACGGAGCTGGTGACTGCAACACCGAGGCTGAAGCAGAGTCCTCTGGAGTGGTGCCAATCATAGTTTGACGGCGGTCAATCTCCTCACGCACTGCCGCACGACCGAGACGAAAGTCGAGTTCCCCGAGATCCCTGTCCCGCTTCACCAGCATGTCCTCGTCGTTACCGATCGAGGGATCAAAAGGCTGCACAGGCGATACCGGGGGCTCTTCAAAACGGAACCCCCTCCACGAGCGCCGCGCACTATTCCTCGACGTGTCACCGAGCGGCCAGCTGGCAACCATGCCTGCTTGCTGGAAAATCGTGGCCACGTTTGTCGTCGACTTGCGGAGCCGGTCCTTCTGCATCTTCCAACGCGTGTAGTCGTCGCCAGCGAGTCCCGGCGGCACATCCATGGTCTTTTCCCTAGCTCTTCCTGGCATGCACGGCCAGCTACGCCACTCACGAAAGCGAATGTCCGTGCCCATGACGAAAAACGCAAAGGTCATGGCCACGCACGATGCGACGAGCGAGAGAATTGTGTAGCCAGCCTTATAGCTGAGATGCAGCGGTGTGTATCCCTCAAAGGCCGGTATGTTGGGGTAGTGGAGCGCCAGCGACTGGTTACCAACAAAGTGCATGGCAAACGTGGACACGGCGCCGAAACAGATTCCAGCGCAGGCGAGGAGGAGGAGGTTGGATGCGCCTCTGTTTGACGTTCGCCGAAGGAGGAGCTCGAGCGTGCAGATCGACCCGACAAACGAGATGAAGTATGAGAGGACGACAAACCCGGGGCTCATCGTCGCGTTGAGCTTGTAGTACTTGTTGTTTAACAAGACCACCCCGTCCTTGACTGTCTTCCGCATATACGTATCAAGTTCGGGCCATGATTCTTGTCGTGCGACCAGCCTCTGGGTTGCAAAGCGCACGCTCGACTGCAATAACCGTAGACTTCCGACAATACAGTATTCGAATAATCGTTCTGCTGGTGATGTCTTTGGGGTTGTGGTGGGTGTCCAAGTGGGAGGTGGTTGCGGGTCGTGTCCTCTTGCGAGTGCCCGCGCGAGACGCACAGGAGTGGCCGCTGCGAGATACGGAGCAGTGAGGACGAGGACGAATGCGACGACGGCGGGCGAGTTGCGACGCCAGGCGCGTCGCCGGCGTGCGGTGGATGGTGGCGGTGGCGGTGGTAGTGGTGGTGCCATCGCATCCAGCCGCAGTCGCGACGAGGACGCGACTGGCGGCCAGGTCATCGCACGCAGCGGCGGAGGGGGGATATGACTGATGGAATGTTAGCGGGAGGGCGGGTGAGGGAGCGCGTGTGATGGGGTCGTTGGTGGTGGTGGTGATGGATGTGTGATGTGTGTGTGTGATGTGTGTGTGTGCAAGTGGTTGTGGCGGAGGGGAAAGACGATCCGATCAGCTCTTGCGAGCTTTCTGCTGCCTGCCTGTCTGTCTGCCTGCCAGGGCAACAACGAAAGGAAGCACGGCCGGCAGAAGGAAGTCGGTTACAGCAAAGTGCAAAGTGTCGACAAAGAGAGAGCAAGCAAGCAAGCAAGCCAGGAGGGCCGGACCAGCAGCACGACCAGGACAGGAGGATATCCAGGAAAAAGCGTACGAGTAGGAGTGGGGGCAAGGCGGCCGAATGTGTGCGGAGGTGGCTAAACGGGGGGGAATGGAGCGGTGATGTGATGCAAACGAAGAGGAGAAAAAAAAAAACACAGTTTGGACGAGGGGTGAGAGGGGGAGTGTGTGGGGTACGACGAGGAAAGAAAAAGCTGCTTGTCGGAGGAACAGAACAGAGTTGGCTGCGAGTGTCGTTGTCACCGAGCACGCGGCGACGGGATGACAGACCACGGCATCGGCATCGACCAACGCGAGCTCATGAGCAGCACGAGCACGAACACGCTGCTCAATGACCAGATGCGGGGAACACATCACATTGGGCGCGTGCGGGCCACCGGGGCGTGCGGCAACAGCGTGCAGCGTGCAGTTTGTATGTGTCTGTGTGGGCTGGGGCCGTGGGCACGATACCAGCGCTGTGGCCCTGCAGCTCTGCAGCTCTGCAGCTGTTCGCCCCTCCGTCTAGCCCTCTGGCCTCTGACCTCTGGGCCGTCTGGACAAAGCAAGGGAAAACAGGCCAACAGGGGGAATTGGTACTCACGATCGCGAGGGTCAATGCCCCAGTGCTCCGCGGCGGTTACGAGAAAACCCAGGGTTAGCGGGCAGCCAGGACGCAAGAGATTGGGTGGCTAGGGAGCGAGGTTGCAGCGGGTCTCGGGAGCAATGGAATTATGGCCGATGGCGCGCGCGAGTGCCAGCGCGAGTGCGAGTGGACTGTCGGTGCGATGCGAGGGTTGGTGACGGGGAAGAGGCCGTGAGGTCGTGAGGTCGTGGGTCGTGGAAAGGAGTGGTGGGCGACAGCGAGAGTGTGTGGAGGAATGGTGAGCGCGTGCAAAAAGATGACGGGTGAGGCGCGCGCACGAGGCGAGGCGGGGGGCGGGGGGCGGAGGGGCGGAGAGGCGGAGCTCTGGCGGAGCTGGCGCGGAGCAGGCGGAGAGAAGCTGGGACGCCGCAAAGGAAGCGCACGAGAAGGAAGCAAGGAAAAAAGGAGGGGAAAAGGAGATTGATGGTCCGGAGGGAAGCAAGGCGAGGGCGAGCGGCGCCAGGCGCGGGAGGCAAGGCCGCCGGAGGGAAAGGGAGGAGGAGCCAAGGAAGAGGAAGAGGGAGACAGGGACGAAAGCCAGGTAGAGAAATGTGATCGAGCAAAAGGAGGACCGTGCACTAAATGAATTGAGCGGCACGCAGATCCGCAGCCCTTTTTTCACCAACAATCACACGCACGCGAATCAATCCACACCGTGTGGTCTAGTCACCTCGTTCCGGAATTCCGGAACGTCACGCACAACAACAACAACAACAACAGCAAGCACGGCGATGTTGATGGTGATGGAGATGGCGATAACACCTCTGCGCGAGACTGGCACAGGAATGATGCCGAATGCTGATAGCTGTGCTTTGCGCGTCACGAAGCCGATGCAGCGGTGGTATACAGCATATGCAGTGCTGGGCAACGCAGCTGAGGTGACGACAGTCGGTCGTCTTCCTTTCCAACAGAGATAAGAGCTGTGAATGCAGGTGACAGTCACTCCACAGTAGACAAGTCCCACACGGCGTCAGTGATAAGCACCGAGTGTGAGGAATGCGTTGCGGAATGCCCTTTGCGGCGCTGGTCGTGGGTGGTAGTGATGCAACGCCGACGTCGGTACGCGTAAGAGGCACGCAGGCGACGCAGACTGTGGGGCGCTGAGTGAAGGGTTTGCTGGATCTCTAGATCTCTGATCTCTAGCAGCGAGGTATCAGGCGAGCGAGGGATGGGGCTCGGGGGACCGGGGACTCGGGGACTGGGCACGGGCCAGGTGGACGGCGAGGCGCGAGGCACAGAAGGAGGGCGAGCTGTGCGCGGACAGACTGTGTGCTGCGCTGTGAGCTGTGCGGCGGGGAGCCGTGGAGACGTGGGGTTCTGATCGGGGCGGCGGTCGTTAGGTCGTGTCGTTGCGATGGCGAGATGCGGGGTCAGGTCCGGATCGAGATGAGATGAGATGCGATAAGATGCGATGGGAAGAGATGGGATCGATGGGGGGAGGTGGGATGTTGCGACGGCGGTCGAGGCTGGTGCCGGAGGTGGCGACTGGGACCCTCCAGGTCGTGGGAGAGAGGGAGTGGACAGTGACGAACACTGTGAAGTGATGGAAAACTGGAACCCTTCTGGCCTCCTGTTCTTCTGTCCTTCTGTCCCCCTGTTGGTTCATTGTCATTGCATGCGACGGCCCGTCTCAAATGGGGACATTGCAATGTCCTCTCCGATCTCTTGACATGTCCTCCCGTTAGTCTTCCAGTCTCGGCAGCTCGCACGCTCGGCAGGCGGCCGGCATGCTCTCTCATGTGCGCAGCTGCTCTTGTGGGCTTGAATGCTCATCATCGTCGTCATCGGCGACCCCAATCCGCAATCAAGCAAGCAATCAAGGCAATCAAACCAGCCTATCCGCCGTACTAAAATCATGGTAACCGTGGTAGCTTGGCAGGACGTAGGATAGACAGGCCAATCCGTGTCATCAGAGTGATCACAGGTACTGCTCAACAATCTCACTGTTGTCACACTCCGAGGCCCACATCCATAGCCATATCCCATCGCTCGTGTTACTTGTCAATCGCACACACATGTGATACGAGGGTGGGGAATCCAAGGATATGAGGGCTTGTCCTGATCCTGCTGCTGCCGTCACCACCTCATCATCCGAAATCATCTAAACCAGCGTTTATTAATCTCCCACCTCATCATGCGAGCTAGCGTCCCCCGTGGCCCCGTGTTACGGCCAGAGATCACAGGGGGCCGAGCTCGCACAATCCGCTATCATCCCATCACGAGGGCTCGCGCTTTTGCCGTCCATGGATCCATGACGCGCGTACCATGAACACAAACTGTTTCTAGCTCGATCACCAACTGAGGGACTGAGACTGTTCGCGCGCCACCCACGGCGCCTACGCCGCCCGACGCACGCATCGGGGACTGGGCCAACTTTATGCTGCATCATCACGGAGCGCAGTGATTGGAAAAGGCCAGACCAGACATGAGGACTCATGAAGTGCCTTGCTGCACCACTAGTAACTGACACCGAGATCCACCGAGCTGGCCGAGCGTAACAGCGCACAGCGCACAGTGCACAGCGCAGACACAGGGGAGCAAGGGTTGCGATCGACGCATCCTGCGCTTTTCCTGATATCATCTCGCTCAGTCTTCTATTGTCTGACACTGCACACTTACAGCAAGGCATTATGGCACTAAACTCTGTTACTAGCGTGTGGCCCCTCTGTGCCTTTTTCTAGCTCTGCCTGCTGCGCTGCTGCTCTGTTATCCGTGACCCATGACAAGGCAAGACATCTTTTGACTCGTACTCTCGATCACATTTCGCCACCATTGCCACCACGACACCCCCATGGCACTGGGCGTCGTGGCCGTCGCGGTTGGCCGCCCAGCCGACCCGGCATCGCGGCATCCAGCCTCGGGGCCTCGGCGCCTCGGCACCCCGAAACAAAACACAAAGAGAGTTACTGGGTGCGCGCTGCGTTTAGCTGCACACTTTGTAATCTTGATCTCGACCTGCCTTTCTGCTTGGGGGCGGCACAGCGTTTTTTCGCCCTCTGCACCCCTCGCGATCTCGATCTCATCTAAATCTCGTTGGGATAAGCAACCCGCGCAGCAACCGGCTCGGCCCACTCGGTCCACTCGGAGCCACGCCGACCGACATGGTGAAGCAGTGGGCATTGGACCTTGCGCCCCGGAATCATCCATATCTAGACCATTATGTAACCTCCTCTCCTTGACGACGACGAGCCATGGCCAGCAACTAAACGACTAGGCTGTGTTGGTGAGCTTATCGCTAGCTGGCCCTCCCGATCGGGACCAGAAGGGACGCGAGGCGCATCGTGCAGAAGACGGGAGGCAGGGGAGGAGTCCTCCCCGCCCGCATCTGAATAAATTGCAGTGGCGCGCACGCTACGTCTTGCTTAGCGTCTTTGCGCAATCACGCCGGTGACTACCTCGATGTTCTATTGTGCATGCTGGAAAGAAGACTTGGATCAGCGGATCGTGGATAGCGGATCATGGATCATGACGATCTTCCCGCGCGCTCGTCGCAGATCACTCGCAGTAGTGGAATAGTGGAATGGAGCACCCGTGTGGTATGTGCTTTGATGCTATGAGCTTGAGGTTTATGAGGTTTAACGAGGTCCACCCACCCTGCCCCGCGTTGGTGCAACTCACGATCCTTCCAATCTTCCAACCGAGGGGCGGGAATCAGGAATCAAAGTGCAGACAATACGCTCTCGAGCCCGCACATGCCGCACAGAAGACGCGCACTCTCCCGGCCCTTACAGTCCAAAAGTCAGAAGTCAGAAGTGGCGAAGAATCAGGATCAGGACTCGCCAGGTAAAGACGCTGCTGCCATGTATGCCCAAAACTCTATCCCCCTGTCCGGGCCGGCAATCGGTACAGCGAACCTTGTTTCCAGCAGAACTGGCGGGGATGCGGGGGGGGGGGGAGAGTGTGATTATAAGCACGAGAATTATTCCTCTATTTCGCGCTCTAGCCCCTCGCTCTCGCTCTCGCCCTCCGCTGCCCTCGCGCTTTCAGTTAAGCTCTGTTAATTGGAGTACGACGCCCCGATCGTCCCGTTCCGCGGGTTGGGTAATGGAAATGGATGGAGGGGTGGATATGGTGGAGTGGAGAACTGGGATTTAACGGTTACTAAGGGATTCTAGTGCCGTACTTACTTAGCTTACTTGGGCTGCACCTGTCACTCACATGGATGATGATTCCTGGAGGCCTGGATACCAGACATCGCGCACTCTGCATAAAGTCCAGCAATCACCGCCCGGCGTCTGCGCGAAACACATATTGCTGATGAACGAGATGCTAGAAGCGCGTATCCGACACGGTACATTATATTCGTTTTGTCTTTACTGTATCCACTGTTGTCTGGGTCTGGATATTCCAAAGTTTCCTTCCGGCCCCGTTTCGCCGCTCGTCGATCGGAACAGAGCCCGGGTCCGCGAGGCAGCAAACCTTGCGAGCTTGCAGCGCTAGTGCTAGTGTGCGCTTATATGTACGATTACGATGAGAATGGCATGTGGCATGTGGCGTGATGTAGCAGGTGGCTGCGAGTGTCAGAGTGCTTGTGATATCGTGATGGTGTCCATCTTTTCAACTCCCCGGCCATCCCGCCATCTGCCATCCGCAACGACCCAACGTATGCCGCCTCACCCTTCGTCTGTCTGGACTCCTCCAACCGTGGCCGTAACCAGCAGGCCAACGGATGCCACAGTCTTACAGTAAACAGAACGCCACGATGCCACATTCCCACCGCCACGGCCGGTGACATTCTAGGCATACCGCATCTGTTCCGCCGCCGCGTATCCACATACCGCTAGCGCTAGCGCTACCGCGTGGCCGCTGCCGCCCCGTTGAGCTGTTGCGCAATTGATCAGACAGATGCGGCGGGGCTTGCAGACCGGCTTGTAGAATTGTAGATCAGTTCGCCTACCGTCAGTGGCATCAGTGTCAGTCGGATTCGGAATGCCTATTCTGTCGTGTGGTGTGTTCGGCTAGACTTGTGGACGAGGGTTTTCGGCGGCCGTCCTGCTCTGTGCTCTTGCTGCGCATGTCTCGGCGTACCCCGGGATACCGGTTGCGGTGCAGCGCCCGCGTGGCCCGTTGACATGATAGCTCGGCGATTCTGGCCGACATCAAGGGTGAGATTCATCAGTTAGTTGGCTGTGGGAGCTGAGATTGAGACGACTGGTTAATCTCCAATGCTGCACTGCAAACGACACGCATCCTAGATCCATCTACATCACAACGAAACGGGAACGGAAGGAGACAACGGGAGCGAGAAACAACGATAGCGAGGGCTGGGTTTGGGAGTGTTCGTTTGGAATCTGGTTGGTTGGGGGGTTGGTGGTTGGGTTTAGTTTGGCACTTTTCGTCTCGTGTTGCGGATGTACATCGATCGTCTCGTCGTCGTGTGGGTCGTGCGCCCTCGGGCCTCGTAGCTCGTACGCGCTCGCCGCATACGGTCTTCGGTGATGTACACGGCGGACGCGGCTGACGCGCGTTTGTCCAGTCGGTCCTATACAACACAGCATCCTGCTCGATACGATTCCGAAATGTTATATCCACAACAGCGGGGGGTACCATTTGGTACGGGTACTTGATAGATGTGACTGCTTAGTTGCAGAGGAAGCGGCGGTTGAGGCAGTGCTGGGGGTCAGTCACGGGTGGCGCCTCGCTAGGCCATTCTCCACTCACCACATCGCGGCAGAAGGTTGGCCACGAATAGAGTATGTTGCGCGGTCCGCCGTCGTCGAGGAGGGCGAGCGCCTCGGGATCGCGCACGCCCATGGCAATGGCGTCGCGCTGACGCCGTGCGCGCTCGACCGCCTCGCTGCGCGCGAGCTCGACCTCCCATCCGAACAGCTCGTGGAAGAAGCGCAGGTTGGGTTGAATGAGGACGTTGAGCCGCCGTGCGCGGGTCATGAGGTACGCGTCCATGAGGCCCATGCGGCGGTACTTCATGAGATAGGCCATCTGTTATCAATACTTGTACTAGTGTTGCAATGACAGCTGTACTCACCACAATGGAGGCCGAGCGTGACACGCCGACACGGCAGTGCACGAGGACGCTGCCGCCAGCGGCGCGCGCCTGCTCCATCCACTCGCACGCGCGCGCAATGACAGGCCGGAGCGGGTCGTTGCCGTCATCGCGCACATCCGTGAGATCGAGCACCTGGATATGTCCTGCGCGCGCGGCGGCGCTGAGCGTGTTGGCGCCAATATAGCCAAGGAACGGGTCGTGTTCAGGCGGTACGTCGATTAGGCTCTCGCCGACAGACACAACATGCGAGATGCCAAGGGCCTTGAGCATCGCGGCGTTGCCCGCGTGCTCGAGGTTGCCGAGGTAGAGGAACGGGAGGATGCGCGACGGGAAGCCGTCAAAGCGCTTGTCGTCAAACCACACCCGTGCCTCCTGTGCGGCCTGCGACGGGCGGTCCTCGGCGAGGAGGCGGTGTGCGGCCTCGACAGACCGCGCATTCCGTTCTTCGCGCTCGCGCTCGCGTTCGCGGAGCTTCTCCTTGTCTTCTGCCGGGGAACCGCGGATGAAGCCCCATGGCTTCCAGCGCGACGTGGATGACGGAGTGGTCGGCGAAGACGATGCGCTGGTGCTGGTATGGCTTGTGGTGTGATTGGCCCCGCGTGCCGTCTTCATCGCACGCTCGCGGCGGTCCTGCGCAAGACGGGCTTCGATGCGGTGCAGCAGCGGCCGGTCAGTCGGGTAGAGGAAGAAACTGCGCTTCGCCTCGAGTTGGAGGTAGAGGTACGCCTCGGGGAGCGAAACTCCAAGAGCGGCCATGATGTACGACAAAACGATGATGGACGACTCGGTGTAGCCGTCCTGGCAGTGGACGAGCACCTTGCGCTTGATGCCCGACTTGTCGCGTCCCTCGACAAGCTTGCGGAGGAAGGTGACAAGCTCAATCACCTTGTCCGTCATGGTGACGAGATTGCGCATCTGGCCAGTTATGGTGCGACACGAGCCGGCACACTCGATCGCGACGTAGTGGTGCTGGCGGGCGTGGTGTTGTGCGTAGACACTCGACTCGTCGGGCGACGTGCCGAGCTGGTTTGCGGCGGATGCCTCTGGCTGCTGCACCTGCGGGACACTGGTCCCCGGGGAAAGCAGGTTGCGGAGCGCCTGGGTCGCAGGCGACATTGCCCAACTCGACGCCGACTCGTTCTTCATACGGTCGAGTGTCGTCAGTGAGCGGTACGCGCTCGCAAGAGTGACGGCCAGGGGCATATCAGAGCACTCTGACGCCTTGACGCAGAGATCAAACGGTACGGTGGCACCGGCGCCGTCGTCCGCACCGCCAGGGACATCCGTGTCGTTTCCAACCCAGAAGCCCTCCATGACCTCCGTCGCGCGGGTCATGGCCCGCGACTCGAACGCTTCGCGTTCAAAGAGATCCACGAGACGCGAGTTGGCCGTCTGTGTTCCTTCCGAGTCGATATTCACGAGGTGCGGGCAGAAGCGCTCGACCTTGGAGAACGGCTCGACGAGCACCCACACGCCGTACTTGACGGGCCGGTTGACGCCCTCGCCGTCTCCAACGTCGTCCGGGAGGCGGCGGTAAAACTCCTCCAAGCGCTGGTTGTACAGCTCGTCCTGGGCGTTCGCGATGGCCTCGGCAATCTCGAGAGTGCCCGGGCTGACACCATGGCGGGTGTACAGGACGACATCCGAGATGGTCGCGTACTTGATCTGCTGGATGTGCAGATTGCGGAGGTTGATCTGGTTTGGAAGGCGGGCGGGGCGGAAGCGTCCGGGCGGCCGCTCCGTGCCGTTGGCGCCGGGCCGGCGAACAAACGACGGACGGCGGCCAGGCAGAGGAAGCATGGGGAGCTCGAAAACGTCCTGCGCATGGATGGCATTCATGAGCAGGCACGACGGACCGGTATCGTCCTCGGACATGTAGCTGTCCGAGTCGGAGCTGCTGCTGTGGTCGAGAACTGCTTCGTGCTGCGCGGGCGAGGTGGGGTTCTGGCGGGGCGCGACACAGGGGTGCATCTGGACGTCGGGGTTCTCCTGCTCGTCATCGGCAACCTCGGCGACGGTGACGTTCCCAAGACCCTTGAACTGGCCTGGGGGAGTGAGCGGAGGCAACGACTCGGCCGTGGTGCTAGGACTCGGGATCGTGTGGCCCGACTTGTCGCTGCCGGTTCCAGACGACGCGGAGGACGCCGACTGATGCTGCTCCTTATCATGCGGCACGCGCAGGTGGTCCTCTTGCGAAGCTGTCGGGGGGAGGTCGCGGCGGTCCGCGAGGGGGCTCATCCCCGTGGCCGGCGAGTTGTGGGGCGCGAGCGCACGTTCGCGGTCGACAGGATGAGGAGGAGAGTACACAACAGTCAATCCGCGATACGGAGGAGGGCGGAAAGGCGGGGCATGTCCGAAGAAGGCGCCCATTTCGCGCCCCTTCATTCCGTCGTCGCTTATGCCGTGCAGCCACGGGAAAAGGACCTGGCTCGGCGTGTCGAGTAGCGAGTGGCGCTCAATGAGCGAGGGCAGCTCCTCCATCCCGACGAGGCGGACACCGGGACGCACCTCGGGGCGCTCGTCCTCGAGGCCCCACTTGGGCATACCCCAGACTGCCGAGTCGTCCGAAGTGGGAACGCCGAGCTCGGGGGCGGGAAGCTCGATATCATCAATGTCCATGCGTTCGTCTACTTCCACTTCATCGGCGCGGTCCGCGGCGTCTTCATCTTCGGGGGCAACGGCGGCAGGAGGGGGTATAGCGGGCTGGAGCAGGGTAGACTCTATGTGCGCCTCCTGGATCTCGTCGGAGCGGTCCATAAGCACCGGACCAGAGGTGGGGTTAGAGTTGAGTTGATAGTCGGCCATTGGGGACATGGGGGAGGTGAAGCTCATCTCGAGCTCCTCCTCGTCGTTGCCCTCGAGCGCAATCGGGCCAGGAGCGGGCACGATGATCGGCTGGGGTCTGCGGGGCGTGCGCTCTCCTTCGTCGGCGGTGGACGCCTCTTTGTCCTGACTGTCCTTATCCTTGTCCTTCTTCTCCTTCTTGTGGTGATGGGACTGAACATTGTTGTGGTGGTGGGAGAGGACGGCCTCGGACGATCGGCAGCGCTCCATGCTTACGGCGGCGCCCCCGCCCATGTGTGGGGGGAGGACCAGGTGGGTGGTGTTGACGGGTGTCGGGGGCGCGGATATGGTGTGGAGCGCCTGGGCGAGGTGAGCGGCCGTCGCGTGGGCCTGGAGAGGCGGTGTGCCCGGGCGCGAGTGCAGGCGCGCGCTCGTCGGAGGTGTCGGGGACGAGCCGCGCGGGCCGGCGCCGGGCGTCGACGAGCGCGAGACCGCGTACCGTGCCGCCGCGGCGGGCGGGGGGAGCGGCATAACGAGCGACATGCGCGTGGGGGGGGCGGGCTAAGCTAAAGTACCGCGAAGCGAGGGTGGGGCGGGTGAAATGGGTGAGCGGGTGGGAGGTGAGTTTCTGTTCCGCGGGAGGGTTTGGGTGGTGACCACGAGCAACCAAAGGTCAAGATATCAAGATGAGTGAGTCTATGTCCAAGACGACGCAATCCGCTTGCGGTCAGTGCTCGCTGCGGGTGTCCGTCCGTGTGGAACAGCGCCGGACGTGCAGATCAAGCGAGGCAGCGGTGAGGCGGGGAGGGGGGGATCGGTGTCGGGGCTGCTGGGGTCGGGGTGCGCAGCGTGCGCGGCGTGCGTCGTGCGGTGCGAGCGGTGAGAGCGAGACGGGAGGCGATGAGCGGCTGAACGGCGGAGAGGCCAAGAGGCCAGGAAGGGGATGGCGGTGTGGATGTGTGGATGTGTTGGGCAATGGTCTTGTTCTCGATGTGAATGCACGAACGAGCAAGCACCGAAAAACGACAAAGATGCTGGTCGGGAGGGACGAGTTGGGGGGAGATTGGATGACGGATGCTGGGTCGTGTGATATGAGAGATCGGGGAGGGTGAGAGTAGAGATAAAAGGTGGGGGGATCGAATGTGCTGACTGAGCGGGATGGAATGGAAATGAAAGAGGGATGAGGATGAGGGATGAGGGTTGAGGAGTGACTACTACAACACGGAGCGGGATACTGTAAACTACAACTGTTGTCAACTGCGGTGTGGACGTTGCTGGCGATGTCGGTGTCGGTGATGGGCGAACAATAGATGTGATGTATGTGTGTGATTGTGTGGTTGTGTGATTGCGTGTGGGGGTGGTGGTGTGTGTCAGAGGATGAGAGAGGCGATGAGCGACACGATACCGGAGCTGGAGCGATGGCGGAGATATCGATAGCGCAGACTCGAGATGGCACACGAGTGGGCTCTGTCGAGATCAAAGAGAGGGAGGGGGGAGGGGGGAGTGGTGTGTGGGGAGCGGGGAGGGGGGGGGAGTAGTCTAGCAGAGAGTAGAGTTGCTAATCGTGCTCTGTGCTCTGCTGTGTCTGTGTCTGTGTGTGTGTGCACTGTTGGGGAGAGCATCAGTAGTAGTACATCAAGCATGCATCAGTGAGTGCCCTGCACCACCAGCACGAGGCCGAGACCGGCACAACCCGCACACAAAGCTCAAAGCTACTACTGCTATTGTTCCCTTCTGGCTTTATTCCCTAGACACTGTGCGTACTCTCGTTATCCGCTCCCTTTCTCTCCCTTGCTCTCTCCGCATTCCAGCCCTGGCCCCGCGGGGATGCACAGAGCGTGCACAGAGCTCGGCATCCTGCTATCAGATGGTACCATCCTGTCCATATCTTGCGCTCATGCAAAGCAATGTAATCAATCAGTCAGCAATGCAGCATTTGCAGCCCACTGCGCCACTACACGACTAACCATCTCCATAGCTGCTACTCGCCGCTACATACACCCCACCTCCAGACCTCACAGTAACAGCAACAGCACACGACCCTCCGAATCGGCATCTTCATGCCATCTGACCCATGATCCTATGATCCCTATGATCCTCGATTCTTGCCCGCCGACAGCACAGTGATCGAGCCGCACGCCCTGATCCGTGGATCCGTGATCCGTAATCCCAGTGATCTAACAGCCGGCAGAGCATCGATTTCCAACTCCCCCCCCCGTAAAAAGATAGAATACAGTTTCCATCGTGCAGGTAGGTCCCCGTGCTGGTCCTCGCGCTGGCGTGCCGGATATCCCCACTGCACGCACAGGGACCAAGGGGCACCAAGGTTGGACCAAGGTTAACCGAGTCTTTGTCGCTTTTGGGATGATCCTTGTCCATGTCATGTGATGTCGCGCCCCACCTGTGCCCATGTGCCCTGCCCTACCGCCCTGGAGCACTGGAGCGATCACCACCGTGTATGAATTGTGGGCCACCCGCCGCGCGCCATAGCCAGTACTACTTCTTGTTCCAGGCTCTCAGCCAGAGCCGCGATCTGCTTTGGGCTTGGGCAGCTTCGGCAGCATGCGGCCAATCAAATTCCCATCGCCGCATTTCGGCCAAGCCCGCCTCTCGTCAACGCCGCCAGACCCTTGCGGCTTGGCTCCAGCGCGTCCGCTGCTCTCTCTCTCGCTCTCCGCCGCTGACGTTGGAGTTCAACGGCACGCCGCCCAATCTCACAATAGTGGGCCATTAGCACAGACCATACACCACTCTTCTGCCTGCAAGCTCCTAAACCTCTCCCAACTATACATCGTCCAGCCAGGAAAGCCATGGCCAGGAACCAGGCCCACGGTCGGCCTACGCCCCGCGCCAGCCTAGACTCTCCCTCTCCGGTAATGGATTGTGTTTGATTCCTGCAGTGGCGTCGCGCCACAGCCTAGACACTCCTGATCAGCTACTGACCAGCGCCCTCTGAACAACACCCGGAACATTGCGCCCATCGCCAGCAATAGCTAAACGCTACACGATTCGCCCGAAACGAGCGTCTCCTCCGAACCAGTTTATACGCGCCCAGAGATCACGCGCTGATAGGCGAAGCGCAGCGTGACAGGCCCGGCTGCCGATGTGATGACAGCATGGCAATTATGACCATCCCGGCCATACCCCATTGGGGATGCCTCTACCACATGCGACTGTCCCGGTGCATGAAACGGTGTGCCTTGGTGCCGTTCTCTTCGCCAAGAATGCGCTTCAGCGTCTCGAGATCGAGGTCGACAAGGTGCCGGATATTCTCCACATGCGCCATGACGTGCCGATAGTTGTGGCCCGAAATACCAGGGATCGCGCGCAGCATCTCCACCGCCTCGGCATTCTCCACAGCGGGCCGAAGGGCATCCGGACCCTCCGCACTGCCCTTGAGGATCGCCGTCTCCTCGTCAGGCTCGTCATAATTATTTTTCAGGGAGGAAAGGATCTTGACGCTCTCGTGCGGCGAGGACGACCACACAATACGCAGTCGCGGAAAGTGCAGCGTCAAGAGCACAAGCTTGTTTTGCAGTGCCGAGTCCTGCCAGGGCTCGATGTCCGTGTCATTTCCTGGTCCGTCGCGTCGTGTGGGGGCAGTCTATGGTTAGACTGTGGACATTCGCGCACCACTCACCTGCATTCCAAACTTGCCCTCCTCAAACTCAATGAGCAGGATGCAGATCTCGTAGTGTGCGCTCATCGCCTCGCACTGAGTATGCCTGGTGGTCAGCTCAGCACGGGTTTGAAACTCACAATCGTCCGTTTGCCAAACTCTGCTCGAGATCCGGCCGCGACTTGCGCTCCACACAGATCTTGGGTGCAAGGATATAGTCGCCCACAGTCAGAGTCGCGGGGACGACGGTGATCCCCGCCGCGTCAATCAGGGAGGGAAGGAGCGCTCCCAACTCGCGGATATCGACAATGATCTGCAGTGAGTTACAGCTACCCTCAGCGATTCTCAGCTGACTCACCTTTGGCTGTGTGCCAGTTTCGCCGCCGCCTGCGTTTCTCGACGAGAACGTCCGCGTGTGCCGGATGACATCCCGCATCGGCGCGCGGGGATTGTTATTGAAGATCGGGATCACCATGCCCTGTATGTCAGTCAGATCCAGACCTGATACCCACGCCTCTATCTTCGATCAGCTTCTTGAATGCCTCAGATTCGCGTGACATAGTTGCGAGGAAGCGATCCTCCTCGAACGAGTTCGTATATGTCATTTGGTAGACGCGCAGCGGCAGGCCGGGGTTGCAATTCTTGTACACCTGAAGGTTAATGGCTCGGAGCGAACTAACCCACCTCCAATCGTCGAATAAACGGCAGGTTCGGATCGTACATGACCACAAAGCGTGGGCGGAGCTCCTGCAGCATAATGTCGTCGTCGTCTCCAGCATATGGGCGGATGATCACCTGATCCTCGGGTGACAGCAAGCCATAGTCCGTATCCCAGTCTTCGAGATAGCCGTTCTCGCGCATCCAATCGCGGTGATCCAGATCGCCCTCGTCAATGATCCCGGCAGCCGTAGCCAACAGGTTCGTGATGGAGCCATCTGGGCGGCCTGATGAGCTGTCAAACGACGGCGATGCCGGCCGTTTGCGAGATGAGTCGCCAGACGATGCCGTCGGTGTACCGTCATCCAGCTCTCGTAAGCTCTCACCAACAGCCCACTGCATCTGCTGTTCCTCATCCGCAGCACCAGCAAAGGCAGACATTTCACGCATGTGGGTCTCCCTCAATGACCTGATGTGAGCTTTGATCCAGACCTGATGAGAGCTCACCGATCACGCTCCATACTGGGTGGCGCGCCACCACGCAGCCGACGCCGCTTTGCTGCCGATGCGGTTCTCCGTCGCGCCTCCTGGATGCGCTTCTCTTCAATACCTCCGCGCTGCGGCGTCACCTGATCGCTTGCCTTCCCGTTGATGTACCGGTTAGGGTTAGACATGTACTGCCCGTTCTTTTCATGCTGCCAGTTGCTGAGGAAGAGCGTCTCCATCATCTTGCGCGCAGCGTGGGGCCCAAACGGCGGGTCGGTGGGGACCATGGTGGTCAGATACTGCCGAAGCTGCAGACAAGTGAGGTCTGACGAGCACATGACGAGCACGGTGTTGGTTCCGGGTTGGTCTGTGGTCAGTCTGTCGCTTCTTAAAGTCCCTCACCTGCATGGGTGTCGGCGACACGAGCAACCGTGTCCTCAATCTCCTTGAGCACACGGGCAAGCAAGGCCCACTTTGGTTGCTCCTCGAGTACCTCCTCGTGATTCTTTCGCAAACGTTTCTCTACACGGGATTTAAGATCCGTGTCGCGGCTAAAGAGCACGGGGCGGAACACTGGGGGAGCATTGGGAAGCTCTCTCAGAACATCGTCCTCGTCCTCAGCAGCAGGCTCGCCAGTACGGTTTTGCGGTACCACTTCGCCTTGGGTGGCAATGACCTCCATAATGTCGTCCCCGTCGTCTTCGGTGACCGGTTCGCCGCCAATGGGCGCATCCCTCTGTTCCTCCAGCTCGCGTACAGCTTCCATATCATCCTCATACTCCTCGCGCCCAGACTCGCCATTGGTCGTCGCATTCGACTCGCGATGCGGCTCGCCATCAGGAACTAGCGTGCTCGCTGTCCCCTCGATGCAAATCTTCGGTCGGCTGACGCGCAGCTGCGAGGCCTCCACGAGCTGTGCAGCGGCAGGGGCATTGAACCAGTCGTGCAGGTACTGACCTGCGCCGGATGACTTTTTCTGTGCCAGAAAGTGTTGTCGCTGGAGAGTGTTGATGTACGCGGCGA
This sequence comes from Apiotrichum domesticum, assembly GCA_001599015.1. Classification (NCBI taxonomy): domain Eukaryota; kingdom Fungi; phylum Basidiomycota; class Tremellomycetes; order Trichosporonales; family Trichosporonaceae; genus Apiotrichum; species Apiotrichum domesticum. The sequence continues at coordinate 382,710 of BCFW01000008.1, forward strand.
AAGTCGCAGAGTCGTACTCGATGAGCCACCTGTTATGAGCTTCAGAGCTGCTCAATCCAACTGCTGCTCAATCCAACTCACGTTTGGAGATCTCGCAACTCGCTCAGGGCCTGGACATGGACCTTGGTCTTCATCCCGACCTTGTGCCACACTGGACGGAGCCTCATGAACACGATCGTGTCAAAGTTCTTGAACTGGGCATTGCGGACGGTGAGGTCCTCAAGATCAAGATTCTGATGTGAGCTAAAACCATCCGGCAGCCCAGCTCACCAATGAGTGGTCGCGCTTAAGCTCCACAAGCATTGCCTCCATACATTCGGTGATCGCGTCCTGGCAGCGGCGCATCAGGTCAGACATGGGCTGATACATTTCCACGACCTCGGCTTGTCGTGTCGTAAGAGAGGTCTTGACCTCATCCTTGAATCTGAGGGTTAGGCGGGCCAATGACACGGAACCCACCGCGGCCAGATCATGACATTGTTCATGTTGAGGTTGACAAGCATGTCCTTGAGGGGCGAGAGACCGTGGGCGAACGTCTCAGGTTCGTCGGAGAAGGCCTTGCAGAATCCGCTCTGAGGATTAGTTCGCAATAAGCGCTTAACCCACCTGATTCTTGCGGCGATAGAGGCGAACCGCAAACTCTTCAAGACTTCCGTGCTTGACACTGGAGTGAGATGATTGTGGGTACAACCACGACGCGGGACCTACCTCTCGGCATGTAGCACCACAATACCAGTGATCAGTTCCACAGGGACATTTCCTTCTGACATGTCAGGAAGAGCTGCAGGTGAAACGCACTAAGAAGGTCATTGACGAGAATCTTGGAGGTTACTGAGAACAGTCCGCCACTGCGATACTTTTCCTCACTGATGTCAGTTCGTCTACGTTCTCTAAACTGACCGTTCCTTGACTGTCATCTCGTAGGTGAGGATACGGAACCCGGGCTCGCGGACGCCCATGATGCCCAGCTCGTCGCCAATGCCCGCCTCATCTTCCGCACGCGCATTTATCTGGTGTAAGTGGGTTATGATGACCAGCAAAACCTACAACAATGACGAGATCTTCCTTCCGGTCGTAGGTCTTGAGCAGCGCGCAGACGATCTGGTGTCAGAGGTTGGACCTTCCCAAGAGAAGTGACTACCGAGGCAGGTAGCCTGTCCCACTTATCACCCCCACTTCCCTACAGCTACCTTCCCTCCGCCTCTGACTGAATACTCACCCGCCGCAGTCCGAGCCCCTTTGCGATGATGAGAAGGTCATCTTTCTGCGGACGGCAGATCTCGCGGATGATGGTCTTGTGGAAAGGGAGGTAGGGGATGTGTCTCCGCTGTTCGCTTTCCGAGACCGACATCAGTGAGATGGGAGAGAAGAAGAAAGAGTGAACAGATGGAGAGAGAGGGAGAGAAATGTTGAGAAGATGCATCAAATACTCCTATCCGGCCTCCGGGGGAAGACATCTTAAAACACCTCACTCAACTCGCTACACACCGGAGTGCCAAAGTGCGTCACCGGATCAGCACACATGACGAGTGGAGGTCCGGTCAACTCTCCCACGCACGCTGCCTCCACCTTTCCGTCCAACCCGAGACTTGGCGAGATTTCGGAAAGCCGGGGATGCAAGTTATGCCAGGATGCTAGGAGATGAGAGCAAAATGCGACCGAGAATAAGAGACCACCACAATCTTCCCAAACCTGTTCAAAATGTTCGCCCTCCGCTCCGCCCCCGTTACCCTGTCGCGCGCGCTGCACGTCTCGGCCCTGCGCCTCGCGGAGAAGAGCGCGCTCGAGACGTCCCTCCGCGACGGCCTCAAGACCGCGATGAAGGCCAAGGACAAGGCGGCGGTCTCGGTGCTCAAGGTGGGATTTCCTAGTAGGCTTGTATAGTCGTACTGACGCCAGTCCACAATCGCAGAGGTCACCAACGCGGCCAAGGTCTCGGCCAACCCGCTCGAGCCGGCGACGCAGGAGATGGCGGTCAACGCGCTGCGCAAGGCGCTCAACAAGCGCGTGAGTCGAGATTGAGCTTACGCTACCCATTGCTCTGAAGCTCACGCCAGACCGCGGCCGCGGAGGAGTACGCTCCCGGTACACCGGGCGCGAATGAGGAGATGTTTTCCGGCTTCCAGAACGAGGTCAAGCTTCTCCAGACGTACCTCCCCGAGGCACCGAGTGAAGAGACGGTGCAGGCTTTTATTGATGAGATTGTCGCCGCGCTTCCTCAGCGTAACGCCAAGGCAACAGGACAAGTGATGAAGGCGCTCTGGGAGCGTCTTGGAGACGCGCGCGCAAGTGTTGACAAGAAGGATGTTGCCAAGCGCGTGTCCGATGCGCTCAAAGCATAGATACTATGTACATTTGTTGCATCTATACAATGTAATTCTCCCCACTCCCGTTCCATGCATTCTGCCCAGATATCATCTACCTCTACGCGTGGGTTGGCTCAGATGGGTGGCCAGTATCGTATCTAGTACAAGGGAGTCGCAGAAGCAGGCGAGCTGCCGTCCGAATCTTCCGTAGGTCTTGTCTCGTCATCAGCGGCCGTGTTGGGTCTCTCTGGTAAAGGAAGTCGCTTGTATGCAACCACCATCGATGCGTATGATTTGCTTTCAGGGGCGAAAACGACGAGGCGGAGGCGGGCTTTGAGATCCAAAAGGTTCTGTCTTTCCTGCTCCGTAAGACGCTGGTCGTTGCCTGCGTTCCGCCATTCGAGTTGGTTCAGAGTCGCATGAGCTTCCACAAAATCCTTCTGTTTGAGCTTTTCCATCCAATTGAGGACGTCCTGAGAGGGTCGTGTAAAGGTGGGGAATTTGTACTTTGCCGCTCTTTTGAGAGCGTTCTTCACAAAGGCATCAAGTTCCGGATTGGGTTGTTTGATGACAGGTTGGGTGGTGTTGGCGGACGACTTCTTCTTTCGGCGTTTTGGCTCGGCATTATTGATAAGACGAAGGGGGCGGTTCACATCGAGTGGGGTTTCAATGGTGTCTGGAAAGGTCTTAGAGCCAGAGAGACCTAGGTTCCGACTCACGCTCGTTGGATGGCCCATATCCAAGAGCAACGAGGACATCGAGGGCGCGGTCAAGGATGGCGCGCTGCTCCGGGTCGACGTTGGGTGACTCGGAGATGGAAACCAGGCCATCATACACAGGCGAGGCAGTCGACGCTTTGGCTACTTGCACGTTCCTCTTGGCCTCGAGTTCGGCCTCCTCCCTTGCTATCCTCGCTGCCTCCTTCCGCTCCTTCTTGGTAGCCGGTCCTGATTCTTGGTCGCGAGATTCCATGCCATGGTCCACTTCGATTCCTTTGCGTTTCAGAGCAGCTTTACCTGCGGCGATCCAGTACTGTCGGGTGGCCTTGGTGGTGAACCAGTGGACATAGTCGGCGGCAGACGGGAGGGATTCGAGTGTGACTTGGCCTGAAGAGTCAACTGGTGCCTCACCGGGACGCTCGATTGCGCCACTGCGGATCCATGCGGGAATGTTCAGCTGATGCGACACAGCCTCGAGTATACCAATCACAGCGAGCAATGCGGCGTCCACGCCCGACTCATGAGTCAAGTCGCGGATGTCGGGACCATTATAATCGACAGACTCGCAGGCCCGACGGTACTCATTCTGGTCAAACTCCGGGACGACAATTTGAGACCACGGTTGCTCGGTGGCCTTGAAAGGTGAGTCGTCGAGGAGGAGGACAGAGCGTTCGTCGTATCGGCCAAGCTCCCCAATCACGTCACGAAGGTCCTTGGTGGTCTGCACATTGTGGTCTACCATTAGTATTGGCCGGCGACGAGGCCTGCAACTCACGAAAGTCGGCACCGAGATTCATCTTGTCGCGCGCCCAGACGTCCAAAAGACGTTTCTCCCCAGGCTGGAGCCGAGGCTTCTTGGTCCACTGGCCATCACACCAAGGCCCAAAAGTCTGCTCAACCATCCTGCGAACGTTGGCGGGCTGAGCCGATGACCACACCAAGACCTCGTACGGGCTAGGCTCTCCGTTGGGCTCTGGAAGCATGAGGTAAGCGAGAAGATTGTGAAGATAGGGACGCGGGTAGGACATGCGCTTTGCCGCCGAGACATTACGGCCAGTTCGGTACAAGAGTGCACCATTCAGGTCGACCACGAGGAGCTTGGGTGACGGGACCTCGGACGTGCGCAACGGCTCACGCGTAATCCCGACGTAGGAAGGTGGGGGGAGGTGGGGGACAAAGTTTTCCTTGCTGACGCGCTTGGTTATCGAGTTTGACGAGGAGCTGGGGAAGGAGGTGTATGTGGGGGAAGGTCGACGATGATGACGTGAGTCATCAGAGTAGCGGCTCGAGGGCGTACCGCTACGACGGTCGTTGTCGTACTTCCACGGAGACGAACCACGTTGACTGGACCTGCGGTCATCATCCCAGGCGCCGCTTCCTCTTGAGGGTTGCGAGTGATACTGGCGCTGTTGATGATACTGCGAATGGTACTGGTTCTGCTGATATTCAGGGAACGAGCGGTTCCGGTCGGCGCGGCGCTGTGCTGGAGCGGACCTGTACGGAGGTTGATAAGGCTGTTGGTCATTGTAGGAGTAGTCGCCGCCGTTGTCAAACGGGATGTAATCATCCGCCGACTGGGAGTAAGGCGCGTAGTGGTCGTTGCGGTAGAAGTCCATGTTGTTGCTACTTCCTGCGGCAGATGCTGATCCGTAGGACATAGAGGATAATGCCTGCGCCAAGGTTTGTCCAATTCTCCTGCGAGGGAGCATCGGTCGGGCGCGGGGTTGAGAGGTGCGGAGGGAGATTGTGAGGAGAAGAGGACAGTGTGAACACGACTGTTGGGAAAGTCACAGGTTGATATCGTGCACTCGTGTGTGGCAAAAAACCGAAATCTTTCTCAACGCGACCACGCGCGCCCCCCACACCCTAGGCAACGAGTTGAGTAGCTAAAATAAATCAATTAGAAGCATCATCCTTCGTTTATTGGAACTCTACCCAGATTTTGTAACATCGCCATGTGGCCGCTTATCTGGAAATGACCTACATTTAATTGGTCCTTGGAATCACGTGACGTTGCTTCTCTCCATGCTTTGGAATGGGTTGATCGGACCAGTCTGGGCCCAGCGCGCCCGTTGCTGTCATCGCGGGTCTGTATCCGTCATGGATCGCAAGAGGACGCACACGGCAGCCAATACCCTCCTCACTCTCGAGTCCTGTCCCTCCCTCTTCTGCACTCTTTCCCACACCCAAAAAAAAGATGGCTCTTACAACACACAGCGCAATGCGTTCCAGCCGCGTCACGATCGCAGCCGCAGCTGTGCGCCGCGCGGCGCTTCAGACGCGCTCTGTGGCTACCGTGCGCGATCAGCCGGGACAGCCCGTCGCGAAGCCGTAAGTGAACAAGGTTCTGGGAGTAAGAGGTGGTGCTTACGCTGCAGTCCTACTGGTAAATACCGACCTGCGAGCCGTAGCTGACCTCAGCCGTCGTTATGATGAACATGGGTGGACCATCTGATGTGAGTGTCGAGCTTGAGCGATGTGAGATCGCGAGGCGCACCACACTTTTCGCTGTGATGCCATTCCCAGGGAGTCCATGGGACTGGAGACACATAACAGTGATGACAACCAAAGCGCCATCTTCTCCTCAGCGCCCAGTTCATGACAGCATGATCTTTTCCTTCTGTCAAGCTTCGGAGCCACTGCACGCGACTTCGGGTCACCCGGCCTGAAATTTCTGTCAAACCACGCTAACATCAGATACCCGGTGTGCACGACTTCCTTCGCCGCCTGTTCCTCGACAGCGATCTCATCCCGTTGCCGGCTCAGCGTTTTCTTGCGCCGTTGATCGCCAAGCGGCGCACGCCCAAGATTGAGGAGCAGTACAGGGAGATTGGCGGTGGATCTCCGATTCGGGCGTGGACGCAGGCGCAGGGCGAAGCGATGTGCCAGCTGCTGGACGAGACCAATCCCGAGTCGGCACCGCACAAGCCGTACATTGCGTTCCGGTACGCGCCGCCGCTGACCGAGACGACGATTGCCGAGATGAAGGCCGACGGCGTCAAGCGCGCTGTCGCGCTCAGCAAGTACCCGCAGTACTCGTGCAGCACGACAGGCTCGTCGCTCAACGAGCTGAAGCGTGTGATTCAGAAGGACGGCGATGGCGGTATCGAGTGGAGCATCATTGACCGGTGGCCCGCGAACCGCGGTCTTGCAAAGGCGTTTGCGGAGAATATTCGTCGCGCCCTGCAGACGTGCCCCCCAGAGCGTCGCAATGACGTGGTGCTGCTGTTCTCGGCTCACTCTCTTCCAATTGAGATTGTAAAGTGAGTCGCCAGCGCTGAGAACCCTGTTCCCTCTCGCACTCTTTCCCTCACCCGCTGACGTCAGCCGTGGCGACCCTTACACACCCGAGGTCGCAGCAACAGTGATGGCCATCATGGAGGAGCTCAACTTCTCCAATCCCTACCGGCTAACCTGGCAGTCCAAGGTCGGCCCGAAAGCGTGGCAGGGCCCGCAGACGGCCAAGGCGATTGAGGGTCTGGCGAAGAACGGCGTCAAGGACGTGTGCCTCGTCCCGGTAGCCTTTACATCTGACCACATTGAGACGCTGTACGAGTTGGACATTGAGCTCAAGGAGGACGCCGACAAGCTCGGCATCAACCTCACCCGTGCCGAGTCTCTCAACGACAACCCGATCTACATCAAGGCGACGGCCGACCTGGTCGGGCAGCACATGCGCGACTACAACGCCGGGACGATTGGCCCCGTGTCGCGCCAGCTCCAGCTGCTGTGTCCCGGGTGCACCAACCCGCGGTGTGCCAAGACCAAGGGCTACTTTGCGCGCGGCGGCGTGGACTACATCTAGTGTGGAAGTGATGACGGTGGTGTATATGCAGAGGTCCACACAGGGCCTCGGACGCATTGCATGGGAGGAACCAGTGTAGCCAGTTAGAACATGCAACCCAACTCTACATGTGACCAACTCACTCTGCATGACAACCAGTGCATCCTAACGCCCAGTCTATTACATGCCCATAATCTTGTTGAGCTGCTCAAGCCGTGCACCGAGCGCGCGCACCGTCTCATCAATCACGTTGGCGACCGCAAACCGGATCCACCTATCGCTGCGCATCTGCTCGGCCTCAATCTCCTTCCACTCTGGCCCATCAAGTGGCGGCATGAAGAAGCACCCGGGGAGGGTAAGTACGCCGCACTGGAGGGCGAGCGCGCGCCCGACGTCCTCGGACCCAACCTTGGCGTCTGTTGCGAGACCAAGCGCCGACTGCGCACGGGTGTACGCCTCGGGAAACTCGACATAGGCGTAGAACCCGCCCGAGGAGAGTACGCGCCACCCTGCGGCCTCCGCGACGGATGTAAAGAGCTTGCGGCGCACCGCGAGCGCGTCCGCCGACTGTGCGAGGTCGGACCGCAAGCTCGGTAGGAGAGGAGCCAGCGCCAGTTGTGGTGGACGCGGAGGGCAGATCTGCATGCAGTCGCAGATTGTCGCGATGTGCTGCAGCAGCTCGGGGGCGGCGGTGATGCTCCCCAGGCGATGGCCCGGGATACGGTATCCCTCTTACAAGTCAGCGAGCTGGGTCACTATAATTCCCATCATCACTCACTGCTGAAGCTTCCCAACGAAACAAGGGTTTCGCGCCACTCGGGGTGCTCAAACAGGCGGTGGGGCACACCACCCGCAAAGTCGCGGTAGGTCTCGTCGAGGACGAGGGGGACGTTGAACTCGCGCGCGAGGTCGTACCACTCCTCGAAGGCGGCGTCGTCGTAGATTGCGCCGGTGGGGTTGTTGGGGGTGGTGAGGACGATACCGCGGTGGTGCACTTGTCGGCCGTCGGGCCCGCGTTGCGGGCCGGCAGCGAGGATCGCGCGTGCGGCCGAAAGCGAGGGGGCGAAACCGTTCGACGGGTCGCATGGGATGTAGCTCGGCTTGACGGCCTGTAGGCTCAGGCTCATGGCGTGGTTGAAGTACGACGGGAGCGGGAGCAGGAGAGAGGACTCGCCCGGCGGGCAGAGAACCCTGCTGTCAGTGGACGTCCGCGCGACTGTTAGGGGATTGCTTGATGGCAAGGTTTATGCTTCATGTTCCGAGCGACTATGCACACGACACGGTCGACATGCAGTCCAAGCAACCACCGACGGGGCATACTCACATGAGAAGCACGAGAAACGCCATGTTACACCCGGTCGTGATGCCGACGTCTTCGGCGCGGAGCTGCTCCTCCTCGACACCGTACAAGGCTTGCAGCTCGGTCGCGAGGGCCGCCCGCATGTCCGGTTCGCCGAGGATGGGCCCGTACTTTGCCGCCTCGTGGGTGGCGGACACGCGGGCCAGCGCGTCGAGCACGCTCGCGTGCGGCGCTGTCCCCGGCACGCCTTGGGAGAGGTCGAGGAGCGGCGCCGTCGCGGCAAGCGGGGACGCGGCGTAGGTCGCGCCCCATGCCTTGGCCTTTGGGATCCTGGGGCGTCAGTAAGCATCCCCGGGGCGCCACTCACGGAGGTGCGGCGGTGCGCGTCACTGCTGGCGTGAGGTTGAAGCGGAGCGTGGACATTGCGCGGGCGAGGCGTGTCATGGCGGTGGAGAAGAAGATAATTGTGAAACTCGTCTGTCTTGTTCCAGACTCGGTGGCTCTCGGCGGGTCGGTGTGGCGGCTTCGGCGTTCGGCACGAGGTGGGCAACTGTAGCCCGGTATTGTGGCCTCTATCTCGACTTCGCACCCATGGTTGTCTCAGGGATCCGGTCCGGCGCCGACAATTGGGATTCGGCGTTGGCCGGTGCAGCTAGCGCGCTGCGCACTTGGGAGCCACGCGTCATGACGACTGATTGGTTTGTCACCCATGAACAAGCTTTTGTCGAGAGCCGTCACAGCGCCGCAGGGCCATCACACGGAGCGTGGGCACGCTCCGCTTGGGCTGCTGTTGACACTTCTCTCTTCATGACATTTCTGCGTGCATCCCGGTGAGTAAGCAGAGGCGTTCGTTGCCCGTCGGCGATTCCTGAATCTGCCTGTCGCCGCAGCAGCGACCCACACCTGTCCGTTGGATATAAATATAAATCCTGATCGCCAGAGGTCTCTCTCCCCGTCGTCTCTATTCCACCATGAACAAGCGTGAGTAAGCTATCAGCTCTCAGTAGACTCACACGCAGAGTGCTGCACCCTCCCGCCCGTCAAGGCCGAGTACACCCCCAAGGGCACGTACACGAACTTTGCGGGCCTCAAGAGCTACGAGGTCGGGCCAAAGGACACGGGCAAGGCCGTGCTCTTCACGTACGATATCTTTGGCTTTGTGAGTCGAAGAGGGGGAGGAGTTGAGAGTGGGGAATGGGCCCACTCTCGCTTTTGCTCGTGTCGCTACGTCGTGTTGTGCTGACATTGTCTAGAGCCCCCAGATTCTACAGGGTGAGTCCACAGTCTCAGGAAGCCGCATCGCCGGGTCGCCCCCACTGCGCCGAGTGGATTGAAATCGTGCTGTGTCGTGGAGTCGGGCAGTCTTCGGTAAATGTCCGGGGCGCGGTCGAGCAAATGGACCACTTGCTAGCCCAGCTCGGGACTTGAACCGCGTACGGATAGTGGTCGAGAAACGCACCAGGCCCTCTCTCAGCTTGTTCATCTGGGAGGCTATCACATCGATCGACTACAGTGACCTAACGCCAGGCGCCGACCTCATTGCGTCGCAGGGCTACCGCGTCGTGATGCCCGACTTCCTGCTCGGCTCGTACGCCACGCCCGACATGTTCGACGGCTCCGAGGAGGGTACCGCCAAGCGCAACGCGTACCTCGGCGGATTCCCCGGAAAGCCGCAGAGCCAGTCGGAGCAGTTTGGCAAGGCGCTCGCCGAGCTCAGGAAGGAGGGCGCGAAAAAGGTCAGCACGGTCGGGTACTGCTGGGGCTTCAAGACGATTGTGACCTCGAGCGCGGTCAACGACTTTGACTCTATCGCCACGGTTCACCCCTCGTGAGTCGATTTCATTGCCTCTCAGGTAAGCGATGAACTCACAGACCAGGTTCGTGGAGGCCTCGGACGCCGATCTCATCAACGTCCCGCTCTGTCTCCTCCCGTCTGGCGGCGAGGACAGGAAGACCGTCGACGCAATCTACGACGCCATGGAGAAGAAGCTCCCCGGCAAGAACTTTATCAAGTGGTACCCCGAGCAGGTGCACGGCTTCGCCGCCGCGCGCGGCAACGTGAGTTGCAACCGACATACTAAGTCCTAACAGCAGCTCAACGGCGGCCCCGAGACCGAGGCGTACATCGACGCGTACCAGCAGCTCGCCAACTTCTTCAAGGCCACTCTTGCGTGAGAAGGTTGCGAGGCAGCATTGAGACGGGTGGGCGGCAGTTGATAGACGCCGTTGGGGAAACAAAACCTCCCGCGATCTAGATATGAAGGTTGTGTAGCTAGAGTACGAGCAGCATGCCGCCGAAGTGCGGTTTAACCACGACTGACTTCTGGGCAGAATTGACTGGAACACGAGCTGAACGGATAAAGTCTGACCAGAACGCGAGCAATTCACTTCCATTGTGTGCGACCGACGCTGTCGAGTTATGCCATAGCTCAACGACGACAGCCTTACCTACCCCCCCGACACAGACTCTGGGATGGGCAATGAAGCGCAATATGGGTACCAACGTGTCATCCTCGATGTTTGTCTCCTAGTACCACGTTCTGGGTACAATACATCCCTCTCGATTCGGTCAGATTATTGTCATCCGCAGACGAGCTGCGTGATGCTGCGGGTTGTTTCCAGCTTCCAAGCCTCTTGCTTTGGCTAACGCCCCGCTGCCGGCGCCTTCGTCTGCCTGTGCGCTCTGATACAAACCCGGAGATCACAGTTGGCGGGACGGTCATTCGGATCCAAACAGGATGATACATGGCTCGAGAAGAAGATGAGGCATTTCCGGACAGTTTTGCGGTGAGCAGGGTTGTAGTCGCTGGACCAAAGCTTTTTTTTGTTTATTTTTTTCGACATTATTTTCCACATCTGTCTGACCTCATCCGCCTGCAGTCTTGTGGATTTTGAAGCACGCAAACTACATACTGTCCTCTGATGAATATATAGCGTGTACTGCTGTACTTCACCAACGGAGCGTTACCATGGGCTGTGAGCGAGCACATGTATTCATACCGGAAAGGAAGGCAGGAGGGGAGGGCAGAATGGAGGGGGACGAGCAGACTGACCATGGCACCCATCAGTACACGCATGGGACCGTTGCTCCAACAATCGACCTACTTCCAGTAGCTGCGAGCGCGCGCGTCGTTGGGCAATGCGGAAAAGTCTGAAGGTGAACGAATGTCAGAAGCTGCAGGAGCGCGAAGAAAAAGTAACTTGTCACCAAAACCCTACCCACGCTCACTGCAGTGTCGACCTGCTCGACAATGTACACTCTGCAGCCGTGCCGCCTGCAAGAGAGCTGCGCCGCTTGCTCGTTAAGCGCGTTAGTCTAGTGGCCAGTCAGGTTGTCGACGACGGCGAGATGTCTCGAAGATCTCAAACAACTTTGACCGATTGCCTCCACTAATACTCCGTATCGAATCTATCTTTGCGCGGGGACTCTGGGAGGCTCCAAGGCCGGACACACTCGATCTCCCACTTGTCCTTTGGCGTCTGGGCCTTATAGTCGTCCAAGGAGATCCACCGGATATCGTCGAGTGCGGCGCGCGTCCGCTCAAGCTTTTCGCCGTGGAACATGCACGTGTTGCCCGCGATATACCGCATCGCGTCGGCGAGCGTGTCCTCGAGCGGTGTGTCCTCGTCGTAGTTTCCGTCGTCATCCGCATCAAGACCAAAGTTGCGCTTGTGCATCTCGAGCATGCCGACAAGCGTAAACTTCACGCGGTCCGCGTGCTCGACGATCAGGCGCGCGACGTGGTGGAACGCATCAAGCGTGTGCGATGGCCAGACGTATCGGCCGGCGGGCGCGGTGTGGGACCCTGTAAAGGGTGGAAGACGAGGACGAGCTCGCGCAGCGAGGCCGGCAGAGCATCGCAGCCCTGGAAGTGGATACCGCTGCCGTCGCGGAGATCCAGCGCAATGTTGACAATCGTCCTCCGCACCCCATTCGGTACGAGATTAATGTCAACCGTGACCTGCCTGCGGTTCCAGTGTTTCTCGGGCCCCGCCGAGATAAACTGTACCCAGCGATCAACGCATGGTCCGAGATCCCTAGCCTTGGTTCCGCGGGGAACGCCCTCGTAAGCGCGTAGCATGCGGACAGTGCGCACAAGGGGCATGTGCCGAGCAATACGGTCCACGGCGGGATGGATGTCCTCGTCGTCGACGTCCGCGATACGCACATTCGCGATACGCCCACGCGCCTTCTCCGCCTTCCACCGGTCGGGTGTGTCCTCGTCGAGGTCGTTGGTCCCTACGGGCGCGAAAGCGGGAACACGGCGCGGTCCAGAGAGAAGTGTGATGCCAAACGGGCCCTGCGGGTGGTCTGCGACCTTGAACGTGACGTGCTCCCCCATGTGCGTGTCGACACGGCGACGCCAGTCGGAACAGGCGCCGCGCAGGGCGATGAGCGACGCGCGCGGCGCCGCGGCGAAGATCATGTCAATGATGTGCGGGAACGCCGAGGCGTCAATTACGCCAGGCATCGTGGGCGGCGCGTTGGGAACGGAGGAGAGGAGAGGAAGGACAGGGTGGGAAGTACGAATCTACTCCATGTCTGGGAATGTGGTTGGGACGTGTCGGGGACGCGCCTGGACGATTTGGTTCTCACACGGTTGTGGGGTCCCCAGATGGTTGATTGTGGCATGCGGCACTGAGTGCTTTCTTACCTTTTCGCATCCGCTCGGCGCTCGCAAGAGCTTTACCCTTCAGGAATTCCCAGCTAGACCAGAAATGCACTCAGAAGCTAGAACGACAGCTGGCAGAGCAGCGAACAGCATGGCCAAGTCAGTAGGTAGGGTCCAGAGTTGTTCACTGAAGAGATAATCACACAACATCGTGGAGCTCGAGTACCACCGCCCCACCCCAAGTGCACCCTCTGTGCACCCTCTGTCGACACCGAATATATGCAGCCTGCCCTAGAATACAGTGTACATGCACGACCCGTAGGGTCAACCTAATACCATCGGCGCTACAAGAGCTACTACGCTTAGAGCGCGAGGTCAAGCTTCTTGACGTCCTGGCCGAGAGCCTTGGCGCGCTTGATGAGCTTGCTGGTCGACTTGGGGCCACGGACACCACCGCCCCACTTGCGGCGGATCTCGTCGGCCTTGTCAAGGTAGTTGGCCTTGGCGGCGGAGACGAGGTTGGCGAGGGCCTGGCTGTCCTCCGAGCGGACCTCGGTGAGGGCAACGGCGGCGGCGGTCTTCTTGCCGGTGACAAGACCAAGACGAGCCTTGTTCTTCACGATAACGTAGGGGACGCCCATCTTGCGGCAAAGCGAGGGGAGGAACACGCAAAGCTCGATAGGGTCAACGTCGTCGGCAATGACGACGAGCTGGGCCTTCTTGGCCTCGACAAGGGCGACAACGTGGTTGAGGCCGTACTTGGCGAAGATGGGCTTCTTCGAGTCCTTGGTGGTGGCGTCACCCTTGGACTTGGCCTCGGCCTCGGACTGGAGACGAGCCTTCTTCTCCTGCTTGGACTCGGGCTTGTACTTGTTGAGGAGCTGGAAGAGCTGGGTCGCGGTGTTCTTGTCAAGGGTGTGCTGGAACTGGGCGATGGCAGGGGGGACCTTGAGGCGCTGGTTGAGGATGACGCGCTGGCGCTGGAGGCGGACGTACTCGGGCCACTTGACGAAGCGGGTCATGTCGGTCTTGGGGAGAACATCACCGCCTAGGGGTGAGACGGGTCCGGCACGAGTTGTGGTCGGATCCGACAAGAGTCGATGATGGACAAATTTTCGGATCCGACAAATTTCACTCACCAATGCCAAAGGTCTTGGGGCGCGACTCGAAGAGGGGGTTCTGGGCGGCCTTCTTGGTGACCTTGGTGCCGTAGGGCGCCGAAGCGGTCTTCTTGGACTTGGTGGTAGCGGCCTTGGGCTGTGGAGGTAAAGGGGTCATTGAGACGAATGTCAGCACCGGATTCACAAGGAAAACGGGCATCACTTCGCTCTAAGCGACTCTCCGAAGAGAGACGCTGCACAGCAACACTATAGAAGTGTGTGCGTCTGAGATGCACGATAAAGAATATCTGCAGAGCTCTGCGGGAGGTCATCGCGTGCCCAAGGTCGGCCGCTCGCTCCGTCGAGACGGGGTTCATGTTTCCATGTACACGCCGCCCCGACGCGCCAGGAGAGGCGGTTAGCACTGGGGTAGTGGTCACCAGACGTCTCTCCTCGAGACTACTTGTCCCAGTCCGGTTCTTGTCCGTCGTTCCACATCGCGCAAAGATTCGCAACGCGGTTCGAGGACCGGGTGTGGGACGGGTGTCGCGGGCGCCGCACGCGGTGGTCGTCCGCAAGACGCGGCTAGTACTTGAGGCGGTTCGTGATGCCCTACACTCAGCGGATGCGCACCATTTTTGGTGATGTGTCGTTAGACTTTTTTGACGGTTGGAAGAAAGAACGAGAAGAAGATTGTGGTGGTGAGGAGGATGAGCACCAGAGTGTGGGGAGCGGGCAGTGGGAGGGGGGCAGCGTGCAGCGTGTGAGTGAGGATCGTAGTGGATTGCGGATTGGTGGTTCGCTTGGTGTGAGGAGCTCTGGAGGTGAGGTGAATAAGTTCTGGCTGGGTTGGCCGATGGTGGGTTGGGCTTGGGGTTAATTCTTTAACTCCTAACGCCGAAATCACCGTCACTAGCACCGAAAGAAACGCCACATGAAGGGCGCAACGCTATTGCCGGGCTCTCAAAACTCCGCCAGACAGGACATGAACCGAGGACCGCCATCAAGCTCTGCGGTGAGAAAAATACTTCCGCTTCCCACCAAGGGACGGTTACCGAGAATCTATGAAATTGTTCAAGTCGGCCAAGGTGCGTGCCCCTGGCTGAGCCTTACTGGGCTGAGTGAGCTACGCTGGTCAGACAGACGCTGGGCGCTGGCTGAAGTCGCCCTGGCTGGGCTGGCCATGCTCTGTGGATGGCAGTTGGCTCTGGCTGGACTGTGCCCCGGGTGGCCGCGGTACCGCGGTGTGGGTGTGGGTTTGCACGCATCAATATGGACAGCGAGAACTTCTCCTCAGCCTTCACCAGGGGTAACGACGACAAAAATGGTGCGCACATCCCCTCCCCCAGCGACGACGGCGACGACGGCGACGGCAAGCACAAGGCGCACAGCAGCGGCAGCGAGCGCGCGATTGCCCAAACGACCCGGGACCCGAGAGCGTGGTGCCCGTCGGGGCGCGATGGCGGACTACCGGAACAGCAGTGACGGAGAGACGATGGCGTGGAGAGCTCAAGGCCGATGGTAGCGAGGAGAGCGTGCGGGGTGGAACTGTCGTTGCTCAAGACTGGCATCGTTGGTGTGTCTCGTGAGCGGCGTCAGGCTGCCTTCTGTCCGTTCTCGCCAGTAGCGCGTACTTGCTCAAGTGCGCTGCTGGTACCTCCGCGCGCCCCGGTGTTCTCCCCGTCGTCGAAATCATGCTGCCGCTCTCGTTCCCCAATGCCCGCTGTCCGCGCAGTTGATTTGTGCCGCCGCGTGCCCGCCGCTCGCCCGTCGTCCTGTCGTCTACATCTCCCTTCATACTTACTAACCCCGCAGCCTAAGCAGATCCAGGACATCAAGAAGTTCCTTGAGATCTCGCGTCGCAAGGACGCGACCGCCGTCCGCATCAAGAAGACGGCTGTCCGCCCCACCACGACCGCCTCGGCCAAGGCCAAGGCCGCGTCCAAGCCCCACCACGTGACCAAGTTCAAGATCCGCTGCTCGCGCTACCTCTACACCCTCGCCCTCCACGACGCCGAGAAGGCCGAGAAGCTCAAGCAGTCCCTCCCCCCCGGACTCAAGGTCGAGGAGGTCGAGGTCGCCAAGAAGAAGTAAAAATCCGGTCCGACACACCCCCTGTGACGGCCACCAAAACCGGAATCCTCTATTCGACCTCAGACGTATAGACTTTTCGCGCTTCGATTTTTCGGCATCCCGCGCTCGCATTCCCAATCCATCCGAGTCGGGCTGTTCTTCTGGGAGATAGCCAGGTGTAGGCACTATGCATGCGCCTTGTACATGAGACGGCGACGAGGGGACAGTGGAGCGGCTGTGGGGCGCCTTGGAGGTGAATCTAGTTGGTGAAAGAAGCACCTGGGGGAGGCGTACACCGTCAAGGACGACTAACGCACTGACCATCAAGCCCAACTGCTAGCCACCACGGTGATCGGAAGGAAGATGCAGATGCAGATGCAGATATCTATGCTATGATACAGGTATGCGATATACTATGTCTCAGGCCCTTTCCAGCGTCGCCGAGCTCGTCTCTGTCGTATCCTCAGACCTATCCTTTTCTCCTTCGGCAACCTTGTTCCCCCTATCACTCCCCTGCTTCTCCTCGATTCCCCGCCTCCCCCGCGTCCTTCTTTCCTCCCGCGAGTCGCGCCACTTCTTCCCTCGCATTATAACCAGCACCGAGAGCGGGAGGAACGCGACGCAGCACCCTCCGAGAATGACAAATGTCCACCCGCTCCCAATATCGTGATACATGATCATGCTGTTGTCAGCTCCCTCTCATGTGGCGGATCTCCGCGTTTCACGTTTCACTCACATAACACCGGTTCCGAGAGCGCCGAACGCACAGCGCACGAGGTTGAGGCTGGCGCTCACAGCCCCGCCCTTGCCGGGGAGCACGTCCTGGCCGTACACCGTTGCGGTCCCGATCGTGCCTGTCCCGAGGCCGACGAGGAACTGGAGCACGAGCGTGGCGGCGAGCGGCGCGCGCGCCTGCAGCGCCCACCCGAGGGAGATGGCCGCGATGACTTCGACAGTGATGAATGGATACAAGCAGCGGAGGCGGGTGAGCTCCACCCTGAAACCCGGGGCCTGCCGGTGGTCGCCGCCCGCGCGCCCCTCCTCGCGCCGGTAGTAGTAGTCGAGCTGGCGGCCGTTCAGGAAGACGGTGAGGATCGTGCCGGCACCCGAGGGGCTGGCGTCAGTGCGAGTCATGGAGTTTAGCGTACAGGTAGCATAGCCCGATCTGCAGCTGGTTGAGGTTGTATCCGTCCTCCAGGGCGGTCGAGTACACTGTGCTGCGGGTTAGATGAGCCGCTTGGGGCGCTTACAGGAGACAGTAGAATGTGAGATACGGGATGGACACGACGACAAAGATGATGAGCAGCTCGGGCGTGAAGAGGATCATGAACGCCGAAAGAGGCTGGTACTGTCTGTCAGACCGTGCCACATCTAAATTTGGGACGCACCTTTTTCTTCGGCGGCCGCTCGACGGGCACGCTCTCGACGCCCTCGGCCGCCAGCCGCTTTGCGACGCTGCGGCGCTGGATAATCTCGATGGGGGACGCATTGAGCGTCGGCGGGGGGATCGAGCCATCGCCCACGAGGCTGCGCAGTGTCTCTGGGAAAAGGCTAGCGTCAGAAAACACACATAAACCTCTGTCCATACGCACAATAGAATTAAGAGGAAGACACACGCCGATGCAATGGCGAGAAACCAGAAGATTGCGCGCCAGCCGAGAGTGTGCGCAAACACGCCGCCGAGGAGAGGCCCGATCGCGGGGCCGAGCATCGCGCTGCCCTGGAAGACAGCCATGTATCGGCCCTTCTCGCGGGGCTCGGCAATGTCGCTGACCGCGCCCGCACCGATCGCAATCGCCGCGCTGCCCCCCGTCGACTGTACCGCGCGGAGAACTAGTAATAGCCAGTACGCCGATGTCGGAGTGAGCGCGAGGCCGACGTTTGCGAGAATGTACACCAGCAGCGTGCCGAGAATCGCGGGCCGGCGACCAAAGCTGTCCGATGCGGCGCCAAATATCGACGGCGTAACTGCCTGGAAGACGAGGTAGATCTGGTATAAGCAGATACCCCAAAGCCCGACGGGTCAAGACTCACAGTGACGGCGAGGGAGATATCCTCTGTCGAGCGGTGGAAGTCACGCGCAAGCAGCGGGATGGAGGGGACGAAGATGTTTGAGCTAATGGGCGAGAAGATGCCCGCGACACCAGCCAGCGACGCGATTGTCCATTTTGTGCGGGCCGAAAAGGCCGAGAACGCGCGCGTCGACGTCGTCGTCCGCTGTCGCACCAACTCAGGTCGATCTGGAGCGTCATGAGCCCTTCCGTCCGCCGTGTCGCCACTGGATGCTGCGCCAGGTCTCGGTCCCGGCGCCGGTCTCGGTATTGATGGCGCTTCGCCAGGGCGCGACATGACGGAGCTCAACACACAAGGTATAGTATATAGTACACTTTTGTGGACGTCTCATTTGCGTACCTCGTCCGTTCGAACTATATATATATATATCCCATCGCCGGCGGTAACGGCCACCACGCCCTCGGCCTCGTCCGACACTCGCACATGCACCACTTATCACACGACAATGGTGTGCGTGGGTTGCCGAGCATGCCGATGTGTTATGTTGTGGAATTGGCCGAGAACCAGCGAGTGTGGGGCGGCACTCGTCGGCGGTGGGCGGCCTCGGCTGCGTCGGCTAGGAAAGGTGACTACCCAACGTCATACATTGTTTATGTTGACTGTTTGTGGCGATCAGAGTGGCTCTCCTCCACTGACTCCTCAATAACGATAACAGAGGCAGAACAGTCTCTCATGCTCTTCCAATTCTTCGGCGCCTGGTAATATCTACGCACAATCACTCTCCATCTCCAACTTGAGCGTGCTGGTCTATTTGGCCGCATCGCTACTCTTGGTAAAGCGGAGCACACCGCCATATCGGCGCTCGGCGCTATTCGGGCAGGCGCGGCGAACTTCACCGCCAATGAGTCCTCGCGAGTCGCGCTCGCGTCGAGTCGGTCGTCCCCATCTCGTGCGATCAGACGACGGCCAAAACAGTTGCATACAGACGTAATCTAGATGCCGAGGTATGCAGCGACACCCGGGCCTCATATCGGCACACACCAATGGAAGCCCGGTGGACCCTGTCCTCATCAGGCTTATGCCTCGGAACTCCGACCAGTGTCCAGCCTCGAGATTGCACTGCCCAGTATCCAGTTTGAACATCAGAAAGACAGATTGCCTTGAAGGATGCGCCAGTGTCTCTTCAACAGAAATGCAGCCACGACCTTGTTTACCTCGCACATGGTCTCTACGGGATGTCCGCGGCAGTCCTTCCATGGCCCGTGTTATCGACTTGTGATCCCCAGCTCCAAGCTTGCGTCTCATGTGACGAGCGTCTCCATTGAAGCCATTTTGGGATCGACAGTGATTCGCAGGGGTCGGATTTTCATGCCGCGATCAGCGATCAACAGGGGAAAGCTGCGCTTCTTCTCAACCCCCTGTGATCTGCGCCGTCGATCAGGACGATCAGGGGTACACGGTATGTTGCTGTCGTACTGAGCCATATCAGTATCGGAATATCGATATAGAGGGTTGAGATTATAGTCCGCTACGCCAACGAGTGAGTAGAAGCTTTTAATGTTTAATTCATTTGTTTTCCTTATTTTTGATTTCTCGGCTTCTTCGTTATGTAGTTTTTTCTAGTTGCTTATCGATTCTGGTGGTCTAGAAATTGAGATTGTCACCACCACGACTGGCAATGACAGAAAGTAGTGCCCAGACAGAAGTTTATTGTTGGACCTATTTGATTGATTGTGATGGATCAGTCCGATGTCACTAGTGCCCTCGAAGAATTGCCTCTGTTCCCTTTCCACGGAGTGGCACATGTTAAAACAGTTGCCATCGTCATGTCTGTGAACATTTTGGCACTGGTCGTCGATCAGCGCTGTCGGCCAGCCTTGTCCAATGATTAGTTTTGACGATCCGGCTAGCTGTCCACTGACAATCGCCAAGTGTTAGGCTGTCAATTCTGCCGCTAGGTCAGCGGGGTCAGTCACTGTGTTCTGTTGACCAACATTGGCCAGCTGGCCGGGCGATTGGGCCACTTGCTCCCTCCTTCGCCAGCCCCACCGTGCCACTGCCTCTCCCTACTACGCTACAGATGCATCAACTACGCCTCAAGCCCTGCTATTCACCGTCCCAATCCGCTCCCGCTCCCGCCCCGCCGCACTGCTCGGGCGCGAAAACTGCCCGCGGTACCGGAACTGGGCGGCGATAGCGGGGTCCGTGGCGAGCGCAATCCCGCGGCGGGGGATGGAGGCGATGGAGCCGCCGGTCCCGGTGGTCGGTGCGCGGGAGGGGACGTAGCTCGCAGGCTGGAGGGGGATCGCGGGCTGGAGCTGCATGCGCTCTTCTTCCGCGGCGTCCGTGTCTGGCTCGTCGATGCCGTCGTCTTCCTGGCTATCGAGGGCGCTCGCGCTGTCGACTGGCGCGAGCGCAGCCAGGTCGTGCCCCAGGTCCCGGATACCCTGCTGCATTGCGCTCACGGCCACGTTCCGGATATCCTGGCTGTCGGGGATGACGGCGTCGGCGGTCATTGGTGCCGTGTGCGAGATGAGGCGCGGGAGAGCGAATGTGAGGTGCCGAGGATACACGTAACGGTCCTGGATTGCGGAGCGCAGGCGCGCCACCAGCAGCTGCTCTATCTTCGGAATATCTGCCGTCAGCGGAAAGTATACAAGAAGCATCAGACGTTCCGCAGGTCGCGAGCCGCTACCCACCCTGTAGTTTCGCCCTGCTGCCGAGCAACGACGTCGTCTTGAGGTTGAGATGAAAGTCGGGCAACAGACACAGATGGATATGTTGACGCTGGTCCTCGGGAGCGTGTACCTGTACGCTGAGCTGGCGGTTAGCATGTCCATACGTCCAAGCATGGCTCTGTCCTGGCCGTCTGGTCTCACCGTTCCGCCCATGGACACGAGCTCGACCCCAATCGACACGGGAAGCACCGCGAAGCGCGGCCGGGGAAAGTTGATGAGCACCTTTGTCGAGATGGAGAGCGACACGGTGTCCATCCAGTCGAGGTCAATTTCCGCCCGCTGCCGTCAGTACCGGTTGGTTGATGTACGCACCACGCGGCCCTGTCCGTCCGCGGGCCGTATCCGCGCGTTCGAGAGCAGAGGGAAGCTCTTGCCGAGGTTCAGCGCCGTGACCTCGATCGGATCCTGGGGTGGGTGAGAGCCATAATCAAGGAGATACGCACAAGCCACGAGAGCGTTCGTCCCGGCGGATTCAGCCAGCGCTCAAAGTGTTTCCGCGCGCCCTCCTCGCCACTGGAAGACAGCAGGTCGTTGCGGTACCCTTGCAGCATCTGCTGTCAGCACAGCCGTAATGCAGACCCACCTGGGCAAGCAGGACGTTGAGCCACCCAGTCGACTCGGCGGGGTGCGTCCCCATCTCGTAGCCCGTCTTGTCCAGCAGATGCCGCGTTGGCGGCGGCGGAACTGCCGTTGTGGAAAGTAATGATTTCTAGAGTCAGCAAGAGGTATGGACTGGGCAGGCTGGGAGAGCTTTCAAGTGGTTATTGAGTAGATAGCTCACAACAAGGACCGTCAAGCTACACCTCTCTCAACTTCCGTGCCATGCTCAAGCCCGACCGCACTCACTTTTGCCCGCTCAGCGCGGTGATGGCGCCACGCCTCGTCGTCGTCCGCCTCGGCCGCGGAGAAGACGACATACCGCACAAACAGGAGACACAGGATGATAAAGCACGCCTGGCCGACAAGGAAGCCCTGCGTAAATGTCCACGAGGACGACGGGGGCGGCGCGAGCGGGACGCGGATGGGCACGGGGGCGTTCATGGCGATAAATGGGAGAGTATGGCTGTGTTGCGCGGCTATGCCTCCATCGCAAGGTTGTTGCTGGTGTTGTTGTTGAGACGCGCAGAGATCCAAAGTCTGAGATCAGTAGACTTTGGACATGGAGCTGGTCGCGAGAAATCATTCTACTCATCCCCGGACATTCTGATGGCCATCATCAATCGGCACTTGCTCACCGCCGATCGGCAGGGCCGGCAGGGGTGATTCGAAAACGTGCAACAAACGTGGGAAGTTACGTAAAAATTATCCTCAATGGTGCGTCATTGCTTGGTGCTCCTCAGAAAAACAAATCAGATCTGCACTTGCCGCAAACAAACACGCTAAACACGAGCACGACACACCACGATGCATGCGATGCAGCGATGCAAGTACCATGATCCTCTCCTCGAAGACGAACGAGCAACGGTTGGTCCATGCTCCAGCTCGTCCCCACTGTAGCGGAGCGTTACTCCCCATCCCCATCCCACTCTCAACTCATGTTCTGCCATCTCGAACGCGTCCCAGATCCCAGAGTCATCCGATCTGAGACAGACGTGACAGACATTACCTATTCATGATCGTTCATGATCGCATGGCGTTTGTTCTTGGTAGCTTGGCAGCACGCGCAGGATCGCAGGACGCAGGTCGCCTCGTGCAGTGGAGTAAAGCGCTTGCAGCAGTGATGGATAATATGGCGACAATGCCGACCGCGGGCGCGGCGAAATGGCGTCACATTGGAGACAGTGGGGAGTGGGGAGTTGTACCGAGTTTCCTAGTGTACTAGATTGTCCCATTGCGCGGGCCGGTGTCCAGCCACCACCACACCGAGCGCGTTGCCCCCGGCACTCACCCGGCCACGGAATTGAGGCTCTGCAGTGCAAGAGTGCAAGAGGACAGAGCACATGATGATGATTCGATGATACAATCTCCAACTACATGAGCGCAATGCTACCCCTCCCTGCAATTCCTGCAAGCTCCCCTAGCTCCCCTGACGCCATGTCTGGCCGATCAAATCTCACTCAGCGCTCATATATACACAAGTAGCACATCGCGATCAGAATAACGCTCGCACCACCCGATGGTCGCTGTGAGGGGGCAACAGCGCTCACATGAGGAAGAGAGCGTCCTTGCATCGGCCCTCGGACTGTGGGCTGGGATTTCGAGTTTGCCTCGGGGCCTGGTTAGGGCGTGTGTAGGTCGCGGTGTGGTGCCAACTACGGTCCTCCTGGACTGTCACGTCCAGAGGAGGCCAAGGTGGCCAGTGGCCAGTGGCCGCCCTATGGTACTACGGTCGGTCCTGGATACAGGATCGCAGGATGGACAGGCGGTGCCCGCCACTCTGCGGAACAGTGCCAGTCCACAATTTTCGACCCAGCAGGCGTATTCAAGCCGCCTAGTATCTGCACTTCACAATTCAGCATATCTCCAAGTCACAATGAATTGCGATTTCTGTGCTGTATTCTGTGTGCACGATCGAGACGGAAGATAAAAGATGCATTGATACACAGGAAGAGCGGAATGGAAGACGGAGAATGGACTGGCGAGACTGTGGGGTGCAAGTAGTGCACTTCAACAGTACACAACGCGATGATTTCCAGGCACTGATTTACTGGCTCTAGGCACCGAAATCGGACCAAAATGCACCCAACCCAATGGGACTGAAACGTGACTGATTTTCCCAGCCGAGCAGCAGCTGGCGCACACGAGCACCAAGCGCACTGCGCCCAAGGCCCAAGGCCCAAGTCCCAAGGACAACTTTTTACTATGGCTGGCGTTACCTTCCCCTCCCTCCTTTCAGGGACCAGGGACTCCGCGTCCGTCCCTCGGGATCCTCGGGGTCCGCAAGCGCCTGCCCCCCCGTCTTCCCTCCGTCTTCCTTCCTTGTTCTTGTTGGCTTGTTTACATTGCAATTCCGCCTTTGGTCTTTACTGCAGGCTGGAAAATTAAAAAACAATCATCATCCCACACAAACTCTGTGATCTGTGAACATCAAACCAACATTCATCAAGCATATCCATATACCACAACAACCAAGCACACAAGCACACACACAGACACACCCTTCTCGTCATCATCACCCAACTCCTCATTAACAGTTCCCCCATCCTGGGCAGGTCGCTGGTCGCTGTCCACTCACACATCAGCGCATCAGCACACTCTGCCACGACGTCCTAAAGAACCTCCCGCCCTTGTTAAATTCCACTCGTCCACCCCTAACCGTGCTGCCCCTCCGCCCTTAAGCTTGGCTCCCCCCTCCCCCCTCAACACTGTCGTAAACCCTTTCCATTCCAGAGCATTCAGCAAACAGCAAGCAGCAAACATTCGACACACCTCGATTCTCGACATTGTACACTCCACTCCTCCTCTTGACACCTTCCGGCATTGCTTGTATCCCTCCAGCTCGTCTATTCTCACCATTCTTGTTCAGTTTCTTGTCTCCCAACACTCCTCCTATCTCCCTCCACTCAACAAACATCAAGCTCGGGTCATGGACTCGGCGTGAAACACGCAATCCACAATGGTATGTCTCCTGCCTGCCCCCTCCCCCCACCCAGTCACCTGTGTTTTTACTCACGCACAGACCATGGCGACTCCCCGTCGACGCTACCCTGCGTCTCTATCACATAACCCCTCCGGCCCCTCGCAGCCATCGCAGTCCGGATCACCATCACGCCCGCGCGCAAAAGCAAAGTCGAAGATGGTGGCGTCGTCGGTTGACGACGAGGTTCCGATTCTGGTTGACGAGCCCCCACCGGAACTTGCTTCTCTCGAGGCCCTCCTCCGCCAGGCGGGATACAAGGAGACCCGAGTGTTCACCCCCGAGGCGGAGCGTGTGCGTCCCCGTCTCCGCGAATTCGACGAGGCGGACGGCAATGCGGCGGAGCTCGCCGATCTCTACCGCTCAATGGGGCTGGATCCCAATGCCCCTATCCATGTCCGCCATCAGACCAAGCCCGCGGTCCCGTTCCGTTCAAGCAGCAGCGTGCTGCGCGGCGTGGCTCTCCAAGATGCGAGCGCCACCGTCAACAAAAGTGACAAGACCGAAGCGAAATCCGACTCGTGGTGGGGGTCGCTCCGCTCGGTGGGCAAAGCGGCCGGGAATGGCGCCAGTGATTCCCCGGAGCCATCCCTTGTCGGCCTTGGACTCGCAAAGGGCGGCAACGGCGTGCGCAAAACGGTCTCGAATTGGGAACTTTCCTCGCCTGGAAAAAGTATGGAGCCTGAAACCCCCACCAAGCCCCGCGAACGCCAGTTTGACTGGACCGGGCCGTCGTCACTCACCAGCCTCTTTTCGCCGCCCGAATCAGCCAACCTCATGTCACGTTTCGGCGACGAGGCCCTGGCGTCCGAGGACATGTATGGGTATGGCTTGGACGACAGCCTTCCGAGTGATACCACCAGCGGCGCGGGAAGTGAGAGCGGAAGCGCCTCGTCTTCCCTCACGCAAGACAGCCCTATTGCCCCCTCTGCGCGAGACATGTCCCCGCCCCTTCTCGATGCCGCGGACGTGTTTGCCGACCTCGGTATGATATCCAAGCCCGCCCAGGAAGAAATCACAGATGTTGGTCGGCGCATCCTTGCATCCACTGTTGACTATGATGACATGGACGACGAGCTCGACACCCCGCCTTCTCCCACCTCTCCCTCCCCAGTTCTTCCGACTTTCAAGTTTACCTTCCCTACCCCAGCGAAGGCCCCAGCAAGTGCCTCAAAGGCCACTCAGCAGACTAGCTCTCACAAGCCGAAATCCTCAACAAGTAAAGCTAGCAAACCAGAGTCACCCCGCGTCTCGCCCCGCAAGCAGGCGCCTCCGCCACTAAACCTCATCGATACCCCGACCAAGCCCAAGGTTGCTGCACCTACAGCAAAACCGCTGCGCGTCGCAAAGTCGACGCCCGCATTAGGCGCAAAGACGCGCTCTCGTCCACCTCCCGTATGGATCGCCGCCAAGACGGGCGTCGCGCCGCCGACGCTCCAGAACGCTGCGCCGATTATCTGCGATTCCCAATCAAATGCCGCTGTCGACTTGCCCCCGTTACCAGTCCCCACGATGCCCGACTCGCCGCCGGCCACGGTCAGCAGCTTTTCGACCCTTACCTTGAAGGCGCGCAAGTCGTTATCCGCTCTCCGCGCGTACTGGGCCGCCGAGGAGGCGACTAAGGTTGAAGAACCCCCTCTCCCCAGCCCCGACTATGACACTCTCATGAGCAACGCCAATGCCACCGCACCGGTTCTTACTCCCCGCATCGACTGGGAGGCGCAGGGTTTCAATGCTGGGTGGAGCACGGCCACCCCGTCCTTTAGCTTTGGCGGTCACAAGACGACCGACTCGACCGACACGATGGCCGAGTTTGGCGACCCGTTCCTCGACAGCACCGGCGACATAGACTACACAAAGTCCTTCTTCTACAAGCCCTCGACGCCACCCAAGGACGGCGTGTCCGAGTTCCAGTCCCGTCTCAACGAGCCGCGGCGACAGCGCTCGATCAAGTCGTTAAAGGCTGCGCTGCGCATGCCCGTCGCGCCGCCCGTGCCTCCCATTCCGGAAAAGTACAAGAAGAAGACATCGGGATCCAGCACGATCGACAGCCTCTCGCGGACGCCCCCGATCCCCGCCAAGCGCCTTGGCATAGACCCCCCACAACTGTGCATCCACTCGCCCGGTGCGTACGAGGACGGCCGCCCCGCGCGCCCGATTGTCCTCGACGGCGAAGAGTACGCCGCCCGCGACGTCGTGAAGAACTGGGGCAAGGGCGTGCGCAAGGGCCGCGGCAAGAACCCGGCCGGCTCGCGCCGCCGCGTGCGCGGGTACGTGTGGGAGGGCGCGTGAGGTATGTTGAGAGGAGCGAGGGATAACGAGGCGAGACGAGGCGAGACGAGGTGCGATGACCTCGACGAACCACCATGATTATGACACACTGCGACCGCCACACGCGGCCATGCTACGAGCTCAGCGGAGCGCTTCCGATGCTTTTCTCCCAGTGCCACCTGCTGTGGCCTAATGTATTCTCATTCCATTCCCCCTTGGGCCATGTATTTCCGTACAGTACGAGTAGTTTACCATGCATTGCTTGGCATATCCAAATGAGAGTAAACGTTTCGGTTGCTGTCTCTGTAGATTCTGGCTGGTCCATGTCTCGGAACAACAGGATGCCAAGGAAACCACTCATGGATGGGTATGAATCGCTTGCATCGCGCGGCGCTGGCATTTATCCGCCATCGAATCTCGCCACAATCACCCATACATCCCGCGAAGGTATCAAGTATCAACCCACTGCCTCACATACCGGAGACCGGAGAGGTTTGAGCGCACCAACATCAAGAACAAGAACAAGAACAAGAACAAGAACAAGAACAAGGACAAGAACAAGGACAATAACGCGCTGCCCCCTCTTATATCCCGTGGCCCGTGCCGCGCGTTGATTTTGCCTCCCCCAGTCTGATTGGAATATCCGCCACGCAAACAGGTAACTCGCAAGCGTGTGCTCGCGGCGGCCGTAGTGGAGTAGCCAGTGCCAGACATCAGCAGCGATCGCGAGGGAATACGGCTGTGAAGGTATCAACCACGTACGGTAGCTGTATCCCGGGCGCAACCATCGTCGGATCGTCGGTCATATCCCAGCCTCACCTTCTGGCGATCCTCACAGCGCACCATGTCAACGCCCCGGATCGCCCCGGATCGCCGCTCTGTTTATCCCAGAGATCAACTCGGTCGGCCCCGCACGGCCCCGCGATCCGCCCCCGGCGCTATGCGCTATGCACAAGCGAGAGAACATATGCATACACAAGCCGACACTTCCTGCACTTCCTGCACTTCCTGCACTTCGCAAAGTCGCCTCGCGTTGGCAGCCGTTCCCGGCCGTGGGTTGTGGAGATGTGGGTATGAGCACTCCGCTTTTCGGATACCGGCAGCCGGCTCGCGGCCGCGTCTCGCCCGGGCCAGGTGGGTGGTGGTGGTGGTGTTGCGCTTGGTTTACCCCCGTGTTGCTAGGCTATAGAATGGAATCCATAGGAGTTGCTAGCAGTGCTGCTGCTCTGCGCTCAGCGTGGGCCAATGGATGTGTTCGGAAATGAGTGATGGAAAACCCATGCGAGGGGAAAAATGGGGCCTAAAACACAAAATACTCCCGTGCGCTCCAGGCGCGCCACCCAACTCTTGCTATCAAGGCCGTACGATTCGATCTGGAGTGCTGGTGCTTGGTGGTGTGTAGCATGGCGTGGCATTGTCCTCGATCTCGAGCTCTCGGCAAGTGAACCTGGGATCTGGCATCTGTGGATCCTGGCAATTGATTTTTTGTTTTTGGATTCTCTTGGCCTCCTCCTTGTTACTTTTGTCCCAAAACCAGTAAAACCCCCAGCACGACGCACACACATCACGATGGCCGCCCCCGCCCCCGCTTCCACTTCTGCCAAGTACACGATTGAGGACCTGCAGGCGCACAAGCAGCGCGACAACCTGTGGATCACGATCTCGGGCAAGGTGTACGATGTGACCAAGTTCCTTGACGAGGTGGGTATTGGGAGAGAGGGCGGAGGTGGGAATATGGGACAGGGAGGAGGAGTGGGGTGTAAGGTGGGGAAGAGGCGACGGATGAGGGATGAGGGATCAGATGGACGGAGCGCAACGTCCGATGGCGGAGCGGGATGAGGACAAGCGTGGAGGATTGATCTTCCGAGCGTTCAAAGCTTACATGCAGCACCCCGGCGGCGACGAGGTCCTCATCGACTGTGCCGGTAAGTAACGAGCTGCCGGGGGCCAAGGCCGCCGGCCGTCCTGCGAACGCTGTTCGCAGAATCGACAGCTCACTCACACACAGGCCGCGACGCGACCGAGGACTTTGAGGACGTCGGACACTCGGACGAGGCCCGCGACATGCTCCCCAAGATGTACAAGGGCGAGCTCGATGGCCCGGTGAGTTGGATGCCGGGGTGCGATGGGGTGGTGGTCGTGGACCGCCCAGTGGTTTTCCCCGGGCGGAGTTCTGTCATTCGACTGGCTGCAGCCGGGTTCTCGAGAATGGGGACGATGCTCGTTCCATGTCCTCGCGCGTCTACATTGCCGCACATTGCCGTGCCGCAGCGCCAGTGTTCCGCGCTGTGATGGCGTCTCCGCCCCGGCTCGGGCGCGCCTCTTCCGCCATTCCTTTTGCAGCACGCTGACCTCAGGCCAAGATCAAGACCGCCGCCAAGAGCACCGGCTCGCAGACCGGCCCCGGCGACTCGTCGAGGTGAGTTTTACAGAGCAACAATAACATGGGCTCACACCAGCATCCGCCTGTTCCTTCCCATCGCGATCCTCGGCGCGTGGATCGCCTGGCGCTTCTTCTTTGCCTAAACTTCGTAGTCTCTAATACCCGTACTGCCCCTGTACTCTAGACTGCCATGCATAGGCGAGGCCGTGGCACAGACGTGTGCGGGCGCCGCGCGGCGGGCGCGGCGCTCGCGAGCGCGAGGCGCGTAGACTAATCAACGGCGCTGCAGTGATGCAATACTGTATACTCATATACGCCCTCCTCTGATACATGATCTACCATTTCCCGTACGGCCCACCTGGACGCGTCCAGAAGCGCCGCGTAATGTCCTCGGTTGTCCCTGGCCCGCGCCCGCTGCCCTCGCGCTCGAGCGCAAACAGCATATCCACGACCGTCAGCGCCGTGTCGTCGCGGCCGAGGCGGTCGCCCGGCGTCTCGATGTCGATCACACGCCGATGTGGGCCAGTAACTGTCCGCTTTGGCCGTTTCGGCGGTCGGGCCGCGGCCTCCTTCGCCGCTGCCTCGGCAGCCGCGGCCTCCTCCTCTTCCTTCTTCTTCTTCTCCTTTTCCTCCTCTGCCCCCTTCTTCCGCTTGCCACTCAGCAGGCTCGGGACGGCTGGCCGGAACGCGCCGCCCATCCCGCCCGTCTCCCACGCGTACCGCTTCCTTCCGCCCGCGAGGAACGCCGCCGTCGTGTTCGTCATCTTGGCCTGCACGTCCGCCGACACGTCGCGCGCTGCCTTCTTCCCCTTTCCCGTCTTCTTCGGGATGGGGGCACCAAACGTCGGCGAGGACTGGAAGACGGGTGCAGCGGGCACGGGGCGCGGCGTGCTGGTAGATGCGCCGGCCTCGGCTTCGCTCGCAGGACCCGTACTTGATCCAGCATCTGGCACAGCAGGCGGCGGTGACGAGCCCCCCTCGCGTTCGCGCTGGATCGCAGCCGCACGGGCCATCTCCGTTTCGCGCGCATTCCGCTCTGTGCGCGCCACGCGATGCGCCTTGTTCTCGTCGCGGTTCGCGTTCGTCAGCGCCTGCATGACGGCGTACGTGTCCGATGTGATCTTCTGGCTCCACAGCGCCTGCGCGGGTCCCTTGCCACCAGGCGGCTTGGTCATTGGCGGCTTGTGCTGGTGCGTCGAGTTGACTCGGTGCTGCTGCACGCGGATCGACGACTCGAGTAGCGAGCGTACTCGTATCTCGGCCGCCAGTGCGAGATACCGCATCGCCTCGTCCTCGACCGTCACGTTGTGGTCCTTGCCTGGCGTCAGAGGGGAATTGGAAGCGTTACGCACCAATGTCGTTTAGACGTTTCCGCAATGCCTTCTCCCCAAACAAATCCGTTTGTCGCGCACGACTCGCAAGGCCGGCGTACCGGACATTCCCCACCGTGGACCGCACAGCACGGCGCGCGGCCTCGTCCTCTGCGCGCATGTCAAAGCCCTGCCCGCGCACCATCGGCGGTAACTGGCCCTTCTTGTCATTTGATGGTAGTCCAAAAGGTGCTACCGGCGCGGGTACAGCCGTAGTGTTCGGCAGCCCAGTCGCAGACGTGGATGGCGCAGGTGTTGGCGCAGATACGCTCGTCGCATTCGGTGTCGGCACGATCGCTGCGCGTCAGTCAGACCCATCTCCGCGTCACGCGTCACACGCACGCTTGACATCCTCGCCATGGCTCGACTTTATCGTCTTATTTGGCGGCCCAGACCGGTCGGGGGATAGTTCTCGCTTGCCTGCAAAGCGTCAGGACACGTGTGGATGGCTGATTGGGGGCATGTCAACAAACCATTCTGGTTCACCATGCCTTCGGATGATGGGCGCGCATTCGCATTCGCATTCGCAGGCGGCGACGGCGCGGCCGGCGTCGGCGAGGGGACCGCAAGGGCACTGGGGGCAATAACGCCGTTGGACATGCTGGACATTTCTCGGCCTTAGAGACGGGAGGAGTGATGCGGGCTGTAGCCGCGGAAACGAGCGCGACGCCGCGGCGGCGTCGGGAGGGCGGCTGGCGCGTGCGGTGGGGTGAAACCTGTCGGAAGCGGGGGATTAGACGCGCATGTATGTCGAGGTGCCGCTGCTGAGAATTGGGTCGTGGGTCGGGGACCGTGGATCGTGTGAGAGATGGATGTAGGACTGGGTAAAAGAGTGAGGGATGACAACAAAGGGAGCGGCGGCGGCACGCGTTGTTCCAAGAGGCCAAGATGGATACAGAGTAACAGAGTGTGTAGTGGTTTGGAGGTGTATGGTGTGCGTGGTGGCTGGCACTGGGTGGCAACGAGGCGCTTGGGAGCCTAACATTGGTGAAGAACCAAAATAGGTCTCCAACTTATTTACGTAGATTACCTTTGGCATGCCTAATTGTCACAACCCAGGACACAGCTGTATGCTAGATGCACTGTGCGCACCGAGTTTACTTTTCATTTGCGTCGCGAAAACATTGGTCCCTCGTCGTCGTCGTCTGTCGTCCACTCACTCGCGTTCCGCTTTCAGTTCATCACCCTTCGTCACACTTCTTCGTTTCTCCTCCATCACAGCCAGCCCACAACCAAGCGCCTCCTTCCAACCCCCGCATTCACCATCCCTTCTCATCATCATCTCATATCTGTATCTGCACTGCATCCATAGACCAGCATGGTACGTATCAAGCCTCACTGTCGACCTCCACCTCGCGTGTTCCCCTTCCCGCTCTGGCATCCCATCGCGTCCCGTCGCGCGTCGCTGACGTCCAGAACCCGCTTCTCGCGGCGGCCAACGCGGCCAACAACAATGCCGACGACGACAAGCTCTCCGACTATGTCCCCGACTCGCGCGACCTCTCCATGTCAAGGGCGGTAAGTGGAGCCAGGGGCGGATGGGAGACGCGATCCACCCGGACGCGTCGTTGGAGCGACCGTGGTGCCGGCTCTTTGCATTTTTCGAGCCGGCACCCTTGAGACTCAGATTCCCACCCCGCTTGGAGCATGTCTTCCACGCGCTAACGCCCAGGCATCGGCGACGGGCTCTGACAGCCATCACATCAATACGCGCCCCCAGACGCCTGAGCCCGAGGACGGCGAGGACGAGCTTCCCTCAGACGAGGAGATGGACGAGGATGCGCTCATGGGCGGTACCGTTAGTTTACTCATCTAGTTCTGAACTGACGCGTCGCAGGGAGAAACGCCGTCGGCCAAGCGCCGTGCAGACGCGGCAGCGAAGAGCAAGGCGGCGCGTGACGCGCGCAAAGCGCAGCTCGGGGAGATCAGCAAAAAGCGCGGCGCCATCGAGGAAGCAAAGGTATGCCGCTTTGTATGGCTGTGCTGACCCCAAGCTCGCAGACTCGATGAAGCGCTTCAACTACCTCCTCGGGCAAACCGAGCTCTTCCAGCACTTTATTGATCTCAAGGTGAGCTAGGCCGCGCCAACGAGCTGACAACAGCGCCAACGAGAGCCCGAGTTTGCAAAGATGTTGGATGAACAGCTTGCCGCGTCTAAATCCAAGGGCAAAAAGTCTGCGTACGTGGGAACGTTGTGCCTGGCTGACAACAGCGACAACCGTCATCGCAAATCGGAGAAGGAAGAGGACGAGGAGCTGCTCAAGGATGAGGAGGGTGGCGACGATGAGGCGTATGTGTTTGAGGAGAGCCCGTCATGTAAGTTGCGCAAGCGGGGATGGGCGCTGACAAGCAGATGTGAAGGGCGGCAAAATGCGTGATTACCAGGTGCAAGGCCTGAATTGGATGGTTTCACTGCACCACAACGGCATCAACGGTATCCTGGCGGACGAAATGGTGTGTGCGACAAAGTCTTCACCATACTGACGTCAGGGTCTCGGAAAGACACTACAGACAATCTCCTTCCTCGGCTACCTCAAGTTCCACCGTGGCATTCATGGGCCCCACCTCATTGTCGTGCCAAAGTCGACGCTCAACAACTGGGCGCGTGAGGTCGAGAAATGGGTTCCTGGATTCCGGACGTTGGTGCTCCAGGGAACAAAGGAAGAGCGTGCCGAGCTCATCTCGACCAAGATCCTCACTCAGCAGTTTGATGTCCTCATCACGTCGTACGAGATGTGCTTGCGCGAGAAGTCAACGCTCAAGAAGTTCAGCTGGGAGTACATTATCATTGACGAGGCCCACCGTATCAAGAATGTGGACTCGCTTCTGTCTCAGATCATTCGCACCTTCACTTCGCGTGGACGTCTCTTGATTACTGGCACTCCCTTGCAGAACAACCTGCAAGAGCTGTGGGCGCTGCTCAACTTTATCCTCCCTGATGTCTTCTCCTCAAGCGAAGACTTTGACGAGTGGTTCAAGTCCAAGGAGGGCGACGAACCAGACGCCATTGTCAAGCAGCTTCACAAGGTGCTGCGCCCCTTCCTTCTGCGTCGTGTCAAGGCGGACGTGGAGCACTCGCTCCTGCCCAAGAAGGAGATCAACCTCTACGTCGGCATGACCGAGATGCAGCGCAAATGGTACCGCATGCTCCTAGAGAAGGACATTGACGCGGTCAACGGCGCCTCGGGGAAGAAGGAGGGCAAGACTCGTCTGCTCAACATTGTCATGCAGTTGAGAAAGTGCTGCAACCACCCGTACCGTGAGTAAATCGGAGTCGCCTTTGACATACACTGATGACAGTGTTCGATGGCGCCGAGCCCGGGCCGCCTTTCACCACCGACGAGCACCTGGTCGACAATGCAGGCAAGATGGTCATTCTTGACAAGCTACTCAAGTCCATGAAGGCCAAGGGTTCCCGCGTCCTTATATTCTCCCAGATGAGCCGTGTCCTTGATATTCTTGAGGACTACTGCCAGTTCCGTGGCTTCGAATACTGTCGTATCGACGGTAACACCGCCCACGAGGACCGTATCAACCAGATCGACGCGTACAACGAGCCCGGCAGCGAAAAGTTCATCTTCCTCCTCACTACCCGTGCCGGTGGTCTTGGCATCAACCTCGTCACCGCAGACATTGTCGTCCTCTTTGACAGTGACTGGAACCCCCAGGCGGATCTGCAGGCTATGGACCGTGCGCACCGTATCGGCCAGACGAAGCAGGTGTATGTCTTCCGCTTCATCACGCAAGATGCCGTCGAGGAACGCATTCTGGAGCGTGCTACTCAAAAGTTAAAGCTCGACCAGCTGGTCATCCAGGAGGGCCGCGCGCAGCAGAACCAGAAGGGTGAGTCAATTACATTCTGAATTCTTCTGACATACAGTCGGCTCCAACAAGGACGAACTTCTGGATATGATCCAGCACGGCGCGGAGAGGATTATCAACAGCTCTACGAGCATGATGGTCGACGAGGACATTGAAGAGATTATCCGCAAGGGCGAGGACAAGACCAAGGAGCTCAACTCGAAGTATGCCGGCCTCGATCTTGACGCGCTCAACAACTTCCGTTCCGAGTCTCTCATCAACCAGTGGGAGGGCGAGGACTTTGCCGCCAAGCGCCGCAACATGATCTGGATCGAGCCCGCCAAGCGTGAGCGCAAGCCGGGCAACTACTCGATCGACCAGTACTACCGCGACAACATGAAGGTCTCGGCTCCCAAGTCGGACAAGCCCAAGATCCCCCGCCCGCCAAAGCAGGTGCACATCAACGATTTCCAGTTCTTCCCGCCGCGCCTTGCGGAACTGCAGAACCGGGAATACGATGCGCATCTCAAGGCCCAGAACTATGTCGTCCCGGCTCGCGACCTCGAGGAGGGCGAGACCACAGAAGACATGGAGGCGTGGCGCGCCGAGGAGCAGGCGCGCATCGACAAGGGTGAGTTAGTACACTGCAGTTAAAACTAACTCTCAGCGGAGCCGCTTACCGAGGACGAGGTGGCGGAGAAGGAGCAGCTGGCCGAGGACGGTTTTGGTGACTGGCAGCGCCGCCACTTCCACGCCTTTATCAAGGCGATGGAGCGGTATGGCCGTGACCAGCTCGACCTGGCTGTCAAGGAGGTTGCCGACAAGGAAGAGGACGAGGTCCGCGCCTATGCCAAGGTGTTCTTTGAGCGCTACGCGGAGATCAAGGGTGGGTACAAACCGCGGCTCCCGCATCTGACCTCAGACGGCGACAAGTACATGGACCGCATCAAGTCGGGCGAGGAGAAGATCCGCGAGCAGGGCGAAAAGATCACGGCCCTGCACAAAAAGGTCAAGGGGTACAACCACCCGATGCAGGAGCTCAAGATCCAGTACGGGCAGAACAAGGGCAAGTCGTACTCTGACGAGGAGGACCGGTTCCTGCTCGTGCGGATGCACCACCACGGCATTGACCGCGACGACTGCTACGAGCTCATCAAGCGCGACATTGGCGAGTGGCCGCTTTTCCGCTTTGACTGGTTTTTCAAGAGCCGCACGCCCGAGGAGCTGCGCCGCCGCGGCGCAACGCTCCTGCTGTGTATCATGAAGGACGCAAAGGACGAGGAGGACAAGAAGCCGGCAAAGGGCGGCAAGAAGCGCCAGTTTGACGACCTCAAGTCGGGTGCCGCCTCGCGCGACACCACCCCAAGCGCTGCAGGGGACAAGAAACGTGAGCTAGCTGACGCTCCGTAAGCTGACAATGCAGCGAAGAAGGCAAAGAAATAGACTGCCAACACGAGTTAGTAGACCGCGAGGTCATGTTTTCCTTAGGCCTGTATTGTAGAGTTCTTGTCGTATGCAGCGTGTTATGAAAACCAGAGGCTCAGAGGCCCGGCAGGTGGCAGCCAGATGTATACTATTGTCGTGATGGCATGAAGCCCAGACGTGCATACTGTATAGTGTATAGACGACATGAGGCCAAGGAGAAGGAAACGTCATGAAAGTGGTATTGTGGTGCAGTGCGACGGCCAAGCGCATCGGCACGCTGTGTACATGTGGAATTGGAATTGTGCGGAGGGACAGGGGACGGGGAAAAATGCGGGGTGCTGCGGCGGCATTACATGGGTCTGCTGTGAAGAGGTTGGGTGCGCTAGTGGTAGACAAGAGACAGCGGGTATGAGGGCGGTTGGACAAGAGCAGAAGCAAAAAGGAAAAAAGAAATGGTGACACGAGCGGGACGAATGGTAATTGAAAACGAGGCGGTATAGCTCCAAAGTGGTGGTATCTTAATGCGTGAGCGTCTCGCAGCGGTCGACAATGGTCTGGTAGATAAACTTGAACGACCATACCGAGCCCCGAAGACGCTTGATGCTGAGCAAATAGAGTCCGTTGAGATTCTTGATGCGACACAGCTCGACAACAAACTTGACTTCGTCGCCATTGTCAATCGAGTGTTCGCCATACAGCGGGGAGATCTCGCCGCCCTCGGTAGTGGCCGGGTGCGCGAGGATGTCGCTATCGCTGCGGGGGATGGAGCCGTGACCCGAGTACGAGCTGCCGCGGCGCAAAAGCATGTCCTTCAGGCCGGCGATGCCGCCAGCATGAGCCACGGAGGGAGAGCGGCCATCTGCACCCGATGACTTGTGGACCGACGTCGACGAGCCCATCGCAGCCATGCGTGCAAATGGTCCAGTGGAAAGACCGGTGGTGGGTCCAGCTTTACGACGACGCACACGAGTGCAGCGGAAGCGGAACTCGGCCTCCTCCTTGATCTCAATGCCCATGGTCTGGAGGACACGGCGAGCCTCGGCCATGATCTCCTGCGGCGACTGAGAACTAAGGGCCGACTGATCAACAAGGCCGGTGTGCAGACGCAGCTTGCCCTCATCGCCTCGAGGGATAGGCGAAGTCGGGGTAAGCGGTGAGGATGGCGTAATAGGCGACGAGCTGCCCTTGGCCTTGGACGGCGTGACACGCTGCGACTTTGACCGCGTTGGGATGCCGGACCGCTCTGGGGTGGACAGTTTCCCAGTGTCCACAGTCGGCTGGGGTTCGACGTTGGCTTTGCTGCTAGCCGGCGCAAGAGGCTGACGGGTGAATTCCGGCCCGGTCTTCACCTTGACTGAAGCCTTCTCCTTTGGCTCCGGAGTAGGTTCCTCCTGGATGACAATGATCGGGCTAGTGTCCACAGTTTGGGCGACACTGCTGGTCTCCGAGACGGCCGCGTGATCCATCGACATGCGGGGACGCGAGGTAGTCTGAACAGTGCGTTCTGTGCCCACATTGCTGACCGTGCCAGAGTCGGCGCGGATTCCGGCGTGGATAGTTGTGAGCGAGTCCTTGGCGGACTTGCGGCGGAACCAGTCCATGACACGCTTGGCGGTGCTCGTAGTTGCCGGGCGAGCAGACTCGTCGCGGTCGACGGTGACAAAGGAAGGCGCACCCTGGCTCTGCTGGTCGTGCGGGCGGATACCCTGGGGACCGACGACGACCGGCGGAGCGATGGAGGACGTCGTGGAGGCACCGTCCGGGGTAGCAGTGCGGCTTGACAGGAGGTTGAGCGTCTTGCGACGCGTCTTCTTCGCGTCCGCTCCCGGGCTCTGGCTGACGCTCCCCTGTGTCGCGGTCGGTTGATACATTGACTGGGTCTTGCTGTGCTTGGACACGGGAATGTAGCTGGACCGAGGAAGAGACACATCCGATGGATTCGACTGACCAAGCAGCTTGGCAAGCCCAAACTTGTCGAGGGACATGCCCTTGCGGGTTCGGCTCGCACGTTTGGCAGCGGTACTCGGGCCACGCGATGGCGGAAGAAGAGGAGAGTCGGGCAATGTCGACGACGCCTGTTGCTGTGGAGTGGCAGCTCCCGGGGGGAGAGAGGCGCGGTGCGATGACCGGTAAGAGGAGCGGGCACGAGGCGTCTGGTCCGTCTGGGGAAGGCGTGATGTAGCCGACTTGGGAGTAGAAATGGGAGTGGAAACTGCGGGCTCGCTGGTGCTCTCGGGCTCGTCGCGCTTGCGGCTCGCGCTCTGCGGTGTTGACGGCAGGGGAGGAGTAGGAGGACGGGAAGCCACGGCCGACGCAGTCGTCGGTTCAGAGGCCACAGGGACAACCTCCTTTGGCGGCTCAGACGCCGGCATTTCAGCCTTCTCAGACTTCTCCGACGCTTCCATGTCGGAAGCAGACTCGATTTCCGTGTCTCCGGCCTGCGGGACGTTCAAATTGTTGCGAGGCGGAGTAGCGGGCGATGGCGTGTCGCGGGCGTCTTCCTTCGAGTTTGCGCTTCCGAGATCCGGGCGAACCTGCTCCCATGACATCTCTCCATCGTACTCGACCTGGATCGTGTGACGGTTCTTGTTGGCCGACATGGGTGCCTTTGACCGCGGCGTGGGCGTGTCGAGCTCTGTCGAGTCGGAAGGACGCTTGACAGAGCTGTTGCGAGTCGGGGTCTGCTGACCCGAGGGCGGCTCTGTTGTTGACACAACGGGCAGCGTTGCGTTCCGCTCCATCTCCGGAGGGCGAGCGTGTGCCGAGTGTTCAGAGACAGACGGGTACAGACCCGCGTTGTTGAGGTGCTCGGGCACGGTGATGGTCCCCGGGAGCGCGCTGCGGTGACGGTGGTCCTTGACGCGGCGCTGCTGGTCGGCTGAGCTGAGAGTCATCCCGGCACTCGTGCTCTGGCTGCGCTGAAGGGCCTTGACAAGCTTGGCCTCCTGCTGAAGACGTCTACGAGTAGCCAGGTCCCGCTTGGCCTGCTGGCTTTTGCGTATCATATTGTCAGCGAATATGAGCTCATGCTCGTTGACTGAGCGCTCGAACAGCGCGTGGTGCGGCTCCAGCCATGGGTGCTCCTCGATCATGGCAATCGTTCCACGGTCCTGGGGATTCGGGACAAGCATGACCAGTAGCAAGTGCTTGGCAACCTCAGACATGTGGTCGGGGAAGTTGAGGGGGGTGCTCATGATGTACTTGTAGAGCAGGTTGATGTTGTCGCCATCAGGATTTGCGGGGTCGTCATCATAGGGAAGGTAGCCTGAGAGCATGGCGTAGAGAATAACGCCGCACGACCAGACATCAACAGCGGTGCCGACGTAGAGCCCTTCTGTAACGACCAGCTCCGGCGCCGCGTAGCAGGGCGAACCGCAGCTCGTGGACATGAGGTCATCCTCGTCACGCTCAAAACGGTTGGCAAAACCAAAGTCGGTGATGATAATGTTGCGGTGCTTATCGAGCAGGAGGTTCTCCAGCTTCAAGTCGCGGTGAACAATGTGCTTCTGGTGCAGGTAGTCGACACCGGAGATGAGCTGCGCGAACAGCCGCGATGCGTCCTTCTCCTTGAGGTATCGATTGGCGAGAATATAATCGAAGAGCTCGCCACCTGCCACCATCAGCTTGGGCCCAAACATCAACACGCTCCACGACCAACTCACCGCCTGCAAACTCGAGCACGATGCCAATGTACTTTGCCGTATCAATGACGTCGAGCATACGCACAATGTTGGGGTGCTTCAGTTGCTGTGCTGTCAGCGTGTGTGTCGCCACTTGAGAAGTATAAACAAAGATGGACCCACCCTCAAGACTTCAATCTCCCGCTCCACCTTGTTTGCGCGCTGCTCATCCTCTAAGGTCCCCCTTCGGATGAGCTTGATCGCCACCTCGACACCATAATCGCTGTGAACGCCGAGCTTGACCTTGCCAAACTCTCCTTCCCCGAGCGTCTGAAGCAGAATGTAGTGGCCCAGCGCGATCATCGGTCGTGTTGGGTGGGCCTGTTTGAACGCGTGGACGGAGGGATGAAGGACGTATTCGTCAGAGAGATATTCAGCTTTCGGGGGAGACGCCTGGACAAGAGCAGACGGGTTGTGCGATTGACGTTTCCGCGCCTGAGCAGATGCCGTGGCCGCTGCAGCTGCAGCCTGCGCCGAGTGGGAGTGAGAGGATGCCTGTGCGGTGGACATTGATGCTGTTGCTTCTGGGAGGGGAAGGGGCATTGAAGGGGCAAGTGTTGCTCGATGCTGGTGGTGCTGGTACGAGGGCCTCGCCGCCCCCGCTGCTGCAGAAGTCGTTGATGCAGAACTGGGGCCCTGGTGTGGCAAGCAAGATCCGAACTCGTCGATGATAGTCTGGTATGCAGAAGTGCGGGAGGTTCCTGGCCGCGATGAAGAAACCGATGCCCGCGTGGTGGAAGCAGTGGATGGGCGCGAGTGCTGTGATGCTGCAACGACAGGAGCAAGCGGCGAGGGGTATCTAGCTGTCGGCTCGTCGATGGACTTGCGCGCAGATGGAGGCGCAAACGGGTCGGACGCAGACATGGAATAGGAGAGAACTGAAGTCATGAGGGGTGTGGATGGTGGCAATCGCGCACGCTGGCAGGAGGAGGGCGGCCGGAGAGGGGGTGAGGCCGGGCAGGAGGCGTAGACGGGTGACCACGGGGGCAGTCCACGAGGGGGATGGATGGAGTGAGTGTGCACAGCGCACTGGCAGCCAAAAAGGAGCGAGACACCTGCCTGCTGGGTTCAAGTCGCGGGGGGGAGCCAGGAAGCTATCAGAACAGGGCTGAAGAGGCGCACAATGGACGCGACGGTTCGGCTACAGTGTGACGTGCAGGGTCACTCTTGCGCAACAAGGGAATGTTCGTCCAAGAAATCGACCGCGGTGGATGCTCGGCGGTGGCGGGGCCCTTGCCAAATGGTTAGAGTACTTTGACCTCTGCACAGAAGAGCACAAAAGGAAAAAAAAAGAGGGGTTCGGGGGTGACAGTGCAATGGCGTCGTGGGGAGGTAACGATGGCGGTGGGGTATGATGAAATGGCAAGACAGCGTCAGAAGCCAGGAGTGGGGAAAGAGGATAAGGGGGTGGAAGAGGCGAAGAGGGTCGAGCGACGGGCACGGCAAAAGGATCGACAGTCGATGTCAGCACATTCGATGAGACAAGAGGAGAAGAGAGGGGAGAAGCAAGAGTCCAGTGGGGAGACAACGAAGGAGGGAGAGAGGAATTGGAGGGGAGATATTATGGAGAGGGAGCGAGCGTGTTGTGTTGTGTGTAGATGATGTGTGTACAAGTGGAGTGGGACGCGGAAGAGAGATGGACAGGCAGAGAGACACGGTCCGGCAAGGACGAGTTGTCTGTCCAGCGCGCGTCGAGGATCGAGGAATGGGATGGGATAGGATGGGACTCGATGGTAATGCTCTCGACAACTCGTACTGCCGTATGCTGTCGCGGGCAGAGCGTGGATGTGGGCGGGAGAGTGCGGGGAACGCGCCTCGTCCTCTTGCTGTCGAGAACAGATGAGAGCTCGAGAGCCCGAGGCTAAGGGGAGGAGTAAAAACTGGCCTCAGGGTTGTAGGGAACGCCCCCGACCCCGACCCCGACCGGCAGAGGCGTGCGTCTAGTGTCCGCTGCAAAATGTCCATCGATGGCATACGCGCGCGTGTCTCACGTGTGCTCTCGGGGTGGAAACGACACCAAAAGGCCAAAAGGGAGTACAGAGTACGCTATTGCAAGCCAGCCACGCCACCCAAAACCCTCCTGGCCATCCCTGGCGCTCCTGGCTCCTGGCGTCTTGCCGGTTCAGGCTCCATGAGCCGTGAGCCGTGACCCGGAGGTATAAGCCACACACGGTACTCTCGCTACTCTAGGGACCCTGCACCGAGGCCACGATCATGCAAGCTGCGCACCCAAGGCAGGCCAGTTCTTCTAGTCCTTTGACTGGAAGGGTCGCTGTTGGGGTCCGGACTGTTTGGGCGGGTGGTCCGGGATCCGGGTACACGCGAAGGTGTGTCTGGCAGCGTGCAGTGTAACGTACAGGGCAGACAAGGGTGCAAAGGGTTCCGTGTGGCCGCGTGCACAAAGGCCTACAAACGGAGAAAAGCGAGCACCAAGGACCATCGCGGACGAGAAGGGGTAAAGTACGAGGGGAAGGGGAAGCCGGAAAGATGCGTGTCTTACTCACAAACTCTGTAGATCCTTTGCCGGTTCGTAGTCCCCCTGTCTGACAGCTGACAGACAGCAACGGGAGGGGCGGGGTGAAATGCTCGTGAAAGACGCAGCTCGACGAGACGAGGCGATGGGATCGAGTGAG
The DNA here is from genome assembly GCA_001599015.1 of Apiotrichum domesticum. Taxonomy (NCBI): domain Eukaryota; kingdom Fungi; phylum Basidiomycota; class Tremellomycetes; order Trichosporonales; family Trichosporonaceae; genus Apiotrichum; species Apiotrichum domesticum. The sequence goes on from BCFW01000008.1 coordinate 424,496, forward strand.
GCGCTTGGAGGCGTCGCGCCGGAGCGGTACGCGGCTTGGAGGCGTCGTTCGGAAAGCGGACCGTGCGAGCGCCGGCCACTGGCGGCTGAGCAGAGGCGAGCAAAGGAAGAAGGAAAGCTGTCGATGCAAGCGCGGAGTAGAATGGCAGAGAAAGAGGAGCAAAAGAGTGGGGAGGGGAGTGAAGCAGGGAGGATGAAGGTGCCGGGTTGAGGATTGAGGATCAAGGACTTGACCCAGACCTGAAAGGGATTCCGGCGCCGCAGGTAAGGGACCCCACAATAAATGCCACCACGGGCACGAGTGCGGTCGAGCCGGGGCTCAGGATGCACAGAGAATGGGTGTGCAGATGGGGAATGGTCCAGTCCACTGCGTGCACAGAGCTCGGAGCTTGCGGCTTACGCACCAAACAGGTGTGTGGTGTGGTGTTGGTCGAAAAGGGGATGTAGCGTAAGGGATCCTCTGACCGTGCGCAATGACACACGGTGCTGCTTGGCTGTAACGATGCAATGCAATGCAAAAATGCAGATGGCGGCGACGGTTGGAATGCCGATGACGATGCGGGGCGGAGTGCGAGGAGACTGGCCGAGAATGGCAATGGGGGAGCAAGAAGGGTGAGGCGATGAGTTACCGGAGAAGGGAAGAGTTGAGTAAAGAGGGACCTCGAGGAGAGGGGGTGATGATGATGATGATGATGTGAGGCCGCGATATGAAGAAGGGGAGTGACTATTGCTGCTGCTGATGATGATGAGAGGGCTAAGAGAGAAGCAGCAGAAGCAGAAGGGGGAGGGAGAGGGCGTGTTGCAGACGAAGAGGCGATTGTTTGTTCAATTGGGTGCAGTCAAGAAATGAAACATTATACAGCCAGGCGGGAAGCGTTTCTTCTGGCTCAGAGCAATTCACACTCGTCCTCTGTCTCGGTCTCTGACTCTGCATTTCCTTGTCTCTAGAGCTATGCATCCTTAGGACGACGCAAACTTTGGTTTCAATGTCAGTTGCCAGTGTTTGGATGTTTGGGTCTCTCCCTCTGGAAAGGCACAGAAAAGCTCAACAACACTGGCCAAGAGAGTGCACTAAGAAGAGGTCAACAACAACACGACAGCTACAGCATGCTGTACAGGACAGGGGCCGTAAACGCAGAGAGAGAAAGGAGGTTGCCGTTTCTCAGGCACATCAACCGTAAAAAATAAATAGAGAGAAAAAAAGAAAAAAAGAAAAAAAAAAAATCACGAAGGAGAGGGGAGAGAGGCACGACAAGAAGAAAAAAACAATGAAAAATCCTCGAAAAGGAGCCCAAGTTTAAAAGGTAATAAATAATAATAATAATCACCCTTCGCAATCGAAGCTCATTTCATACAGCTCTAATATCTCTGATAACCCTTTTGGCCATTAGCTTCGTACTCCCCTTTCATTAGAACAAAGCAGGCACGAATCTCCTAAAATCCCAAGCTCCAAGGTTATCAACAATCACAACTGAACTGGACCCTGGCATGTGTGTTGACGACCTCTTGGCCTCTTGAACGTGTTTGTTGCGCGTTGCCCATCTGCGCGCACCCACCGGCCACTGGTGAGCAGGTGAACAACCAGGCCAGTGCCCGTGTTGCGCGTTGTTTTGTTTGTCCTCGCGTCTGTGCTTTGGGGGTTTGTTTGTTTTGCATACCCCGCAATCGCAGACAAATGAGTGGCGCCACTCTGTCCTTTGGAAGCCCTGGTGTACTCCGCAGGTGCACAATCGAGCCACTGGTAACCATGACCATGGCGATGAGCGACAAGAGCCTCGCAAGTGTAGATGGATCATAAGACAAGAAGCGGACGACATGGGCGTTACGCAAGAGGACGAAACGAGCAATTCCGTCGAAGGAATGATGACTGCACAATTACTCTATGCAGTGTCAGCAGCGCCTCTGTGTAGGCCGTCACTGTGGTAATGGTGACTGGTGGTGACCAGCTGGCCCTAGGGCTCGAGTGCCCTGGCTAGCCCTGCTGCAACTCGATGGGGATGTCACCGAGGCGGGACCTGGTGTGAACGCCGTGTGCCGGACAGCAGGTGGTCACTGGATCACTGGGGATACGTCGCTGAATCGCTGGCCAAGAGCGGTCACAGAGTCACGACGGCAGCTCGTATGTACGCTCGTAACGTGCAGCGTAACGTCCACCCTACACAATTGCGCGTGTGCCATAAAATTACCCATCATCTGTCGCTGTTGCAGTACAGTACGCCCAGGTCCATTCCACAGCGACAAAGCCGACGGACATCCAGCAATCTAGACAGCCACTGCCGCGGCGATGTCACCACTCGCCACTGCAATTACTACCATACTATTACGATGGAGGACGCAGGCCAGGGTGGGTGGCCAGCAGGATGCACAACACACCAACTCGGTTCTGCAATTGTGCACGCGTAGACTGTCCGAGGCTGCGAGGCTGCTGATCTGCTGACCGAACGCTCACGCGTCGCCTAGAGCTCACAGGCTTACAGAATTACAGAATTACACAAAGTGTTCCAGCTCCGACACAATGGTGGATGGATCGTCTGCGTCGCGCGTCGTCATCTTCCCGCCCTCGGCTGGAGGGCCAGGCGGTGCGCAGCACTCCCGGCAGCGGCCGACAGGGTGGATTGCAGCGAGAACAATAGCCCCATAGCCCCCACAAGACGTCAGAGCCGTTACTGTCACGCCGCTCGCATTGCAACCACCGTGACACCCCCAGCTGGCCAGCTGGACACTCACTCGCCGTGTTTGCAGTTCTGAATTACTGAACGTCGCACATCCGCCGGCATCGGCCTGGCCGACAGTGCAACAGTCACCGGGATAGAATTTGGACCCGTGTATCCTCAGCGCGTCGAGGCCAAGTTCGCGGGGGTTTAGACTCCCAGACCCCAGGACCCACTTCGCGCTTTGTGGTGTTGCACGATCGCGGCACGTACCCGGATTGTGGTCTCGTAAGACCCGGAACTTCGGAGTTGCTCGGCTCCGCGGGGCCTGGGGGCTGGAGGCATCGCAGTGAGACTCACCGCGCTCCGCGTTCCAGCCTGCGGTATCGAGGCAACGAATATTCCCCGGTCGGCCATCTGTCGCCCCCCTGAGAGCATGCGAGTTCTGGTAGTGGGCCACCAACTATTCTTGCTGTTGGGTGGCCCCAGGCTGCGGACTGTCGACGGTGCCCTTCCCCTCCCCTCTACTCTACCTCGTCTTTTCTCCGCCCGGCCCGGCCCGCCGTGACGATCGCGCTCGTCGCGATCAGGGACGGGAATCGGGAGATTGTGTGCCTGTCTGTCAAGTTGCATGTCTGTCGTGCCCCGCTCGTGCGAGTCAACCAGTAGTCGTGCCAGTCATCAAAGCAAGAGCTCGGATGAGGCGCGACGGGCTCGACGCTTTGCGTCGCTTATAGTGCAATGGGTGGTGCATGTGGTGTCGTATTGATGGACATTTATATCCATGCCGCATCTCTATTCAATCTATCTGAATCCATATCGTGGTTGAATTGCGCAATTGTGTGGAGTCTATCAGTAGAGTTGAATCTGTCGCGTGTGTCGTGTTTCATCGTCGATCGTCGATCAGTCTGGCCATCATCCACTGTGCACTGTGTGAGCATGTGAACATGTGCAGATTGTGCGAATTGTGATATTGTGCAAGTCTGTGATCTGTGCAAAAATGCAACAGGTGTGGCGGGGACAGTGCCACTTGTTCCAACGACGATACCGTTGAAGCGTAGCGATGCCCCGCCTCCCTATCAGTCTCCCCTAGTTCCCCCAGCTCCGCCGCTTCCAGTCCGCCCCATGTCTCGAGAGGCCTCGGTGTCGACATGACATTCTGGGCCAGCAGTGAGGCATTCGCAGGATCGTGGGTTCGCCAGGTCGATGGGATTCTGGTACACAGACTACCCGGAAGCTCGGCCAAGCGGTCAAGATGCAGATCCGCAGAGACGCTGACCGTCCTGGATCCTGGCCATGCGTCACTATAGCTGTATCCCTACTCTCCGAGCACGAGGTATCCCATGAACCCCGCTGGCCGCTCGTCAATCACCCAGGCCAGGGGTACCGGCACGGCGGTGGCGTTTCCGTCCCCGAGCCCCGGTGGCGGTGGCGCGGGACTGGGCGCCTTGCGCGCCTTGCGTCGGTGGATGTACCGTCCGGTTCTCGCGGTACTGGCGCCTCGCGATGCTGGCCCCTCGTAGCGAGGTGTGCTGACGAAATGAGGCTGTTTCTGATTCCAAGCTGATCACGACATGTGGTCGCTACGCGTGGGTATCCTGGATATTGGTAGTCAGCTTTGAGAGCCACATCCCAGACGGTGCCATGTTCTGGCCACGATTAGATAGTGAGCTCATGGAGCCTATAGAGCCTGAGCACTTGATATGCGGTACAGATCCTGATATCTCATGCTTTCAAGTGTTTTGCTTCTCGTGTTGGTCAAAAGAGTTTGGATCGGGACTCACAGCTGACAGGTTGCTGCAGGTCGTCGTTATCGTTCAGGTGGTATACACTTGGGGGCTTCTCATATCGATGAACTGGCCTGCACCTGATGCCACGCACTTTTCATGCTCCCAGCACGCTGTTGATTGGGGAGCTTATATAAAGTCTTGCCTCAAGCTGGCGTCCATGACGGATGACATCGTTGGCCCTTTCGCTTCCACATCGCGTCCAGGCAAAGAGAACCAGAACAAGAACAAGAAGACATCAAGACACACCCACTCTCAACACCACAATACAAATGACAGACGACGACCCCCTGAGCGCCGGCGCGCTCCTCGCCTCCCCGCCCTCAACACTCACCCCCGCAGTCCTCTCGCGCTCCATCCCCGCCCTTCCCCCCGCAGCACAGGTGCTGGTGTGCGCCAACCTCGTGCTCGCAGGGCGCGTCATTGACCAGCGGGCGCTGCGGTCCATCGTCGAGCTCGGTCTAGCCGGAGGAGAGGAGGAGGCAGCTCTGCTCGAAGGCGATGTGCGGGCGCGCCTCCTCGAGCGGGGGAGTAAATCCCCGCTCGTACGGCCGCAAACATCGAAATCAAAATCAATATCGCCGCTAGGGACATGGGAGGGATGGAGCGCACAAGACGTGTGTGCCCAAGTGGACAGTATCGCGGAGAGCGATGCGCCCCGCCGCGCGCTTATTGCCGGCCTTGCCGTGCTCCATGGTGCGCGGCGGCGGCTGGACACTTTCGATGCGTTCTACCCCCCGACCGAGGAGGCGGCGGCACCGGCCCCGGCCCCGGCACCAGTGGACGATATGGAGGTGGATCTCGACGACGACCCGTGGGCGGACGGGGGGAGTGAAGAGGGAAATGATGTGCCGCCCATACTGGACGACCCGTGGGCCGAGGACGGAGTGTACGAGTCCGTTCCGGTGGCAGTGCCGAAACCCGCGCTTCCCGAGAGGAGGGAGCCGCCGCCGATAGACGCCGCGACGTTTGTTCTCGAGTCGCTTGTCCTCTCCGCACTGTACTTTGCCACAGGGACGCACCTCTCCGCGCTGCGGATCACGGCGCAGCGGCACTCGGAGGAGCTGTGGCCGTTCCGCACCGCGCTCATCGAGGCTGTTCCCGGATGGGTGTCCCCTGGCGACGAAGACTTTCTCCCGCTGCTCCTCGCAGAAGGAGACGAGGAGGAGGGGCCGTGGCCGCGCGGAAAAGTGGAACTCCTGGACTCGTCGCTTCTCGGCCTCGTCGCCCCGCAGTACGGCATTCCCTCGCTGCGGCCCCAGTCGGAGGACCTCTTCCCGGCCCAGCAGAACGCGCCGCTCACGAGTGAAGCCATCTCGCAGTGGTACATCTCCCACGTACTTGCGCTGGACGACCTCGGGCTGCTGGACGCCCAGCTCGCGTGGGTGCAGCACGGGACCGCGCTCGGCGTGGGTGGCCTCGACGCGATCGGCGAGGAGCTCAGCCTCCTCTCGCGGCTCATCTACGACGCGAGCCTCACTCCCGAGCAGCTCGAGCAGTGGTCTCTCAAAAAGTGGCGCGACGCGTCCGAGGAAGAGATTGTGCGCGCATACCTATCCAACGCGACACAGGACAGCGTCGTCACCGACCTCCGCAGACACGTCATGCCGTACCTGTACGTCCTGGAGGCGCGCGCCGAGCGCTCCGGGAATGCGGACCCGGATCTCGTCCCCCGCATGCTCCACGGCGCGATCCTCGACCTCCCCCTCTCATTAGCCATGTCCTGCTTTGAGGCTTCCAAGGCCACCCTTCCTGTTTCAGCCCGCCTCATCAAGGACGACAAGACAGTAGCGCGCCTTGCTCTCGCCGTTCTCTACGGCAGCGACGCGCAGGACGCGTGGTCCTCCTTTTCGGCCATCTTCGAGTGCCTCCCGGTCTGGGATGTGTCTGGCGGTGACGCAGATACCGATCGCGAGGCGACTGAAACGACTCTGGAATCAATCGCCGACTTTGTCCGCCCAACAGCATCCAGTGAAGGCGCACACTCTGCCCGCGACCTGTTCATGTTCTTCAAGCCTCTCCCATTTGCGTCCCTCTCGCGTGCGCTGGACATTCTCGACGTCCACCTCGAGTCAGGCGAGATTCTCTCCCGCTACGGCGTGCGCGTCTATCTCCGCACGCTCCTCCAGTCGGCTCGTAAACGCGACGAGCAGGTAACTCTCGCAGAACAGATGGTGCGCCGCGGGAATGCGCGCGGCGATGAGCGCCGCTGGATCGGCCTGTGGGAGGACATGTGCCGCCTCCAGGGCGGGAACGACGCGCTCCTCCGCGGCGCGTTTGGCATGCTCTCAAAAGAGGAGATGATGCGTATCTTCCTCGGCGGCCTCCTCTCTTCTGGTTGTGAGTGGAAAATGATACAATGTGACCCCTGGTGCTGACAGCAGTCTTCCCCGTCGCTAAGAAGGTCATCCGGCGCCTCGAGCCCGAGGGATACTTTACCCCGCAGGATCTCGAAAAGGCGGTGCTCACGACGTCCAACGAGTTTTACATGCGTGCCGAGACGGGCAACATCCACACGGGCGACATGAAGCTCGCGTACGAGTGGTGAGATTTGAAACTATCCCGCCGCAGTTCCGCACTGACATCAGCCTGTCGGTAGCGCCGCAGACGGACGCCATCCGTGCCGAACAGGACTTTATCCAGGCCACTTCGCGGATCACGTCCTTCCGCGCCCCGCAGCTCGCGAGCTTGACCCCCGCCGAGATCCGCCACACGCGCGACAAGCTCGACCTCGTGCGCCAGGTCCTCGCGACATCAGACGACGCGTACCGCCACCCGCCGATCATCCTCGAGCTCGCCGACAAGCTCGGATACCGGGGGGATACCGCCGCGCGCGCCGAGGTGCTCGCGATGATGTGCGATGCGGCCGTCGCCGCGGGCGAGTGGGGGATCGCCAAGGAGCGCGTCGACGAAATGGCCGCGATGGTCGAGCCGGACACGACGACGGAAGAGGAAAGCAGGAAGAGTAAAGAGAGCAGGGACGCGGCAAAGGTCCGCGCAGTAACGTACCGCGCCTCGCTTGCCCTAGGGGGGCAGGAGGCCTACCCGGACCTCGTGGGGCGGATGGCGCTCCTCGCCCAAGCTCTGGCCTTTGCCCCCGCCGCCCACGTACCCACCATCCTCCCGCAGTGGCAGCGCGTCCAGGACGCCGTCATTGCGTCTCCAGATGCGCTGCGCGCCCACGCCACCGCGGACGCAAAGCCGTCTACAACGCCAGTGGAGGAGCGTGTGCTTGGCTCGCGGACGGCGGCGCGCGCCGCAAACGCAGCCAACAGCGCGGCGAAATGGGGACTCGACAACCTCCGCTCATTCACAAACTCGCCCGCGCTCCCTGGTCTGCCTGCCATCGGCAAGGCCGCGATACCAGGCAGCTTTGTGCGCGGCCGGACCAGTGCCGAGATGAGCAGGCCAGACAGCCGGGGCAGCGTGCGGTCCCACCGCTCGCAGGGGTCTGTCGGCTCGCGGGGCTCGCTTGAGCGTTCGCGCGAGCGGGACGCCGCAGCGCTGTTTGACGACGAGGACGACGGCGTGCGTGCTGGCGCAAGGCGCGCACTCGTCAAGGGCGTCGGGTGGCTGCTTGGTGATGAGGGGCGGTAGTATCTCCTAGTGCATGCGTGTGGTCTAGTCTATGTAGGTATGCATATATGCTCGTCTATCTATTCTAGGCGGGCGGCCTCACCTGTCGTGTCAGTCTTGGCGTGCTGTCTCGTGCTGTCTCCTTCTGCGCCGCGCCTCTCGCGCCGCCTCGACTCTTGCCGCGCGCGCGGATTGCACACTTGATCGCGTGTCTTGCAGCGGACTCGACTCACCCGACGCGAGGACGCGGTACGCGTTTCCGCGCCACATGACCGTGTTCCCGACCATGGCGTACAGCCAGATCGGGAGCGCGAGGGCCTCGCGGGCCGCCCAGGCCGCGACGAACGCGAGCGTGCTCGTCGGCGGATGCGTGTGCCTGACATTCGTGGCGAGCGAGCGGCGCACATCCAGATCGACCGCAAGCCATGCGACCTGGTTGAGCAGCCACCACAACCAGGCGGGCATCCCCGTGAGGCGGTGCATTGCCCACGAAGAGTATACCCCTGCAAGAATACTCTCTGTCAGAGGCTCGAGCAGCGTCGCTGGCAGAGTCATCATTTTGCGCACGCGGATCCACCGCGCCCGCCGGTCAATGTACCCGTGCACGCTCATGGGGCCGAGAAAGTCGAGCGCGACATCGCCCTCCATTGCGTGCCTGAGCCCGAGCTCGTGCCAGAGCGCCAGGCCGAGCATGTTGTCTTCGGCCATAAAGGGGCCGAAACCGGCCAAGCCGCGGGGTGCGTCGGGCTGGGAGCGCAGGGTCGGGGACGGGGTGTGTAGCGAGGCAATGTTTGCGCGCGAGTACATGCACGACTTGCCGACTACGCACGACTCGATGGCGACATTGTTCTGCGGGTCAGCACTAGCCCAAAAAAGCTGATTACACCCACAATGCTGAGATACATCTTGGCGTGGGTCGAGTTGAGGTACGCCTGCTCGATGAGGCTGCCCCAGCTGCGCTGGTACACTACCGCAATGGGGACCTGGTGCACGAGGCCGACCTGGCCTTTTGTTGGGGGCGGGCGGTCGTCGCTGATGAGCAGCGCGTCCTCTTCGTCATGGCCTTTGCTCTCCACAAACGCGTCCACCATCCGCCCAAGGACGTGCTCGGTGACCGATATCGTCGCGTCCATGACCCACAGCAGGTCGTATTTCGCCTGGCGAAACGGCTCCATGAGATTGTTTACTTTGGGGTTGACTCCGACCTTTTTCGCGTCTCACATCAGTAAAGCTCTAGCACCAGTTGTCAACCCACTTATGATAACACGCGCGTCGACGTGGGGATACCGCTTCATGACCATCTCGACGACGGGGAGCGCCTCGTCCCCCGCGTCCTGCAGCGCAAAGATGACCTCGTACTTTGGATAGTCGAGGCGCATCACGCTCTCGAGCGTGTTGAACAGATTGTTGTCGAGACCGCACAGCGGCCGGATAATGCTCACGCCGGGGACGCTCGTGGCCGGCAGCTTGCGCAGCCGCGAGGCCGGCAGCGTGTGCGCGTACCGTTGTCGTCTGGGGTCAGCCTGGCAAATGTGGGGGGGAGAAACGCAGGCGACATCAGGCCAGTACTTCGGCCTCGCGTCGCGCAGTCTCCCACTTGCACTCACGCAACACGCCATCCGTTCAGACAAATCGCCCACACAACCGCATACAGCACCAATAGTCCGATTGCGACGACGAGCGACGCCGTGCCTGATGTCAGCTCGGAGCGCGGTCCCGCGTGGAACGTACCTGCCATCGCGGTGCTGTCTGTTTTGGAATGTTTTGTCTCTTGTTCAAATGACAAGACGGAGACATCAACCTATTTCGAGCTCACTGCCTCTTTGCATCGTCGTTGCAGATTTCGGGAGATTCCTTTGAGCGCGTTTTCGGCGACGTAGGTCAAATCGACCCACCCCTGCACCTGTAATGTGAGACTTCTGATATTATGTAATGAAAACCATTGTTTTGACGCTTCCATTCGTGCGGGAGCAAAAATTCGCCACCCAGGCAGGACGCGTCGACATGAGCAGAGGGGAGCGCGCACGCGCCTCATTACGAGCAAAAGCGGTCCAGTCAACCGGAGAGGGAAGACACAAATGGCAATTCGGCAATGACTCAGAGGTGGTAAGAGGAGGGCAGATCATTTTCAAGAACCGAAGTGGATCCAAGTTTCTTTCGACGTTGTCAAAAACACACTTCTTCTTCCTCATCATCACCATCACCATCTCCCCATCACCATCTCCCCCCCTGTCGTCAACCTACTCCCGTCTCCCCTCCACTCCATCACCCGATGGACCCCAACCACCCGCTCCTCCAGTCGGCCGACCCGCCGCCCTTCCCCGCCTCCTTCCCGCACCTGCGCCGCGTCGACCGCGCGCTCCTCTGCCCGATCTGCAAAGAGCTCTTCAAGGCGCCAGTCAGCATTGCGTGCGGGCACTCGTTCTGCTCTGCCGTGAGTTCAACGATCCTTCATCTCTGACTCCCAGTGCATCCGCTCCTTCCTTGACGTGACGAAGAAATGTCCCAGCTGCCACGAGCCAGCAAAGGAGGGCGCGATCCGGCGGAATCGCGCATTAGAAGAAATGACGGACGCGTGGGAGGATGCAAGGTGAGCTACTCCTTGAGATTTCAAGCTCATCACCAGGCCATCACTGCTCGAGCTCGCCCAGCCGCGGAAACGCGGGCGCGACTCGCGCACGGCGTCCCCGTCCAAGCGGAGGAAGGTGGAGGAAGACGACGACGATATCGAGATTATCGAATCGCCTGACGCGGGCGAATTGAGCGAGAATGGTGAGGTCCATTACCCGGGTTTTCTGACCTCGCAGACGAGGCGCCGTGTCCGCTGTGCGAGGCGCGCATGCCCATTGCGGCGATCCCGAACCACATTGACCGCGGGTGTCCGCCGCCGAAACCGAAGGCTGGGCCGTCGGCATCGGGTAACCAGAAGGCAGACTGGCGTAAGGTGTTTGCCGGCGCGGGCAGCAGTAGCGGCAAGGGCAAGGCGTGAGTTCCCGGCTTCACTACCCCCCTAACTCTCAGTGTGGAGATGAAGCGCATTGTCAAACCAAACTACAGTCTCACGCAGCTGGGTGATCTGCGCGCAATGCTCCAGGTATGTCTGCCTCCATTTCTGCGCTCACAGCAGGAACACGGGCTGCCAGTGACCGGCGACCGGGCGGTGCTCGAGAGCCGTTTCCAGGAGTGGATCGTGCTGTACAATGCCAACCTGGACTCGTCCCACCCCTCGTCATTACCCGCCCTCCGCGCCCAGCTGGCAAACAACGAATCCGCCCGGAGACGCGACAAGGAAAAGGGCAAGGACGCGACGGTCGAGGCGCTCAAGACGAAAGAGGGGTTCCGACAGCACGTGCACGAGCAGAAGAGCGAGTTTGAGCGGCTCCGACAGGAGATCCTCGACCGGCGTAAGAAGCGCCACGGCGCGGGCGTGGAGACCGCAATAGAGGTGGAGTAGTGGGGTAGAGAGAGTATGGGTACAGTAGCATTTATGTGGCATTTAGTAGTAGCAGAAGAGTCGATGGCATGTGCTGCGAGGCGCGACTGACAGAATGGGACGGGAAGAATGCTGGGTACGTTGAGATGAGCTACTGACAACACTCGATACCACTTAGTGTACACCGTCCACCACAGTGGGGTCCGGATAGCAGCTGTACTGACATGCGGTATGGAATCGGCTAATAAGCAATCTTGTGGCTGACGACAACTGGCCTGAGCGACAAATATGAAACCTGATCTCGGGATGCGGATCGTATCACGATGGGTATCTGTGTCGTGTCTTGCGGAATCTGGTGTGGAGGCTGTGATCTGGAGGAATGGATTAGCCCTCTCGTACCACGAGCTACCCGCCACAACGAGATAGGAGTCACGATGGCGTTTCACGACACCGTTCCCGGCACCGGCTACAAAGCGCGGGATCGGGCGCAGCAAGGAGCGAGGAGCGAGGGGCGAGGATAGAGAATCACGCTCTGCCCCAGAAATACGAAGGAGAGAGGCCCATGTATCCAAATCCAAGGCTAGCCGTGGCCACATCGCTTCTCCGGATATCCAACTGACATCGCGCCCACCCCACTGAACTCCAACGCGCTCGACTTGGCCGTCCTGTCGCTGACAGCCGAGTTTTGTACTCGTGTCTAGCGTCGCTCTATCTCGATTCCATGAGCCAGACAGTAGGCAAGGCCGGAGGTGGCGAGGGAGGGAGGGGGGTGTGTGTGTTTCGGGCATCAAGGTTTGGGACCATTCCTCGAGCACTGTGGCGAATACACGAAAAGTATCGGTATTATGAGTATGGAGTCTTTTGGCTAGTTGCCTCGTGGATTCGTGGACGGATGAGGTGCTGACTGAAGTGCTTAGCGAGTGTACACTTGTGTTTGGATGAGTCTTGGTTGGAAACTAGGAAAACTGGCGCAGGGCCCATCCAAGACCTTGTCTGCTGTCGCGGCTGGTATCACTGCCACGACTTCCGCTTACAACTCTGCTGCATCTCCAGCACTACATAAGGCCATTTTGTCACTGTGCTTGTCACACCGCCCGGGGCTTGGACGGCTTGGCCGCACGGACAGCGACGAATTTCCACCCGGTGCGCTGGGCGAGGCGGAACATTTGCGCGGGGAGGAACCACGCCGCGCCGCGCTGTTCAAGCGCGTCGGCAAGGGGCGCAAACACGTGCTCGGTCCAGTCCTCGATCCTGACGCCCTCGTACCCGATCTGCTCGAGCTGCGCGGCGTATTCCTCTGTCGAGGCCGGGCGTTCGTTGAGGTTTCGCCGGGGGACGGAAAGCATCGGCGCGAGCCAGCCGGCTGTCAGCATGAGGGGGAGCTTGGACATTGCGGGCGGAGGGAGAATGTCCGTGTACGCGAGGACGCCGCCGTCGCGGAGGGCCGGGAGGACCGAGGCGAGGAAAAAGCCCATGCCCGGCGGAAAGTGGTATGCCGCGTCGAGGACGTATACGAGGTCAAACTTTGTGTCCTCTGTGGGCTTTGGCTGCTCCTCCTTCTTGGCTGGCTCTGCTGGCTCGTCGTCGTCGTCGAAAACAACCTGCCCAGACCCGCCCTGCAGCTCGTCCTCGCCCATGAACCCGCGCATGGGGTTGAGCGGGTGCTCGAGGTCCTTGTTTGCGCGGTAGCCTGCCGACATGGTGAACCAGGTGACTGCGGGAGTGACGCCCTTCTCGGCCGACCACGCCTCGACAAGTTCCTGTGCGGCCGCAGTCTCGGCCGGCAACGAGGTAAGCGCGTCGAGCGTCGCGCCGTTCGCGAGATGGATCACTGCTGTGAGCCTCAAGAAAGAGTATATTGAACAGCAAGAGACCGGCTACTCACAAAGCGACTCGCCGGCACCGTGCGCCATGTCCAGCGTGTGTCCATCGAGCTTGGCGTCTGCAAACGTGACGAGCTTGTTTGCGAGCGCCTCGTTTGCCTCTGTAAACGTTTCTTTGCCAGTCTGGTGTGAGCAATGATAAGAGAGACACGACAGGGAAGAAGGAATCCCAGGTCCAGAAAAGTTAGGGAAGAAGAAGGTTAAAAAGGTCCAGAAGACCAGAAGGACCTAAAGGTCCGCAGATTCCGGAGCGCTATGAGAACAGAACCGTTACTCGTTACTTGTTACTCACCTTCCAGTATCCCATGTTCCGCCAGCGGGGCACGCGGCCGGCGACCTCGGTGTTGAGCGCCGCAGGGTCCCAGTACGCGTACGGCTCGATGTACTGCGGAGGCACGAGGGGCGCGAGGAAGCGCCATATGAGCGGAAAGGCCGCGACGAGAAGCAGCCAGTTCATGGTGAGTGAATGGGTGGTGGTGAACGTGTGTTGTGAGGAGGAGCGTTTTTGTGCGTTGCGATCGCACCTCGAGGGAGGGATGGATGGAACTTGCCGACGTTGGCAGGCGTTTTGTTTGTGCCTTGCCAGGTGGAGGTGGAGGGAGATCTCAGAGACACGTTGTGGGTGGGTGGTCTGTGCATAATACACGATGTGGGGATTCTGATTAGGACTCGGCGGACTTTCCTAATCAGGATTTCCTAATCCACGTGTGTAAGGGTAAGTAAGGGTCACACTCTTCTGTTGTTATCCAGGACGTTGACGTCGTTGAGAGATGTCCGTCTTTGCGTCTTTGCGATCAGATCATTCACTCGCCTCGACACTATATAAAGCTATAACGGGCCTCGAATGAGTCACCATGCTCCTCAGACAACGACTCTACAACATGGCCCGCCAACGCCGCACGCTGCTCGTGCTCCCCGTCCTGGTCGCCTTTGTGGTGCTCCTCAAGTGGACAGCAGGCGCGCCCGTCTCTCCCGATGGCAGTGTCTTCCGGCAGCGTGTCGTGGCCGTAGGCGACCTCCACGGCGGTGAGTACTTCTAAAACCACAGCGTTCTGATCCCCAGACTTCGACCAGGCCCAGAGGGCTCTCCGCATGGCAAAGGTGATCGACGGATACGGCAACTGGGTGGGCGGCAAGGACATTCTCGTGCAGACCGGCGACATTGTCGACCGCGGAGCGTACGCGCTGGACATTTACAAGATGATGGCGCGGCTGCGCGGCGAGGCGGCCGCGCAGGGCGGCAAGGTTATTTCGCTGTTGGGAAACCACGAGATGATGAACGCGCTCGGTGACTGGCGGTACGTTACTCCCGGGGATATCCAGCGGTTTGGGGGTGTCGCGCAGCGCCAGGCGGCCATGAGCTCGGATGGCTGGCTTGGGAGGGAGTGGCTCAACAATTATGCGGTGACTGCGCGCGTCCCGCTCTCGCCATTCCCCAACGCCCCCGCGCTGAGCTTTACCCACGGCGGCCTCCGCCCGTCGTACAACGACCTCCTGCCCTACCCGAAGCGCATCAACGACCTCGGATACGCCCTCCTCTCCCGTGCGCTCGAAAACCCCGCGCCGCCCTACCCCCCCAACCCGTACCCCGGCTTTCCCGAGGGCACGACAAACGCCGAGATGGAGCTGTACAACTCCGAGGGCCCGTTGTGGTGGCGCGGCCTCGCAGAGGCGACCGACGAGAATGTCGTGTGTCGCTGGGCGGGGCAGCTGCAGACCAAGCTTGGTGCCCGCCGCATGATTGGCGTGAGTAGAGATATATAGTCTAGACACTTGTGCTGATTTCCAGGGACACACACCCAACTTTGACCACATTGTCGACCGGTGCAACGCGTCGGTCATCATCATCGACACGGGCATGTCTGCGGCGTACGGCGGCGTCCTCTCCGCCCTCGAGGTCATCTACACTCTCACCCCGGACAACGACGGCTTCCAGGACTTTGAAGAGGATGGCACCGCTGGCGTGTATGGCGGCAAGACGTACATCGAGCGCGAGGAGGTGAACGCCATCTACGAGCGGGGTCGGCAGCGCCTTGCGCTCGAGGTGCGCAAGGTCAGGATGTAGGCGAGTTGATGATGGCCCCTGGTGCAAAAATATAATGAGTGCGGATGTTTTACAATAGCATCCGACGTCAATCAGATAAGAAATGTGATTAGAATTAGTGACGGCTGTCCTGCCAAGCACACTCGCGCCAAGCACTCGCGCCGAGCACTCTCCACTTGATGCTAGTTTTACATGCTCTTACAGCAGCTACAATGTCCCACGCACACGATGCGGCACTTGCACTGCACATTTGCACATTTGGAGTGCTCCCAGCGTCCGGCAAGACCAAGAAACCACTAGTCCAGCTGGAACCGTCTAGCTCTCACTCACGGCCGCTCGGGGTTACGCAGGTCGCCAGTCTGGACGATGCGCGCGTGGAGCGTCTTGATGCGGCTCTGCATCTCGTCGAGGCGGTTCTCGCGGCGCATGACGAGCTCCTTGAGTCCGTCAGCAGCGACGTTCGGGCGCGCGAGGACGAGCGCGTCGACCGTCTTGTCATAGTTTGCCGCGAGGTCGTCCTTGAGCATGTCGGTCACACGCGTCCAGTCGCGCCACCAGCGCTTCTGTGCCTTTGCCCAGAGATGCTGGCCGAGCGCGAGGGAGCCGACGACCGCGAGCGCGCCGGTCGCGACGGCGGTCGAGGTGCCGATCCACGAGAGCGGCGGGACGGTCATGCACCACGATGCGGAGACGCCGGCGAGCGCGAGCGAGTATGTCGTGATGAGGGCGCGCTGGGCTGCGAGCTGCAGGCGGGGGACGGCCGCGCTCAGCAGCTGGTTCCGCCGCGTGGTTACGGGCGGGAGGAGGGTGGTGGGCGTGACGGGCGGGATGGAGAGTGCGAGGCTCTCGAGGTGGTTGAGCAGCACGGGAGAGGAGAAGGGGTGCCCGGCCTTCTTGCCCTGGCCGGGGGCGCGGAGAGAGAGGGTGCGTGCCGTCTCGTCGGCCTTGGCGCCCAGCGCGGTCTGCAGCTGGGAGAGCTCGCCGGCCTCGAAGACGAGCTGTGTCTCCATGTCGCGCGCAAACGAGCGCGAGAGGTACGCTCCGAGCTCGGCACCAATGTCGTCGACCCGCAGGCGCGCAAGGAGACCGAGCCACGAAAAGCGCGAGGCGAACAGGTGCTCCAGGTCGCGCTGCGATGCCTCGACGCTCTGCTCGACCGAGCCCTCGACGACGCCGCCGGCGATGCCGCGCGCGACGAGCGAGAGGCGGCGCGCCTTGTCCGCGCCCTCCCGAGACTCGCGCGAGAGGGTTGCAATCACGCCGCGAGTCTTGGAGAGCACGCCGCGGTCCGAGGCAATCACGCTCTCGACGTATGCGAGCGCGAGGTGGGCCGTGTTCGCTGCGGTCACGAGCTGGTGGTGGGCCGGGAGGAGCGATGCAAACGCGCCCTGCAGCGGGGAGAGGTTGGACGCGACAAACTCGCGCTGGAACTGCTCTATCGCCGGACCCTTCGGCGCCGTACCCGCGAGTGCAGCTGCGAGGGCGTCCAGCGCGCGCAGGGCAGTCTCCGCACGCACAAAGATGACATCATAGACAGGCGGACCGTGGAGACCCGGGGCGACGACACCCTTGACCTGTTTGTCGAGCGCGCTTCGCAGCGACTCCTCAGAGATGTGCGGGGGGAGGGGGCCGTTGACAACAAACTGCACCTTGCCCTTGGCGAGCGCGAGCGGGAGCACCTCTTGCACGACCTCGGCATCAGTGAGACGGACAGGGTCGAGCACGATGCAGATTGCGTCCGAGGCGAGCAATGTGGAGATGACTTGGTCCTTCGGTGCTGCAGCCTCAACCTCAATGACGTCGCACTTTGTAGCCTGGAGCCAGCCACTTGGGCACGTGAAGTTGCCGTCAGTCCGCTTGGTAGACTCCGAGTACCTGGGGTGAGTGTTGGTGCTGAGGAAAAAGGCGAGGACAGCACTCACTCGATCCGAAGTGTGTTGTTGCCCGTCCCATAATAACGATCGAGGAGGGAACGACGCATCTTCTCCGAGTCCGCAAGTGGATCCTGGAGGACGGCCGAGATGACATCGTGTGGTCCAGCGAGCACATCGCCAATGACTGCTGTTAGAGTGCATTCCCTTGGGCGACAATCTCGCCGCAGGGTGATAGCATCAAAAGAAACTCACTCGCCAGCCTGCGACGTCGCGATGCATCGAGGTCCGCCTCTGCTGCGCGCACGCGGTCAAACCACTCTGCAGACCCGCCAATGTCGTCCGACAGCAGCCGTGCGGTATCGCCGAGGACTCCGCGCACCGGCTCCGCACCAATCACGGGGACAGGGGATGCGGGCCGGGACGCGGGGGACACGGATCGCTCCGAGCCGAGCACCTCCTCGAGGTCTGCCGATGTCTCGCTCGCAGTCGCGAGCTGGCGGCGTCCAGAAACAAAAAACGACGAGACGGCCGGCGAGACGGCCGGGGACACTGGGGGCGAAAACCCGCTTTTCGAGCTCGCAATACTCGCAATCGAGAGCCGCGACACGCTCACGGGCGAGGTGGAGAGCGGTGTCGCCGGCATGCTCATGCTTGTGATTGCGCTGCGCGAGCTGGCAAAGCGGACCGGGGCGGTGGTGGCTGTTGTGACGGACACGCTTGGCTTGAGAGGGGGACGGGGGAGGCGACCCGCTCGGGCGGCCGAAAAGGCCCTCGAGACGGGGTTTGGCATTTCTTTAGAGTCGGGAATGGGGAATAACGTCGAGAGGGGTCAAAGTGGTGGCTTGGAAAGGGTTTGGATGTTGAACAGTGCTCGAAGTCGGGGCGAGCGTGAGCATCAAGCTCATCGAGCACATTGAGCGGACATTGCGAGCTGGGCATCAGCCAAACAAAAGCCACCCCGGAGTAAGAGGTGTGTTTACGTAACACAAATTCAAGGTGGCAGGTCGTTGTTGTGCTTTTAGAGGCCTCGAGGCCGTGCCTTCCCTCGTCGCGTGTCAAGAGCGTCAGAGATCAGAGAAGAGCGTCAGAGCCCAGGTCGCGTCCGCCACCCAGCCAGGCAGGAAGTAAGCTCTGGTGTCCCGCCTTCCCTCCCCTTCCCCAGCTTCCCCCTTCTTGTGTTGCTTCCATGCCACTTCCCCTCTTTGCCCCCTTCTTTGTGTGCTCACGACCACAACGCTCCTCGTCACCACCACCACCACCATTCTCAATCCTTCTTCTCCCATCTCCTCTTCTCCATCTCCCCTTCATCACACCCCCCTTCACTTCATCTCATACACTCCTTCTATTGCTTTGTGCATACCCGACCCAACTCCTACCCCTTTCCAATCGGTGCACCGCGTCTTTAGGATTCGCCAAAAACACCTTCCCCCGCCAGCCAGCCCGCCCGCCAGCCACTCACACCTTGCCTCACACGGCAACTCGCGTCGCTTGTGGCCCCAAAAACCCAGGTGGCTCTTTCGTTTTATTTATTCACACCATCTCTGGCACACGCGCGCACTCGTCTCTGCCCGCCCTGCTCTCGTGCATTCCGGCCACTAGGCCGCCCATTCCACCCCATCTTGCGATCGTCCACTGATCGCGTCGATATCTCACACACCGCGACAGCTATACCCCCGCTGCTACCATGGCCGACAACGGAGGATACGCATCGTCGGGGAGCGGGAGCGGCCGTGTGTCGGGCGGAGAGGGCGGCAACACAAACGCGTAAGTTGTGATGGTTTGGGTGGCGTCACGTACCGCATAATACATGCTTGAATGGTCCCACAAGTCTGGAGCCAAACACCCCTTGCGCTCGCCTCCCGATGTATCATCCGTTGACATGCCCCACAGAATCGTGCTCAAAGTTGGCATGGTCGGCGATGCGCAGATCGGCAAGACCTCCCTCATGGTAAAATACGTCGAGGGAAGCTTCGAGTAGGTTTGCGCGGTACATTGTTGGCTGCACGCTGCTGACGCAACCAGCGAGGACTATATCCAGACGCTGGGAGTAAACTTTATGGAGAAGGCTATAACCATTCGAAACACTGAAATCACCTTCTCTGTGGGTATCTCGTACAACGGTGGAGTCATCCACACATCGGGACGCCCTGCGCCCGCCAGGACTGCGGACAAATGAAGACCGGCTCGATGGTTCTGTGCTGTGCCTTGGGGACGGACCGGCGTGCTGAGCAAATTCTGGGTCTCGCCATGCTCACGTCTGTTGCGATCCCTGGACGAATTTACCCATGCCGCTACCAAGAAATCAATTACTAACTGTCACAGATCTGGGACCTCGGAGGACAACGTGAATTCGTGTCCATGTTGCCGCTCGTATCCAATGACGCGGTTGCAATTCTTTTCATGTTTGACCTGACACGGAAAGCAACACTCAACAGCGTCAAGGAGTGGTACCGCCAAGCGCGAGGTTTCAACAAGGTGAGAGAAGGATCGCCGCGCCGAGAAGTGGACCACAAGTCATTGGCGGTAATAGCAGCTACGACGCAGACCATTCTGTCGGAACCGCTCGGGCGCTTCTGCGCTTCTGGTGACCAACATGCGTGCATGCTGGAACCATTGCGCTCAGACATGGGGTGCACGGTCAATGCGCTGTTGCCAGCAGTCATTTTGGAGCGGTGCTGACAACCAAGACCGCGATTCCAGTACTTATCGGGACGAAATACGACAAATTTGCATCTCTAAGTCGCGAGGAGCAGGAGGAGATTACAAAGCAGGCAAAGCGTTTCTCCAAAGCAATGCATGCCCCGCTTGTGAGTATAGGCCCTTGTTTTTGGATAGACCATAAGACTCACTCGACCAGATCTTTTGCTCCACGTCTCATTCCATCAATGTTCAGAAGATCTTTAAGATTGTCCTCGCAAAGGCATTCGATCTCAAAGTGAGTTCCTCCAACACTTTTACCGAACTCACCACTAACACGCAGTGCGTTATTCCAGAGATTGATCAGGTTGGCGAGCCAATCCTGCTGTACAATGATGTCTAGAGAACGGCCGTAATACCAGCCGGCAGCGGGCAGGCTGGCATGGATGTCAGCTGTCCATGCCAGCTGCACACGCCGTGCTTGCGCTATCCTTCCTGTCCCTTTTTGGTCCATTCCTTTCCACCCACACCCTCACATCCATATCCTCATCCTCATCCCCACTTCACTATCTGCTGTATACCCCCGGCCAGCCCGGCTAGCCCGGCCATCTTGCCCCCATTCTCATCCCCCACCCCAGCCAGCAGACCCCCGGCATCACGAAACGAAGCGTGCCAAACGGACAGAAGCAGACGCCATGCGTGCCGACGCGAGATCGAGACCGACCGCTGCGCACCCAGCATTCATCCAGGCGCATGTCAGTGTATACCTTATTCAGATATGAGATATTATGCATACCGGTTCGTCCCCGGACAGGCAGGACTGGCCCTGGTCGAACGCCACAGGCAACTGGTTTGTTTTGTTCTGTTCGTCCTGTGGAAGGCGCCGGACACGTTACTGGTCATCCAATGTCACGCTGGCGGTGAGTCGCGTCAGCAACTTTGTGGTTGATTGGTCACCTCGTCAGCCATCGTATCGTATCGTATGCATGTGACAGTCGCCTCGTACTCCGCATCGCGTCATGGACACTCAACCACATTATTAAACACATCTCCGTGGGGTTATACCGCGCGACAAGAAACTGCGCATCACTCATCATATACTGGGTATGCGCTCTACCACCCCATCTGTCCACTACACGCCTTTGCCTGGCGGATTAGCATATCCGTACCGGTTTCCAACCCACCTCGGCAATCATCGCTTGGAGCCGCATCTCTCTGGCATCGGCGCGCTGTTCCGCCGCGTCCAGCATTTCAAGCATGGCGAGCTTTTGCTCCTCTACCCTCGCGCGCTCGACTGCACGCTCGTCGTCAGTGCTGATCTGGGTCACGATCGTAGTTGGGAGTGCGCGCACGAGGGCGGTGAGCTGGGCGACTTGGTCTGCAAGCTGCGCTTGCTTCGTGTCTGGGGAGGCTAGAGGACTGGAAGTGGACGGTTCGGGGCAGGAGTTGCTCGGCGGCGTGGTCGCGTCAACAGGCTTGGAGCCAGGTGCTGATGACCGACCGGAGTTGTGTTTCGTTGTTGGAGACGGGAGGCCGGCGGAGACGACTGGCGAATCTATCAGGCCGTCAACTTCCATGCAGTCCACTGTGGACGTCGAGCTCCGCGCAGACATTGAAAGCAATCTGGGCATCGCGGTGTTACTGGTATTGGCAGACTCGTTGACACCCTCGAGCCGGCGCAGTGCAGATGCCGGAGTCGTTTTCTCGCAGCTGGCGCTGATTATATCGCGCAGCCGCGACGACTCGAGGCTTCCCACACGTGAGCTCCGGCTTAAGCGCTTCGTGCTTGATGACCGTATAATATTTGTTCCGGGGCGCGGAAGGGGGGCGTTAGTCGCAAAGGCGGCACCGGGGTTCATCGCCGTCGGGGCTTGTGGGAGGGCGCAGCAGTCCTGGAGTAAGTAGGAGGGAAGGCGGAGGAGAACCTACCTGCCATCCATTACCGAGTAGTTCTTCCAGCTTGTGTTCCAACGCCTACAGTCAGCATTTTCTGGTATGTTGCCTACCTTGATGTACTGCTTCAAGTGTTCAATAGTCGCGTGCTTCTGCTCATTGTCTCTGGCGGGTCAGATCCAACTTCGGGGGGAACCCACTTCTGCGACTGCGCAAAGAGGTCCTCGGACGTCTCCCATTCCTTGCGCATACTGTCGAGCTCATCTTCCGTCGGGCGCGAAAGCAGCTCCTCTTGGAGATCCGCCACTTGCAGTTGGAGCTACGATCAGCGTTGCCTCGCATCCCACCCACGCGATCAATCTCCGTCTTCTGGTCCTTCATGGCTGTACGCATGCCGTCGAGGCTCGAGGCTGCGGTGCGCGACGTAATCTGCGCCGTGAGCTCAAGAGGCCAGATTGCAAAGCTCACATATCCGTCATCGGACATCAGGTCGCTCGGCGTCGCGAGAGGGGACTCGACGCTACTGGGCGCTCCGATCCTCCTGTTGCCGGTAGTGACGCTGAGGTTGACGCTCCGCCGTTTCTGGCCCGCGTCCGCGGGAGATCCTGACGCGGATAGGCGTTTGCTAAGGCCGAATGTGTGGTGTGGCATGGAGAGAAGGGAAATGTCGGGGGGTCACGGAGTGAGGGAGGAAGACACACTGATTGATTCTTTGTTGACAGGAACGAAATTCGGCAAGTCGTGTGGTGCAATCGCAAACAGTTTAGCGGAGACGGGGGTGACGCTGTCGGCACTCGACGGGAAAGTAGGACAAACAAAACGGGGAAAAAGATGTTGTTGAGAATGATGAGAGAGAGAGAGAGTTGAGAATGCTTCGAGGATGTGTGACGAGCTCGACGACGACTGGGACGACGACTCTGCGCAGTCTGAGCGCTGAGCGCCCGCTTTGGCCCCACCAAAACACGGGATTGTCCATTGTTTACAGCTTTTTCCTTTGTTATCAGCAGCGTGGACAACCTCCACCACAGTCCAGGAACATACAGTCAACTTTAATCACAAAAAAATGACGTGGCACACGATAAGTACTCCAGCACCAGAAAAGTTCGGATCCGAAGGGGGGGGACTCCCTCCAGATGAGATCACAGCTTTCAGAAATATCTTGGGTCGACTTTCAGACGAACCGGACAACTGAGAAGGCGCTCCAAAGGTTGTTCTTATCCATTCTCCCTTTTCAGACCACTCTTCACGATGGGTAACGACCATTCGCGCTCCAAGGGGGAAGGGGAGGCGGACAATGCCGGGCCTCTCGACTACTACGAGCTGCTCCAGGTCACAGAGGAATCGACCTATGACGAGATCAAGGTGGGTGGCAAGGAGGTTTGGAGGGGAGAAGGGGAAGGCAACGGTTGTGGAGAGGCTTTGTGCTAACTAAAACAGAGGTCATACCGAAAGCTCGCTGTTCGTGTCCCATTACCATGAGATGCTCCGTTCTAATGACAGCTCGTCCACCACCCGGATAAGAACCCGGATCGTGTCGAGGAGGCGACGAAGATGTTCGCCGACCTGCAGCAGGCCTTTGAGGTATGTGCTGAGGGGACGTTCTGGAGCTGACCCCGTACAGATTCTCAGTGATCCAAATGTAAGCTAAGATGTCCGTAAGTAGCTCACCCACAGGAAAGAGCATTCTACGACAAGCACCGGTTCGACCACATCGAGACGACAGACGACGACTTTTACGAGCACGTCCGTGCGGGGGACGCGTCGTTTGGTGACCCCAAGTCCAAGTTTAACAGGCGGAAGGCGGGAGATCCAGGCGTTAAACTTGACCACATCATGCGGTTCTTTGACCCCAAACTCGCGAGGAAGATGGACGACACTAACGAAGTGAGGGAACGATAGACTGCGTTTGCTGACATGCAGGGATTCTACTCGGTTTACCGGACACTCTTTAATCTTCTTGCATCGGATGAGCTCCTCCACACCCCCGAGGGCCAGACGCCAGTGCACTATCCGCCATTCGGCGACTCCACGACACCGTATGCCCCACCGCCCGGTCTGACAAAGGCCGAGAGGGCCAAGAGTACCTGGGTCCGCGACTTTTACACCGCTTGGGCCGAGTACACCACTGAGAAGAGGTTTGAATGGCTGGAAAAGTGGGACACTACGCGAGGAGAGGATCGCAATATCCGTCGCCTTATGGAAAAGGAGAACAAGAAGCTGCGCGAGGACCACCGCAAGGAGTACATGGACGCGGTGAGGGCTCTGGCACAGTTTGTTCAGCATCGTGACCCGCGCTACAAGGCATATATGCTTCAGCAAGCGCAGGCGAAGAAGACACGAAAAGCCGAGGGTCGTTCTGGCACCTCCACGCCTGGATCGTCTCGTGGACCGCGCGTTGATCGCGAAGCTGCCCGCCGCCGCGACGAAGAGCGCATGAAGGCGGCCGAGGCGTTCCAGGAACAGGAGTGGCAAAAACTCCGGAAAGATCCCGAGGAAGAGGCCGAGGACATGGACGAGTACCAGGACCAGGGCGACGGTACCGGCATCCGCATGGACGACGGCGCGGGCGGCGAGGTGTTCGAGTGCGTCGCGTGCAACAAGGTTTTCCAGAGCGAAGCGAGCTGGAGTAACCATGAGCGGAGCAAGAAGCACAAGCAGGCAGTCTGGAGGTGGGTGCATATAGTCTAGTAGATACTTACCCATTCACAGGTTGGCAAAGGAGATGCGCGCCGAGGCGGGCGAGATGGGCGAAGACCTGGACGACTTTGCCACTCCGCAGGAGACGGCTTCTGAGGATTCAGACATCGACTTTGACGAGGACGATCTAGTGAAGGATCTGGAAGAGCTGGAAATCCTGGAGGCAGAGGAGCAGTCGCTTGCGTGAGTTATGAGTAAGTCGCTCTCTAACTCTGCAGTGAAGCCGTCAAGCTGGACGAGGAAGACGAGGCGCCCAAAAAGACGAAGAAGAAGACTCGCGGCACGGCATCGCCAATGCCGGAGCCTGTACCTGAGCCAGCAGCACCGTTGAAGGAGGATAGCGCCGCCGAAGACGCATCAGATGCCGAGAGCAAAGCGCCCGAGCTTTCCAAGCGCGAGAAGCGACGCGCACGCGAGGCGAAGAAGAAGGCCGAGGAGGAGGCGGCCAAGGCTGCGATGAAGGAGGCACGGAAGGAGGCTAAGAAGGCGGCTAAGGCGCCCCCACCACCACAGTCCAAACCCAAGGTTGACGACAAGTTTATCACACCCAAAACAAAGGGCAAGAAGGGGAAACAGGCAAAGGCTGAGAAGGTCATGGTTACGGACGCGGACGTCGAGCGGGCTGCGAGCGACATCCAGGCGCTGAGGACCAAGATGGTGGACAAGTGGGATACCGACTGGACTGGTAAGCTCATCTGTAACTCTGGGAAAGCTTACGCCAGACCTCATCACCCGACTTCTTGGGGTGTACGGTGCCACTGACAAGGTGGCCGATCTGGCAGTGCTCTGCCTTGGCCTTGGCAAGCCGTACGGCGACCGTACAGCCAAAATTCAGCTTGCCTTCATTCTCGAGCTGACCGCTGCTCTCGGCGCGTCCGTGTCAGTCATCAAGGCGTACGACCCGGTGTTCGACGAGGGCGACTGTAGGGTGCTCCAGTCCCTCGGATGCGAGGTGATTGAGGAGAACCTGCGCGGTGAGCACAAACTGGGCGACTCGCCACACCTGGTGTACATGCCGCATTGTTCAAAGGCATTATACGAGTCTTTCCTCTCTGCCAACTACACTCCGCGTCTCGGCGCCACCCCGCAATGCGTGCTCCTGGGCAACGATCTGGGCGAGTACATTCCCGGCTTCATCCGCCCAGGGACGGAGAAGGAAAAGGAGGAGCCGGCAGAAGAGTTTGTTAAGCCGAAGAAGAAGCGCAAGGGCCGTGGCGGCTTCGAGCCGCAGGTACAGGACTCGGTACTCCGGCGGCTTGTCCCGCATTTCGATGTGTTCATGCTCTCCGAGCTGCCGGAAACCAATCTCCCGGGCTTTGCCCGCGCATTCCTCTCCACCGGCTTCCAGTGGCTTACCCCCTCGGGCGCGGACAAGGTCGACTGGGAGACACCCCTCCCACCAGTAGAGTGGCCCGAGGACGGCGAGGTCTTGTGAGCTGATGAGATAGAGACTAGACATACCTGCACGTTGTATTCCTTCTGCATGCATCAAGAAATCAGGCATCCGAGTCAGTTGCTCATCGAAACTTGCATTTGTTGAAATTGCTTCATGCTTCATCCTGGCGGATTTAACCCGACACTTTTTCTCCGTTTCCACCTCTCGTCTCTCTCCCTACTTTGCCTGCTTCTTCTCCTCCTCCTCGCGGCGCGCGTTGGCCGCCTTCCATCCGGGCCGGGCGCGCATGCGCGCGACATACGCCTTGGTCGCGTCGCTGAGGCTGAACTTCTTGTCAGAGGGCGACGCGTCCATGTCGGCGATCATCTGCTGCAGACCAAAGAACGAGGTCATCATGAACTGTGTGTGAGCGGAGCCTCATACCCAGTAGCGAGAGCGAGGAAGGATGAGCACAAAAATCCCTTCCAGCTCACACACCACTCTCTAAGGGTACCCACGTCTCCAGCGCCAATAAGGTCGTCGCGGCCGGTAAACGTCTTCTTCTCGCCGAGGTAGAGTTCGGCCTCCTGGAGGGCCGGGAACGCCTGGTCCGTCGCCCACTTGGTCACCGCGTCGTGGTGCTTGCGGATCCCACTCTTCTCCTCGTCATTCTGCGCCGCCGCCAAAAGCTGCTTGGTAGCCGAGGCCGACGCGCGCGCGGCGTAAATGTACTGCATGAGCGAGCCGTCGGCAAAGTGCGACCAGTACACCGAGCTCTGGCCCGGGGGCGTCTCGACGCCCGCGTGCGAGAAGCGGTTCAGCAGCGTGTTGATGATCGCGCCGGATTCGGGGAGGGTCTCGTTGTCGATCTCGAGGACGGGCGCCTGGTGTCAGGAGAAGCCGATAGATGGAAGATATGCGGAACGGGCCCCGAACACGGAACGCAAGAAACCAGGTGTTCTATCGTTCCAGACCCCGCCCTGTCCCGCCATATCCCAACACGACTCACTTTACCCAGCCGCGAGACATTCACGAGGCTCCCGTCGGCCTTTCCGTCCGCGCCCCGCTGGTGCACCTTGACGTCGTACTTGAGCCCCAGCTCCTCAAGGCACCAGAAGACGCGCATCGTGCGCGACTGCACGAGGTGGTGGAGCGTGATCTTGGGCGGCATCGTGCAGAAAAGTGCGAGAAGTGGATGAAGTGCGGAGGGGGATTACACCTCGTGATATATATATACTCCGCATCCCCGGTACACTCCCCTGCTGTCCAGCCATCATGCATCTGCTCTCTTGACGACCGCTCCTGCACTCTCCGCAATCTCGTTGTTCCCATTCGACACTTTCACTTTTGCTCGTTCCCACTCCACTCCTCTCCCTCTCTTCGGCTTTCTGCAACCGCTATGGGCTGACGTCATGCCGATCCCATGGATCCGCGGATACATAGTGTGGCACCGCGGTCCGTGGCGCCCTGGTGCTCCTTCCAGGGACCAAATTCCGGATCGGAGAACTGTGAGACGCGAAACACGGTCTTCCAGAACAGCCGCACTGGGATCCTGGGAGCAGGTCTGATGGGCGATGGAACGAGCAGCTGCGCGACGGGGGATTGGGGGTGCCGAGAGGCGGACGGAGACGGAGCTGTGGCGATCCTCCGAGCTCCGAGGACCGTGATCTGCCTTGTTGCTCAGGGCCATCACTTACAACCGCGTTAAGACTTGACACTCCCTTCTGTGGATAGCCGGTTCGTTGGCAGTGGACGGTCAGCAGCCCGCCACTCATTGTCATTGATTGATTCAATACGTGTGGCCGGATGAGGAAGTCAATGGGCGCGGATGAGGAATGCGGCGCCTGCAGGATGAAGGCGGGGTGCGTGCTGTGTTTGCCGTAGCGCGGTTTTTCCAATTCACACTTCAGCCGTCAAGCCTGGCCATGAATTAGGCCGTGCAGCTAGGGCTGCGTGATCAGACGACGGGCCATCTGAAAAGCTTGTTATGCTCAGTTTCCTGGAGTCGAAATAAGGGCGCCGAGGCAGTTGTGGATGGATTGTGTGTGGCATTAATAAAGCTCTTCAAAGTAAAAGACAACATTCGTTTCCCACAAGTTCTCCTTCATCCTTCTTCATTTCGGACCTTGTTGCTCACCATGTGGGTCGCTGTAGCCATCACACTTTGGAGCATCCTTTTCGCCCCCGTGAGCGCCGACACGCATGTGGGGTGTGCTACGCACAACACGTTTCTTGACCACGCGCTATTAATCACCATCCAAATGTCACAGGCAGCGTGTGCGGTGAGCCTTTCTTCCATCTCGCCTTCTTCCCGTCAGTACTTGTCAGAAGTACTGACTGGAGCAGAACGCGTGCCGTGGCATTCCGGCCTATAGCTACGTTTATTACAGCCCTGGATCTCTTTTTTGTGGGTGTTCGGCCAGCTCCCCGACATCAGTCGAGCTCCAGCTCGGGCGGTTCAACGGACCTTGTGTTCAGACGGCTTCCAACCTTTACGATGTGAGTGAGCGAACCCGCTACAAACCTCCTAACCCTCCAGGTGATCAATCTGCGCACGACCTTTGACCTCGCGGTCTGTGGGGACTTGATGAATCCATCGCCTGAAGATCCTCAGCTCCCGCAGGCCAACGTGCCGGACATCAACCAATGCTTCACGACCTGCGCGGCATTCCTCTTCGCGGTAGTCATGCCCCGCAACGACGCGTACTACTGCCACTGCCTCAACAACCCTCCCCAAGTATTGGCGCCTTCGAACGTCGAGTGCCCGGGTGTAAGCGAGTCCCCCTTCGGAATGTACATGTACCAGCATACGCCTCCCGAAGCCGCTTCCGGCCTCGCCCGCCGCGCCCGCCGCGCAGCGGAGGACCAGCAACTCCTTAGACTCGGCCCCTGCCGCCCGGGACTCGAGGCGTGCAAGATTTCGCCAGAAGGGGACGCGTACGAGTGCCTTGACGTGCGCACGGAAATCGAGTCGTGCGGTGGGTGTCGGCACGGGTACTACGGGGACAATGGGAGGAATCGAACAAGCGCAGGTCTTGAGTGAGTAGGGTTTGCAGAGACGAGAGCGCTAACCGCAGCTGCACGCAGCTTCCTGGACTCCGTGGACGCGGCCGTGGCGCGGCGTGCGAGAATGGCAAGTGTAGGGCTTCACAGTGTGCGCGTGGGTGGACCCTGGTTGATGGTCGGTGCGTTCAGTAGCGCTACAGCGGAAGGGAATGGGCCTTCACCGAGGGAATGCCCACAGTCGCATGGACAGTCAGAATGGGTTAGGTGTAGGGATTATATGTAGTGTGTCGCGCAATGGATATTGGTTGTGCTCTCTATTTCAGTGGGCGAGGTCCATCAAAAAACAAGTGATACGCGGGCATAGGCAAGGTAGCTAGGCAGAAAGAAACACACATGTAGCAGTAGGAGTGCGATCTAGTGATCTAGTGCGAGATGCGGATTCAGACAACCTGGAGTGTCTGGAAAATGGAAAAGAAAAATCAGCCACGATTCCAAATTCCGTTTCGTTACGTCACAACAAACATCCAAATAGACAATCGACCGAGTCCAGTCAACCATCGTCAACCGAACCGTGCGCACCAGTTGTCCAACTCTTCCAGAGTTCCCACGCCTCGAGGGGGTCTCACACCTTCCTATAGCTTCCTATGCTTCTGATCTCTTCTCCCATCTCTTCTCCTCCTCCTCACTCACCCGCTTGTTCCCACAATGCCATCCACCAAGACTTGCCACCACCCGCCCGAAGCGCGCCGCCGCAGCCCAAGGCGTCGAGAAGCGACGGAGCTCTGCAGCCAAACCAGTTGCTGAGAAGGCCAAGGCTGCACCGAAGAGGGTGGTAAAGAAAGCTGTGACTAAGAAGTCAACTCCGACCACCAAGAAGGCAGCCAAGACATCTGGCAAGACTGGTGGTAAGCTGCGGTACACTTGGCAAAGCTTACCACAGGTACCGTCTCGGGGGTACTCACGCTGTATCCCGATTTCAACACCAACAAGTGTATCGCCACCTGGTCTGAGAGCCCGTACGGCACCGACATGCACGTGCCCTGGGACCAGCCCATCGAGGAGGTCATGGTGTGTGTTGCCGGTTTTTCGTTCTGACACGCAGCGGCTGTTCGCGTTTGCAACCAAGGTCAAACTGGCCAAACGCGATGTTTTCACTTTTGAGAACATTGATGGCGATCCTATTGATGAGTATACGCCTATTGATGAGTGTATGGGCGACGAGGACGGCTGGGTGTCCGTCGTTATGAAGTGAGTACACTGGCATCCTATTGATATGGCTTGGAGTTGTCGCCTGCACAGTTTGTTGGCAGAGTGATTAACACAAGAACCGCATAAACTGGAATATGGAGGAAGAAGCTTGCCGACTGGACACAGGTTGTATCGAACAAATAAGAAGTAAATTGAACCGCAGGCTCTCGTCTTTGAGTAACGGACTGATCATCGCTGACTTGTTGTCCTCGGCGTACGGAAGCCCACGGTCAGACGCTTTTCCGAAGGACCGATTCTACATTAGTTTAAGCGTAACTTGGCTCCGAGACACCACTCCTTAACAAAGCTGATAAGGGACCTCTTCACTCCCACATCTAATCCGACCCTTTCCGAGACGGAGAGTCCTCCGAATCGGAATGTCACTGGCTCTTGTGGTGTAGTGGCTATCATACTCTCTTAGGGTTGGCGAGTCCATCTTAAGCTTGGGAGTGGTCCTCGGTTCAAATCCGGGCAAGGGCCTGCTTTTTCGATGTGCGGCGGTGCTGTCGTGGAAAGAGGCTAGGTGGGATACGGGTGCAGGAGGCGGAAGTGGGAGACAGAAGCTGAATGGTGTGGGTTGGACAACGGCTGCGCACACACTGGCGGCCCACACACACTGCCTGCCTCACACACATGCTCTCTCTCCCTCACTCACAAATACACGCACACAGACGTAACGTCACAAGATGGCCAGTAACGCCCGAGACCAGTCCTCACCGATCCTGATCGAGAGCCCATTTCGCATCACCAGGAGCTCTTGTGGTGTAGTCGCTATCATACTCCCTTCGGGATTCGAAGGATGCCGGCCGCGCAGCGGCTTGACTGGGAGTGGTCCTCGGTTCAAATCCGGGCAAGGGCCTTTTTGAATGTAGCCATGGCGCTGACTGACCGAAGACGGAAGACGGCTTCCGAGATAAACGAGAGGGCAACGAGAAACATGGGAAGTAAGACGAGTGTGAGTCTGACGCATTCCACGATGGTCGTCGTGCTCTTCGGAAAGCGAACCTTGATCAATAGTTTATCACCGATCCGACAACCTTCGTTACTGAGCCGTCACCTATATTCACCCCGTCTTGATACTGCAGAACGTCGCCCAACGCCGCGGAATCGCTCGGCGCCGTCGGAATTTTGCCCCGAAACGCCCGATCAGCGGCTCTTGTGGTGTAGTGGCTATCATACTCTCTTAGGGTTGGCGCGTCCATCTTAAGTCTGGGAGTGGTCCTCGGTTCAAATCCGGGCAAGGGCCTTGCTTTTTCGGTCTCTGGAGCTGCTCTCGGAGCGAGGATAGCAGCGGGGACTCGGGGAGATGTGGATGTGGTCGGTCGACCGCTTCCGTGGGGTGAACGACGCAGGCGGCATAGTAACCTCGTTCTCCGTCTCCTCAGAGCCATTGTTGAAGGCTGCGACGCGCTCAAAGGCTAGGTAAGAGTTGGCGTTTACGGCAAACGGCGCTCTTAAAGATGAGGAATGCATGCACGGGTGTCGCAGATGCCATGTTCATTTACGTGGGTGTTGAGAAAGTCAACAAGCAACACACTCGCCCAATGTGGCATTGCCACATTTCGTGGCATCAAACCTTTCCCCGCCACAAGTGTCTCGGCATGAGCATCCAGACCTTGACAAGTAGCCACTATGCCTCGGTCAAGAATGGACAGTTACTACCCTGCCCTCGATCAGTCAACGCCCGGCTGGCGGGAGGATGCAGAACGTACTGGGCCGAATCAGGGGCACAAGAAACGGCACAAGAAATTTGCCTGGTGCTGAAACCGAGATTTGTCTGGCATCATGCGGTCACTTTATGGGGATGTTTCCGATTGTTTCGGGACATGGACTGTCGCCGGAAATGAGAGGAGTTTGGGCAGCTAGGCTCTCCTGTTTTGACGGTCGTTTTCTAACACTCACCAAGGACCGGTCTCGTCAGTCTAGGCCCTACAGCAGATGCCACACTCACTGTTGCCTGCCGGTGAACCCTCGTGTCATTTCCCTCAATCACTGGGTCCCATGTTGTTGCATCCGGATCCCGATCTGATACCAGGGAGCCTAGCGGCACTGTGAGGGATGGAGAGGGCCGGGGGTGTTTCATCCTGGTGTCCCCGGATCTGGTGGACTTTCTCGGGCCCGTGCTCAACTATCGTACCCAATGCTTTGGATCCTACGACTCTCAGCGCTGTTGTCAGCCCGTTTTGTGTGTATAGCAGACGTGCACGACAAAACTCGGGCTCGGCTGTCTTGCCTATGCTTCGCGGGGATGATGGCTAATAGTATCCAATCCCAGAGTCCAGGGGTTCGAGATACGATGAGGAGGTTGTTGTAAGAACTTGTGGGTCAGCGCGGTTCTGCAACGTCGTATGTCCCATCGTCAACGGCCATCTTGACAAAAACATTGGCCAAGTGCTTCCGACAATTGCGGGGTGCCGCATCAGATGGCACGCGCGCTAAACGTACGTAGTACTCATTACAGGAATAGTTGTTGTCAGGGTAGCGCAGGTGCTCACAATCTGACCTTGCCACTGGGGATGGATGGACACAACGACGCGAACTGTTCAGCCACAACAAGCACTGTCGCTCCACAAACGTCGCCGAAAGGGCGAACACACATGTCTCCTACTTACGCCGGAAAGATCTCGCACAGCGGTGATACATCTCTGGTCTGCTCGCTGCATCGCGGACAGCATCGCGGACCAACACGCGACTTGGCGGCCGACTCGACGATGACGCAGTGGATCTGGGCGAGTGAGGGGAAGCTCCTGATGCAACGCACAGAAAGACCCGAGTTGCAGATCTCTGTCGCATGCGTACTCTCCCCGGATATCTTTGTTCGTGTCTCGTCTGTTTCCAGATCGAGATCCAGATCCCGGTCAGCCAGGCGGTCCGGCACCGCATATCCGTCCCGGACTGGACGTGGAACAAACACGAAACACGAATCCGGGGTAGCTGTGAATGCGGATGTGGTAGCTGTGGGGGCTGCTGTGAGAGTGGTTTTGTGCAACCAGAGCGGGCGCTGAAGGCGCAGATGTATCGATGCACTCGGGAGTTCTGAGAACAACAAGTTCTGACTCTGCGCTGGATGGATGTCGCGAGTTTGGCTGATAGCTCTCCCGCGAGGGACGGCTGTAGCTGGTTACATGGACGCATGGGCTCGCGGCCACCAACTCCATACCAGTGGCCATGGTCACTGCCCAGACGTGGAGTGTGAGCGAGTGCATCAGGAGCGAGTGCATCAGTATCCCACTGCCAGTAGTCTCATGTTCCAGCACACAAAAAAGCGCACCAGGTACAGTACAGAGTCTCTGCTACGCACATGCGGGGGCAAGCGGTGCGTGCCGGGAATTACATACCACTCTAGCTCGACCCGGGACAGCTTATTTGCCCTGAGGGGCCCTGTCAAAACTGGTCCGTCGGGAGGCGGCGTGGGGGAGTGACTTGGCCGTTGGCCGGTTGTCATTGAGCTACGAGCTGCGAGGTGTGACTGTGAGCTGTGAGCTGTGATCTGTGGTCGTTAGCCTGCTGGACGTGCACGCGCCCAGTTGGGCTTGTGCACAAATAGGAAGACATTACTACTGTTCTCTGCCTCGCACGCGCACTACATACGTACCACAACACACATCACATGGGAAGGTACCAGGGCCGGGCGACTGGACCCGAGAGGCGGTGGCGTACCTCGCTGGTGGACCTGTGGGCGATGCACGCGCAATGACTTTGGGGTGGAACGCTGCGAAATGTGAGCGACAACAGGAGGGTGGCCAGGATATAGGATGAGGCCATGCCATGGTATCTGCCGCCGTGGGCTGTATGGAGTAGATACAGTATGCTATATGCCGGGCAGGATGCGTCTCATGCCCGCGATGCACAACCTCCAGGGATCTGGGACAATCGAGAGAGATGCAGTCCTAGCCGCAATCGCCGCCATAAAGGAGCTGCTCAGTGTAGAGTCTTGTGCGCCCTCTAGCTCCCAGTATCCCGATTCTTGCAGATATGGATGCGACGTCGATGTGCCCCTGCGCCACACCGCCACTGGGACTACTTGCAAGCTTGCGCGCTCACGAGTGCGCACTGCGTCGCGTACTACAGGTATACATACATGCACATCCGCCCGTGCTCAATCTTGTCCGTGGGTGCATCCATCAGGCCACCGCAGGTCCGCAGGGCGCGCAGGGCCCGCAGAGCCCGCAGGCCGCAGGGCTCGATGTCAGCTTCCGAAGGACCCGGGACCCGGGAGACCACTGTTCTGTCTCGAGGTATGCTGTGCTGTGCTTTGGGTGCTGCGGCCTGCGGCCTGCGGGTGGTGGCGCCGCGCAGACGACAGTCTACTACGGCTCAGGAACCGGAGATTACGCATTGGTTGGAGAGAAAAGCTGTTTCGATCTGGAGAGGGGAGAAGGGGAGAGAGGGGTCACAGATCACAAAGAGTCGTACAACAGTGGCTGCTGGTGCCAAGATCCAAGAACGCACACGGGGCATCGAGCATCCCGATACGAGATCCATCTGACGGCGCAGAATAGAGCGCTGACGTTGGCGAATGGGTCGTATCGGGCAGGACACTTGTGCGCGATCGTGCGCATTGCGCGGTGCGCTGTGCCCTGTGCCCAGAGGACCTAGGACGTACGACATGTCTTGCCATCGTTTGATCCTTGCCCTTGGCACATGTCTCGCTTTTTGCGGTCAATGTCCTTCCTGTCTGTAGTGCATGCGAGCGCGAGCGCAGGACAAGACGAGGGTCTCTGCCAGAGTGTTCCGGTGTTCTTTCCAGCTGCGGCGGCATGTAGATGATAAAGCTGTTTGTGATTGTTGCGCTGCAAGCAGATGGACCATCTCGAGCACGTTGCCACAACAACAACAACAAGTCTCCACTTCTACACTACTCCATTTCCATACATATATCCTCGGCACTCTCGTAACGCAACCCACATCTCCTCATCTGTTCAATGCCAGCACTGACAATGACATCCTCTCCCTCGCTCTCGATGTCCCCGATGTCCTCGATGCCACCACGCCCCATCGGCCCCCGCCCCGCACGGAGCAGCAGCGCCTCGTCCCGCGGCCCAGAACGCAGCGCCCTCCGTCTCCTCCAGCCCGAGCGCTCCCACTCGTCCCAGCTCTCCCCGTCGCCATTCTCCCCCTTTTCCCCCTTCTCCCCGCTCTCTCCCTCAGCGAACGGAAACACGACAAGCCGCACACGCACCCGCCCGCGCTCGGGCCTCGCGGCCTCTTCTTCTGTCGACGAGCTCCCGCCGCCGGGATACGCTCCCGGATACACTCCTCTCCCGCTTTTGCTCCTCCCCCCTGCCCAGCTGTATACCCGCCCCGACCGCAGCCTCTCCACCGCGAGCGCGAGCACGACCGCCTCCCTCCCCGACAGCACGAGTACGCACAGCTCGCAAAGCACGCACAGCACGCATAGCACGCCGAGTAGTCCCCCCGTGCGCGCCGCGGCTGTTGACCGCTCGCCGTGCGCGTGTGGCATCTGCGCGCGCGGCCGCCGGTCCTCGGCATAACTTGTGTCCTGGGTCCATTTGTTCCGCCGGATGGAAAGGAGACGGATCCCAACCCCAGCATTCAGGAAGACTTGGCCTCTGTCGCCCTTGTCTTGCCTGTTCCGTAGGAGCTAGGAGCTTTCCACTCGAGGTCGGCACCTTGCTCTGCATCTCGAGTCGTCGTCGTCGTCGCCATGCCATTCGCCCCGGACATCCCAGAGGGAACCATCCCGGTTTCCGTCGGTGCTCGCCCCAACCGGTCCCAGGGCCAGGCATCGTGCCCACCATCTACACCTGTTCCCACGCCACATCTCTCGTCGCCCGAAGCCCGAACGTCAGCTGCCTGCACTTCCGCACGCCGTCGTCACCGCAATCCCACCCCCGGCAACCACCCTGCACGTGTATACCGTATACCGCACCTCTTCGTACTCTTCGTGATATCACAGTTTAATTATTCCGACTCCACACCCACACACACACGCAAACACACGACCAAAACGCAACTGCCCACTAGGCATCGATCACCAAGGCCGAGATTGCATGAAGATTGCATGACGTTGTCCCCCCTCTGTGCATGCACGCATGCTGCTCCGCACTTCCCCCCCCCCGGCCGGCCGCCGGATGCCCGGTGCGCGTGATGATTCTCCATTGATCCGTTGTTGCCATTCCGCACCGCCTCGCCGAAAAGTGCAAGGTGGCACATGGCCACAAGACAAAATACGCAACCCGTTTGAGTGACCCACATTTCACACTTTAGTTATCATTGTATCCTTCTGCTTTGTTCCATGTATCCCTATTCCAATCTCATGCCGAGGAGGATGCCGATGCCGGTGCCGGTGGTAGGCGGTGCACTGCACATGGCCCACCCGGAATGCGGAACTGGAGCCATCAGGTGGTTGCACTGTGTTCCTCTGCTCTGTCCCGATCCAGCGGCACTGCCAGCCCACAGCTTTTCCCGACACCGAACCTGACTCTCCACATTCGTGCCTTTTGCTCCAGATCTCTAGAGCTTCCACAGTCCGAATGTCTCCAAGTCCCAGGGCCAGTTCCTCTGAGCATCTGATCTGGGATGGATGGGATCTATCGTCGTACGCAATGCTCTGTACTGCAATGTCCGCTCCTCGGAGCCGGCGAGATACGCACAGTGTGGAACACCGCCCTTGCACCATCGCGACTCGTGCGAGTCAGCTGCTCGACCACGACAGACCCATTTCCAACTCTTTTTCGCGTCTAGTCCCAGCTTGCACACGGTACCACATCTCCGGACGTGACATGGCACACAGGCTGCACGCCTCGGCGGACATCCTCTGCCCGCGCTCGTCAGTGTCCCACTTCCCAGCCGCTCGCTCATAATACATTGCATCACAGTACAACGGCCACCAGCCGCGTCAGTGCTCTGTCCTGTCTGCGGCCTCGTATCGCTCCTTTGTCTGGCGTCAGCCGCGGCCCAGTACACCAAGACCGACCATATCCTTTTTGCGCTCGTGCCAGCCGCCCGGCCCACTCCACCGGCCCGCCTCGCGGCCCTTGGCGGCACCGAGGCCTGCGCGCTCCTCAAACTGCTGCACCTTGATCGGCTCGACACGGCCGTCGGCGCCCGCGCCGAGCCCGCTGCCCGCCGTCCAGCCCATCTTCGCCAGCAGCTTGTTACCGACATTGGTGTCGGCGGCGGGAGTGGTTGCCGGCGGTGGGGGAGGTTGGCTTGCCGCGGTACTGTTCCCGCTGGATCCCTGCTGATTCTGCTTGTACTTGCGGTACGGATCCGGCAGTTTTGGCTTGACGGGCTGGTTGTGGACCTCGCGCCGCTCGGCCGCCCGGTCGCGGTACTTTGGTCCTGAGAGGGCTTCTTTGCGTTGCCGCCCTGCTTCACGGATGATGGGGTCCGCGAGGTTAGTCTGTATTCACAATCATGGTGCGTAGCGTTGTATTCCATTTCCAGGGTTTCAGGGTGTGGACAGGGTTGATGTTGTGATGCAGTTGCAGTTGAGGTGAGGTTGATGTGCCAAGTATATCAAGTCGCAATGGTGTCGTCGTGAGAAGTCAAGAGATCCAGTCAGTCCCCACTTCGGCCTGAACCTACTACGCGTGGCGAGGTGGTCCAGGAAAAACAAAATGTAATGCGAGCCTTGTGGAGATCAGATAGCGCGACATGTTTGCGCAGCATTTCCTCGGTCTTGAATTGGCGCTGACACAGGAGGCACGCGCCCTTGCCAGTGGTTGCAAACGTCGATGTGTCGGTAAAGTCAAAGTCGTCGCCGCTGCTGGGAGATTTCGATGCCGATGTCGATGTCGATGCCACTGCTGGTGACGGTGCCGAGGGAGGCGAAGTTGAGGGCGGAGCTGGCGCCGAGCCGCCGAGCGGAATGGCATTCACGGAGAATCCACCGACCGGCCCCTTCTTCTCCTTCGGCTCCTTTGACGGCGGCGGCTTTGCCAGCTCGGTCTGCTTGGTGTTCCACTTGTTGATATTCTTCGCAATCTGGGTGTGAGCATTGCACTTCTGCCTCTGACCAGTGGTTTTACCTTCCGGCTCGTAGACGTCGGCGGGATGATCTTGGCGCCCTTTGCTGGCGGGTCAGCTGAATCTCAGTTTGCCAACGCACTCCGTGAAAGCAGCACGCTGTCCTTGCCGGGATCTCCCTCGTCCTCGTCGTCGCCCAGCACGTTCTTGTGGGAAATCGGAATAATCCCATCCTCCATCTTCGGCGGCGCCTTGCGCTTCACCCCCGCGCCGAGGTTGATGCCGATTTTGATGGGCTGCATGGCGGTGGGCGGGAGGGCGGACGACTGCGCGTCGGACACAGTCGTGGACGGGCCGGCGGGGGTAGCGCCGGGAAGGCCGAACCCCGCTGGGACGGATCCGCTGGTGGGGGGCGCATGTACGCCCGCCAGCTTGCCGAGGAACGTCTTGGTCTCATCCGATATCTGGAGCGGCGTGCCCTTTGGCGGAATGCCGGGCGAGCCGCGGGGGACGGTCTGTTCTGCGCCGGCCGCCTGGTGCCAGTACGCGCACCATTCTCCGTCCGGCGAGTCGATGGTCGCGGCGCCAATGCCGCCGTCGGGCGCAGCGCGCACGAGATACTGCCCGCCGAGGGGACCGGCTGGCGTGGGGATGAATGCGCCAGGGTTGGCAAACGAGGCCGCGATCGGCACCTGTGCGATGAGGAAGCCGTTGGGCTGGTGTTCCGGCGAGAGCAGGAACGGGAGGAGGGCGCTGGCAAGTTCTGGGGTGACGAGCTCGACAAAGCAAAAGCTCCACAGCGCCTCGGTCGCGCGGTCGACAATCATGACAACCCGAGTGATTGTGCCCTCTGCCTCGCGCACGCCCTTGCCGAGCATACGCGCAATCTCCTCCAACATGCGCCGCGACACCTCGCCGACATATGTCCCTGGGTCCAGACCACGGAGCAACAACACGCGCCCGGTGCCGTCTGGCTGGCCAATGTCCCGGGTGCCATCGTGGCCGCGGACCGGTGGGGGGTGAGGCACGGGAGGGACACTGCCAGGCCCGCCATTGTTCGACCGCGAGCCTGCAAAGTCGATCTTGACGCGCCTGGCGGACGAGTGGCCATACAACGCCGGCATTGTGACAGTCGGGTAGCTGTGGTTAGATCCGGCGGCGGTGAGGCGATATCGGCGGGAAAATACCATGGATGATGCTCGAACGGAAGTCATCCATGATCCTGCCCATGTGCACTCACTTGTCATACACGAAGCGCTCGGCCTCCTGGAGCGTAGTAAACGTCGCGAATCCAAACCCCTTGCTGACGCCACTCTTCTCGCGCACAATCTTGGTCGACTCAAGCTCAGCATGGAACTCGGTACGCAGAAAGCCCGCGAGTTCATTCTCGCCAAGCTGGGGATCGAGACCGAGGAAAATAATGTCCCGCGAGGAAGGTGAGGACGGCTGGCGATCGCGCTCATCTCTATCACCTCGCGGGCGGTCGCGGTCTTCGTACCGCTCGTGTCGCTCGTGTCGCTCGTGCCGCTCGCGTCCATAGTCGCCGCGATAATCTCTCTCATAGTCGCGCCCACGACGGTCGTCGTCGTAGTGTCGCGGCGGGGGGCGGTCATCGTCGTAATGCCGCGGCGGGGGGACACGGTCATCGTACTCGTCATAATGCCGCGGCGGCGCGCGGTCGCGGTCGTCATAGTGTCGCGGAGGGGGAACGCGGTCACGGTCACGGTCGCGGTCGTCGTATCGGTCGCGGTCGTCGTATCTCCTCGGCGGGGAGCGCTCACGTTCGCGTTCCCGATCACGCCAGTCGCGGTCGCGCCTGTCGTCCCCGACTGCGCGGGAGGGGGAGTACCTGCCGTGCATGATGGATGTGGATGTGGGAAGAAGAGTGAATGTAGAACGACAAGAAGACACAACGAGAGGACAGGAAGAGAGAGTGGAGGCGAAACAACGCAACGACGGTGAATGGACCAATTAGCATCCGTCATCCCGTCCTACACCCCAGTGATAATCGGTACACACAAATAAGCTTTTTAGTGGCTTGGAATCGGCGCAACCCTCACTGGCCCACACTCTGCAACTCGGACATCGACACTCGAGCTCATCATCAAGCGCATCGAGCTCTCCACCACCATCCAAGATCATAGCAAACATGGGCGACCGTGAGTGTGTACTGATGATGGCGCTGACGGCAGACGGACACCTTAGGGTGAGTTGCGCGCGGGATTCTCCGAGCCGGCGAGAGTGAGATGGAGAGGGGTGGTGGACGAATGAATGGGCGAAGGATGCGGATACGGATACGGATGCGGATACGGATTGTCGTGCGGATTAAGATTCTTGGTGGCCTCGTCGTGGCTTCGAGTACCGACACTACGCGAGGAGGGGAGATGGGAAGAAGCGGCGCGGCATATTCGGCCTGCCCCGGGTGGACCGTGGAGGGAATGAATCCCCCGACATCCCTCGTCGCACATCTTGCTCCAGCGGCTTCAATGTGCGCTGCCTTGCGAGCTCTATGTTCTCTACAGGGCTCGGGACTACGGATTACGTCTCTCGCCATGTCGTTCTAACCCGTTCCGCACGACAATTTCCCTTCCAACGTTTACGCTCCACCCGCCCATCTCGCTTTCCATTCCCCACTCCCCACTCCCCAGCACACCACTGACGGCAGCACGATGCGGCGATCGACCGCTGGGCCGCGATGCGCGAGAACGTGTACCAGCACTTCAAGTTTACGCCCAAGGCGACGCGCAGC
Organism: Apiotrichum domesticum; assembly: GCA_001599015.1. Taxonomy (NCBI): domain Eukaryota; kingdom Fungi; phylum Basidiomycota; class Tremellomycetes; order Trichosporonales; family Trichosporonaceae; genus Apiotrichum; species Apiotrichum domesticum. The sequence continues at coordinate 465,283 of BCFW01000008.1, forward strand.
GTCGTCGCGTGGGGACTCGTCTTCCCCGCCATCTGCGCGTACTCGTTCTGGAAGTCTGATGTGGGTACAGAGGCGCAGAGGTAATGCTGACGGGGTAGGCAAAGTTCGACTGGGCCGGAAAGCGCAAGGACGAGTCGCTCATGGCCGCCAAGTAAATGTATTATGCACTGCATCAGACTAGAGGTACAACAGTGGATGTGCTATGGGTGTGGGTGTGGGTGGATGTAAGTGTTTCCGAGGTCTACCAAATGCGTTTGACCATTGTCCACCGCTCGACCTCCTCGAGGCGCCACGACTTCTTCTTTCCCTTCTCCTTCTCCTTTGGATGCAGGGGTGGTGGCGCGGCGCGCGGCGTCGACTCGAGCGTGGCTGCGAGCGCGGGCGATGCGGCAGGATACTCTGCCAGGTCGTCGGCCGGCGACGAGAGGTACTGCTTTGTCTGCTCATTGTATTCCTGTCGGGTCAGCGAAACAATGAGGATTACCCACCATCTCCTCCTTGCTGATGCCGACGTCGGGTCGGCCAAAGTCGTTGACCGTGTCTTCCGCCTCGCGCTCGTCCATGCCTGCCTGCCGGAGGGCAGAGTAGCTGAGGAGTCCGAGACCGAGGAGGATCTTGAGCGCGACGAGGCTGCTGTCAGTCAAAACTCACTGGACGCACTCACCATCCCCACGCAGCAACGGTGATGAGGATGCCGGCCGCCCACTTGAGCGCGGTCCAGAACCAGTCGGTACGGATCTGCCCGTCAATGTGGTGGGTGCTCGAGGTGAGCATGCCGAAGATCTGGGCCGCAATGCGGATGACAAGGACTGCCAACGGGACGGACGCGATGCCCAGGCGGCGGGCGACGAGCGGAGATTGGTCGAGAAGGATTGGATGCTGCTGTCAGCTGATGCATGATTCGGTAGCTCACCTTGCGCTTCCTCCCGCCGACCGTGCCGGCGAGAAGGACGTCCTTGGCCAGCACGTCCGTGAACCTGCCATACACGGTCGCACGGACGTGATTAAACTTTGCGATGAACGCGTGTTTGAGCCAGTCGACGACCATCTCGGACGCGAGCACGAAGAGCACGGGCTGGGGGTTAGATGTACGGTATAGCTTAACCCACCGATAGAATCCGCTCAATCAGGCTCTTCCCACGGGTGAAGCTCTTGGGGAGGAATGCGAGGTCGGAGCCCGCCATCTCGATCATGTTCCGCACGGCGATGACGACGAGCATAAGGCCAAGCTGGAACCGCTCCACGATGTCTGGTATGAGTTGATCGGTCCGTATCCGCCAACTCACCGGCACACATGATTTGGAAGAGGTTTTCCTTTTCAAACTTCTTGAACACGGCTGCGGTGTGAGTTGACGTGGGAGATTTCAACAACTCACATCCCTTGATCTCCACGAACTGGTTGCTGATGAGGAGGGAGATAAGCGTATAGTCGTACGAGTTGATTGCGACATTGAGCGAGATGAGCATGTAGAAAAAGACAAGAGTGTGGACCACTGTGGTTTAGCATTTATCCTTCCCTCCTCGACGTACAGACATAGCCGAGGGAGAGGCAGAGGAAGAAGACGGGACGCACGCGCTCGCGTTTCCGCAGCTTCCCCGGTGCGGGGACGCTGTACGTGAGCGTGTCCCTTGCAAAGAGGGTGTCGAGGACGTCTTGGCCAAACGCGCAGCAGAGGCGGTCTCCAATCTCGAGCGCATTGAATATGACGTAGAGCTTGATCGTGTCCTGCCCCCGCACGGTGTGGTACATCTTGGAAGAGTCTGTGGCCACCATGAGCACAATAGACGGGATGACGAGGAGGATTAAGCGCAGGAGACTCTGGACGTGTGCCGGGGGAATGGGAGCAATAGGCTGTCCGCGGATGAAGCGCGACATTATACGGGACGCGGCAAACGTCGCGCGGATGGGGAGAATGGTAAAGTTGTAGAGAAAGCCGTCGAGGCAGAGCAGCGCGCCAAACATTGTTACCTGAATGTCAGATGTGTTACTGGTGTCATATCTCACCTTCTCTACGGCTACTGGCACAGCGAGAAAGTTCTGAATGCGTTCCCTGGGGGTCAGCTCTGTACCATCTGCAGCCAACGCACCACTTGCCATCCGCAATCCACCCCTCCCAGTGCTCCGCGGCGTCTTCATCCCTGAGCAGGTCCCAGAGGTTGATGCCCGCAGCCTCAGGTATCGGACGGTCGTACCCCGGCGACGTGAGCGGGGTATCCAGAATCGACGCGCCATGTTCCTCCCCCTCGCCATCCCCGTGCTCTCGGTGCTGTTCCGGATCAGGGCTTTCGGGCGCTTCGGGCTGGACCTCCAGTACCGGCGGCTTGCTCGCGAGGAAAGCGGGCATCTCACCGGCCTCGAGCGTCGTCCGCCTGCTGAGCACCGGCCGCGTGTCGCCGTCCATCGTCTGCCGCCTGCTGAGTGCCGGCCAGAAGACGTCGCTCTCGTCCTCCGTCTCGTCCCCCAGCGAGCGCCGCCGGCGCGGACTCCCGCCCGCCTTCATGAATGTCGGATGGGCATGCAGCTCGCCGAGATCCAGACTCCGATCAAGACCAAACTCGGCGCTTGCGTCCGCGCGCGGAGACGGCGGGAGAGAAGAGTACGTCCTGTCCCCTGCGATCATGTCGATGTCGAAGAGCTCCGAGGTCGGAGTGGCCCCGACAGAGTCGTCGCTCAGGAGCGGGGTGGCGAAGGGCGTGGAGCGGAGAGCGTTGATGTGGAGATCGAGTGTGTTGAGATCGAGCTTCTCCTCGATGGACGACGCCTGGGATCAGTATGGAGGTGGAGCTTGGAACACGAAACACCTCCAGGAAACGATCACCACACACGCACACACTCACTTCTGCTTCGTGAGCGTCATCAATATCCTCCTTCTCCTCCTCGACAGTAGAAGAAAGCGTGCGCGTGAGTTCCCACACGACATGCTCTGCATGCTCCGCGTGTTCCGGCGACCCGCGGCTCCACATGTCGTCGTGCCCGTCGCGCCCGTTGTGCCCGCTGTGCCCGTCAAGTGGCGGCAGTGGCGCGGGTGGCATGCTGTGATGTGTTTCCGTGTTCCGTGCTTTCGTGCTTCCGTTTCGCACTTTTGCCTCTTGGAGATGTTGGATCTGCCTGTCGGATCTGGACGAGAGAGGACAGAGGACAGGGGGGACAGAGTGGTCGTTGAGGAGGGTAGAGTGAAGGACAGTAGTGTACAGCAGTGTACATGTGGAGGTCGTGCAAAGTGATCGCGAGCGAATGATGATGATGGCATGGCGGCAATGCCGGTGCCTGAAAATGTCTCGTCCACCAACACCTCTCAACTCTCAACCGCTTTCTCGATTTCCATCCCACTCCTACCTCCCTCTCTCTCTCTCTCGCTATCCATACCCCTCTTCAATGCCAGACTCTGACGACCCGCCATGGGAGAAGGTCCTCTGGCGGCAACAGCCCTATGCCGACAACTACGTCCCGCCATCGTACCTCTCCGAGCTCGCCGAGCTGCGTGCGTCCACAAACCCACAACAAAGCTAACAGCAGCCCAACGGCCGCGGCCAAAGCTCCTCCCGCTCCTCGTCGCCACGTTTCCCGTCGCGCAGCATCTTGCGGTCATTGCCCTCTTCCTCGCCGTCTTCTACGCCATGCTCGTCGGCACCCTCTCCCCCGCCGAGGTTGGGTGGTCGTGCGCCGCCGTCGGCCTGCTCGCATACGCGCTCTACCGCTACGGATGGGTCGCGACCCCGCCGCCTGCCCCCCGTGAGTTGCTCCTGCAGATATACGTACAGTATTGAAACCCAAACTCACACGCAGCACTCATCCCCGCTGCGTCTGCGCTGCGGCCCCTCGTCCTCCCCCCGTTGCTTCTTTCGCTCCTCGCCCCAGTTCTGGGGACACTTACGAGCGCGACGACCTCGGACTCGATCTGGCCGCTCGCCGGCGGGCTCTTCTTCGTGCACCTCCTCCTCGCTGACTTTACCACTGGGCCGGATGCGCGCCGGCGCGCACTCCTGCGCCGACGGCGGCGGCGGAGCAGCAGCGTCGGAACAAGAGATACTCCCGTCGAGGAGAAGAGGTAGGACTACGACTACATCTACCCGGGCCGGGCTCACAACGCAGCCTCTCGTCCTCGCTCTCGCTCACGTCTGCACTGAGCGCGTCTGTCGTTCTCGCGTCCCGCCTCCCGACCACCGCGCACGTCTTCAGCCTCGTCATGCTCGCGGCGGGCCTGTTTGGCGGCTGGCCAACGCTCGCCAAGGCTGTGCGGGTGCGTAATGATCTGAACTTCTTTGTCTGACAGCAGGAATCGGGAAAGCCGTTCTCGGCGGCGCTGACGGCGTCAATGATATGGCTGTCGCTCTCGCTCTTCCCGCCCTCGGACGGCGGACACATCGGCCCCATCCCGCTGCCGTCGGGCGCCACGCGCGTGTTCCTCATCGTGCTCATCATCGTCTGCGTCGGCGGGCCGCTCGTGCTCTGGTGGGGATGGCGGTGGAAGGCGCGGCGCGACGGCAACTGGGATGTCGCAAAGGTGCGTGTTCGCCGGCGGCTGTGAGTGGAGACAGTGTACGATACGGGGAGATTCCTAGAACTAGATTTTTGCAGCCAGATCCGAAGCCGTATTGGGAGGTGTCGCCGGTTGGTTATACCCGCCGTACGACTTGGGACATTACGATACGACTGTATGATGAATGGTGCTGCATATGCTGAGTATATTGAGGGGACCTGTAGGTCGGGAGTCTAGGCCAGGTGCTGGCGAACAGGAGTAGATGAGTGGCGATGGGATCCGAGAGGCCGAGAGGCCGAGTGTGTGGTTGCAGGAGGCAAAGCGCCGGGAGGGGAATCAAGGAATTCTATAAATTCCAGCACATCTAGATCTTGAAGCCGTAGCCGCGCATGCACGCCTTGTGCTGTTCTATCAAGTCGGCGCACTTGACGACCGCCTCGTCGCCGGGGTACTTGATAAAGCAGTCGTCGCGTGCCGACTTTGTGACGGGGCACGCGCAGCACCTGGGGGTCAGTATTGGTATCAAGATGCGGGGGGAAGGTGTCGGCTTTTTGCCACAACGACAGCAGGACACTACTCACGGCTTGAGGTTGCGCGGGTTGAGGTTCTCGGCGGGGGCGCTGGGATTAGAGGAGTCTGCGGTGGGGACTTACGCGTCGGGCATGGTGGTGGTTGTTGTTGTTGTTGTGGTGGTCGATGATGATGCGGAGGTGTCAAACTTCATTGTCGACGGGCTCGGAGGGTGTAGAGGATGGTGGTGGAGGAGGAAGGAAACGGAGTCCGAGATGGGATGATTCAGCTCTCTGCCGTTCGGAAATCTTGGTCTTCCCTGTCTTCCCTGTCTTCCCTCCGAGCTCAGAGTATAATGGAACGGCAACGGATGGCGTGAATCAGCACAATCACAGAGAGAGAGAGCAATAAGCGGAAGCAAATGAGGGTTATGCAGATAACAAAATGATAGTATACTAATAAGGTCATTTAGGATTATTTGCTTTGATTGACGTCATTTCCCATCTACCAGTTTTAGACTCTAATCCGAAGCGCGCGTTTACCCGAGTTCTGTTTATGTAATCATTGTCTATGGTGGTTGTCCCCCATATCGGCCACTGTCTGTTGCCGTGCAACCCCCTGGGTAATCAGCAGCAATGACGCGGGGGCCCGGCTATTGGGACCCACCAAAGGAGATCTGCAAGCTGATTCGACTCGAGTGGACACGAGCCAAGCCCGGGGGGAAGGCAGTTGCTGTTGCTATGTGTGTATGCCATCAGAATGGGCGGCGACACGATCAAAAGCATCCTCTTCTTTCTCTTCTTCTCTTCTTCTCTTTTCTCTACATCATCATCAACTAACTGAAGCCATCGACCAAGTCTTCTTGTCCAAGACAAGGACCTTTGCAGGATTCAACCCCGTCTCGTGCTCATCCACTCACCACTCTCTGCCCGGTATATGTAGCCATCTTTTCCATCTCTTTCTATCTCTTCCCACACGTGTAGCCAGCCGTCTTCCCTCGCCTCCTTCCCCACCTTGCCCTCGCCTCCAACATACCCTCAAGATGTCCGCCCTTCGCCGCATGTTCCCCATCGCCCGCCGGGCAGCCAGCACCGCCGCGGCCCCCGCCCCGGCCGCCTCGCAGGCCGCGCCCACCCCGGAGGCCATCCCTTCTGTCGAGGAGCTCCGCGCCCGCGCCCGCAAGGTCTACAAGGAGGTGAGTACAGAAAAACACCGTTTATCGTTCACTCTGACCCCGCAGCTGCACCGTCTCGGCCGCGACTAGTGAGCATCCCCGGCCCCGCATCCACTAACTGATTCAGCCCGGACACGGAGTACAACTTCAACATGCGCCTCCGCCGCGCTTTTGAGAGTGCGTCTTAGGGAACTGACCCCCGAGCTCCATCTGACACGGCCGCAGAGAACGCCAAGGTTGACGACCCCGTCAAGCTCAAGCAGCAGCTCGACCTCGCCGAGCACATCAAGAAGGGTGCGTACAGTGCAGTGTGCATCAGACCCAGACCTGTAGCACGGCCCTACATGAGGCCTTGCAACGATGCTGCATTGCTCAACCAGGCTTTCAACGCCACGCAGTGTACTGACTCTTCCCAGAGATTGTGGCCATGTACTCGCTTCGCAAGTACCGCCATCTCCGCCGCGCGTACCACCGCGACGAGCCTCCCCGCGCGATCTCGGATCATTACGCCTCTATCGAGGCTGCCGAGCAGGCGTCGCGATCGTAAAACGTTTTGGATCTTCGCTCCGCCCGCCCTCGCCCTGTCTGCACAGACGGAGGCGTCGAGCTCGGGTATTGTGTTTCAGGATACCAGGATCAAAATCTGACCACCCGTCCGGCGCCCCGCATCGCTGCATCCTGCGCGTCCATTTGCCAACAGCCACATTTACCATCATGTCCATCCCCTGTCCCACCTCGCCTCGCTCGAGTCGTATGCTCGCAACCCGAATGTCTGCCCCGTGCACGTCCGCCGTGGCTTGCTCTGGTCCGCCTGCCCGCCGCTTCGCTCGCATGTCGCCTTTCTCCACGTCCAATACGGGCATCGCTATCGAATCGCAATACCTATCACCATCTGCTCCGGTATCAACAAGTACCCACCCAGCGAGTCGCGCCGTACGACCCATGAACGCTCGTACCGGCTCCTGTCACCACCTTGTGTTTGTTTTATATTGGCTGATGAAATCAAGACTGCAATCTGACCCGGATCCCTAGGCTTGAAGAGGGCGCCGCGCAACTTGCCACGGACCACTTACCAACATCCCTAATCCTGTTTGCATGGATTCGCGTCTTGTGGGCATATCGTATTTGCCTCGCGCATCAAGTCGTGGTACTATCATTACTCGTACACACCGCGCCAGCTGACCGTTACTGATTCCACCACTTCTGTCGACCTTTCACCATGACGTTGTACGTACTGCCCACATTCCTTCAACACAATCCCTGCCCCTGTTCCCTATCCCTCATCGTCGCGCTCCCGATTCTTTCTACCCTCGATCTCTTCTCGGTCTTCTCGGTGTTCTCTGCCATGACCTTGCCCCAGCCCGGGGCTCAAAAAGGCCCTTGCCCGGATTTGAACCGAGGACCACTCCCACTCAAGCCGCGGACGGCCGGAATCCTTCGTATCCCGAAGGGAGTATGATAGCGACTACACCACAAGAGCGACTCGAATTTTGGGATTGCTGGGGTGTTGATATTGGTGCCGTAGTGAAGGTGATGAGGCGCGTTGAGCTCCCCACTCACGGTTTATAGAGATCCTGATAGGCTGGAGCCCAGGGAGCAGATACCAGCCGCCCAAAGGAAAACGGCATCGTCACGCGTCGCGTCACGTTCCCCACTGGCGTCCCCGTTGTCACCATCGCCTTTGCCCACAGGTGGGTATGCAGCGCCCGCAGCTCGAGCCATTCCGCATCGCACTCGAGAGGCGACACTCACCCCGTATCTTTACTGCTTGTCTGATGAAATCACTGCTGAGCCATCGACGGCTCATGTGGACGTGGACCACAAGACAGGCCACGGAGACGGCCAATACCGCACATCGACATTGCTCACCATCACAAGAGTCATAATATACCACACCTCAAACTCCCTCCCCCGGGTGCTGAGATCACTATCCTCCACTTGAGTAAATGCCAGTTACTAGCCAATGTGTGCTCTGGTGCTCTGATGAGATTAGTCCTCGCTGCGCGTGGCGCCGCCACATCGCGACGACCTTAAGACCTTGTTGATGAGAGTTGAAATGTGCAGCAACATACGACGGTGGGGGATACGTCTCGGTTCTCAGCTTGTAGAATCTGACAAAGCTCCTGTATCCTTATGCCATAGATATGCGCGACAGCAACATGTATTGGTTCTGCACCATGCACCATACACTGTACAGTACTTGGGCTCGACCAGACTGTGGTAGTCCTGGGGGGTTCTGTTCGCCATAAACCCGGCCCTCTCCTTCATCCGCACAATGACGTCGCTGCTCACGCTGTTGCCCGTGTGGGGTTCGTGTTGGGTGGCGTGACTCTCTCTTGCGGTATAGTTGCTCGCGTCCCCATCACGGCCACTCCCGATCCTCCCATCCATCCATCCCCCATCACATCTCATCATCCCATAATGTCACGGACGAGCACGCCACGGCGCGCAAACGGCTCGAACGGCGGGACCAGCGCCACCGCAGGCGACCACGGCACCTCCCCGACCAACGGGGGAATCGGCCTCGGACGCCCGAGCACCTCCCCCGTCGCCACCGAATCACAGGGGCATCGGTACACCTCCCTCTCGAGCCTGATGCGCTCGCCGGACCGGGACCACCGGATGGAGTGGCCCGGCTCCCCGCCGAGCGCGGGCACGTCGCCGCGGCGCGCGCACTTTGCGCAGGTTACGCGGTACACTTCGCGCGGGGAGGCGGCCGCGCCGGCCGAGGATGTGCCCCCGTGGACTATCCCGGGGAGCGGGGAGAGGGAGCTAGAAGCGGGAAGCAGAAGCGCGGCGAAGAGGGATAAGCGGCACATGGGGCTGTGGAAGCTTATCGCGCTCACTGTTGCCATGGGCGGGAGTCAGGTGCGTGCGAGTAAAGTGGACTGTGGACTGACGGCAGATTGTGTGGACAGTGTGCGTTGCGCTGTGGAGACGGTTGCGCGAGGTAGATGGTTGCTAACATTAGTGAACTGGGGTATGGGACGCCGTATCTCACCGGACTTGGCATGCCGACAAAGTACACGGCCCTCGTGTGGCTCGCGGGCCCGATCTCGGGGCTGGTCGTCCAGCCGCTCATTGGCGCAATCTCCGACTCGAGCACGAGCAAGTACCGCCGCCGGTTTTGGGTCGTCGCGTCTACTGCGCTGCTTGTGCTTTCGCTGCTTGGCCTCGCGTTTGCCGGGCCGATAGCCAAGGCGCTCGTGGATCTCGTTGGCGTTGGGCAGGGCGACTGGGATCCGCAGGGCAAGGTCTGGGTGAGTGAGAGGACGCTGTGAGAGGAAAGGCTTACTCCAGGCGGCGCAGGCTGCGATTGCGCTCGCAGTGTTTTGTTTTTACATGTTGGATTTTGCGCTCAACGGGTGGGTGTGGGGATTATGGTGTCGTCTGACCGCGACCGCAGACTACAGGCATCCTTGCGGAATCTCGTGTTCGACGTCACACCTGCCGACCAGCTCAACTCGGCCAACGCATGGAACGGGCGGTTCAACCACATTGGCAGCATTGTCGGCTTTTCCGTCGGGTTTATCAACCTGAACGACATTGGGTTTATCAGTTTCCTCGGCGGCGAGCAGTTTAGAAAGCTCTGCATCCTGTCGATGCTGCTCCTACTTGTCACAGTGTGGATTACGTGCTTTACGACGGAAGAGGACGAGCGCCCGAGTCCGCTCCTCGGCGAGCGGCGGTCCACACTCCGCCAGATGCTCAACACCATCCACGAAGCAATTCTCACCCTTCCCAAACCCGTGCGCAGGATTTGCATGGTATGTCGTGTGTGGATACCACGGATACGGCAGCTGCTCACCCCAGGTCCAAATCATGGCCTTCATGGGCTGGTTCCCGTTCCTCTTCTACGCGACACACTATATGAAATACGTCATGTCTCACGAGCTGGGCCGCGAGGCAGGCGACGAGGCGACACGGACCGGCAGCCTCGCGCTCATGTTTAACGCGTTTGTAGCGTACGCGGCCGGGACGATCCTGCCGTACCTCTCGGAACGTGACCACCGGCTGCTGCCGGACGAGGACGAGCTGTCGGAAGGCGACGAGGACGAGCACGCGCACATTCGCTCAATGGTGCAGCAGTGGAAGGCGGATGTTGACAGGACAGGACGTCCGCTGCGCCTCCCGAGGAGTGAGTGATGGCCAAGAGGCCAAAAGGAAGACTTTGTTCTGACGCCAGTGCCGTTCATGCTCCGGAACGTGTGGACTGCCGCGCTGCTCCTCTTCTTCGTCCTCATGATGAGCACATTTTTCATCTCCACCGTCTGGCAGGCCACCGTCATGATCTCGCTCGTCGGCATCTGCTGGGCAGTCGCCTGCTGGGTGCCCTTTGAGATGATCATGGCGTTCCTGAAAGAAGTAGAGGAGGAGCAGAACCGCGCGCAGACCTCGCCGTCCGCCTCGGCCGTGTCGCGTTCCGGCCGCTCCGCCCGCTCTGGCCGCTCCGCGTCGTTCAGCACCCACACCCACACCCACACGCACGCGCACTCGCCGACCCGCGCCCACCATGACCGGAACAGCGAGCGCCGCCCGCTGCTGATGCGGAGCTACTCGACCGCCGACCTCGAGGGCGCATCGGTAGAGTATATCGGGCAGGGCCCCGTCGCGGGCGGGACGATTATGGGTATCCACAACCTCGCGATCGTGCTCCCGCAGTTTATCATTGCGATCGTTGCGTCGGTCATCTTTCGGGTTGCAGACGGCGACGCCAAGCCCGTCGCGGTGCATGTGGGGCACGGGGCGCCCGAGTGGCAGGAGAAATCGGGCGTCGCGTGGGTACTCCGCTTTGGCGGGCTCATGGCGCTCGTCGGCGCGGCCATCTGCCGCCGCGTCCCGCCGACCAAGCAGGAAAAGGTGGGTACTGTTATTTGTATGTGCTGACGGACGGCAGATTATGCGCCGCCGCCTGGCCGAGATGCGCGAGGCGGCCGACGAGTAGCATCGTGTTTCCATCTTGTGGGCGTAACTTGTACAAGCCGTGGTATCTGTTAGCATCAAGTATCAAGTATCTATATCCATATGAATGTTGTCGAGGTGACAATTCGCTGCAGAGTACCCAGAGTTTACTGCTAAGTGCACGGCATGACTTACAAAAGTCGCAGTCGCCATGATTCTGACTTCGGACATGCGCGACGCCTCCGCGGGCCGAGACCCGGAACCTTGAACACCCCGCACGCACGCCGCAGGGCCGCAGGGCCGCGCCGCGCCGCAGCCCATCCGGGAACCCATTCGGACTCGTGTGGTTGGTCGGCCCCGCCCAATCCTCGGCTTCGGTAATGGCAGGCAGTGCCTTGCTGTGGCTGATGTCACCGGCTGCTCCACATGGTTTATCCATGTTGGTTATATTGGTTACTCAATCCGAGAAAACAGCTAGAACAACCATTCCATTCCATCGCAACTGCCGCGACCGCCGAGACATCAAGCTTTGGAACTCTCGGGGATGGGGCGATAAGCGTTTTTTTCTGGATACTACCCATTCCAGCAGCCGCCGCTATCGCCATTGCCATCGAGACAAACATTGCGCATCGCACACGATATTGATAATCAACCAGGCGAAGGGATAACCATAACCCCTGCGATAAACCCAATCTCCGCCGGCTTGCGCGATGGATGCAGGCCCGAGCTCGCCGCGCTCGCGCACGCCACGGGGGAGCGCCGGCGCGACGCCCCCCTCCCCCTCCGCCTCTCCATCTCCCTCTCCCTCTCCGCGCCACCCGCCGGGCAGGTCACTCACCCCGCTCACCCCCGTCGCACCCCCTGCGATCCGCATCGACCCCACTTCCCCAATAGCCGCCATCTCGCCGACCTCGCCAATCGCGGCGCCGCGCCGCGCGCGCTCCGCGTCGCCGTCGCGCCACCGCCTCGTCCCATCACATCCACATCCACATCTCCCCCCAAGCCCGCTCGCCACCACCACCACCACCCCGACTCCGACGGCCCTCGTTCCCGAGTACGCGGCTGCTACCCCCGTCCCATCACGGCGGAAGAGGGGACGGAAGCGTGGGGCGACGTTTACGCTTGATGACGACGAGGAGCCGGAGAGTACGGAGGGTATACCCCTCTCGACGCTGGATACAAAGGGAGGGGAACGGGGGCGCGAGGCGCGCGAGGGCAGCTCGCACGTCGTGTTTGAGCGGCACGAGTATCCCCCCTCTGAGCCGAAGGAGAGCGAGGACCAGACGAGCAAGCACAGCCACGGGAGCGGGGAGGGTATCGTCGGGAACGGGAACGGGAACGCCAGCGGCGTGGGGAATGGGGGCGCCGACGGGGATGGGGATAGAGATAAGCGAGAGACGCCGACAAAGTCTTGGTTTGGGAAACGGGTGGACGCGCTCGTCGCGCGCGTGCTTGCCAACCCCCGCATCGCGTGGATACCCCCGAAACTCACCTGGGACGACATCAAGCCCGCGATCCGTATCTCTGTCAGCGTGAGTTGTTTGTCTGGGGAGAGCTAAACGACAGGCATGGGTCGGGTTTCTGCTCATCTTGATCCGCGAGTCGGGGGCCATGCTGGGTATCGCTTCCTGTGAGTGGGAGATGGCAGCAGTGGCTGACTTTTCAAGTTCTCGTCCTCATCGTGGCGTGTATGGTGCCCCCCTTCCAGCCGTTTGTGCAGGTTCTCGAGATTGTGCTCAACACGGTCTTTTACACGTCCATAGCATGGGCATGGTGCGCAATCGCAACGGTCATTGCGCACTCGACGCGCGTGCCGACCGACCCCGACCTCGTGGGCCAGGCAATGGCGCGCCACCCAAACGCAAAAGGCGTTAACCTCGAGTTGTGGCTCGTAAGCACTGAGTGTTGGGTCGTGCTGACTGCAGGTCACCGAGGGCGTGTTCCTCCAGGAGAACCCCGCGATTGTGTGCTGTGTCTTTCTCTCGGTCGGGACGGGCATCCTCCTCTGGTGGAAGATGCGCACCGCACCAAGTCCCGCGACGTTCCCCCTCGTCCTGAGCTGTATTATTATTGATGCGGTGGGTTAGGTCGTAGGAGTGTCACTGACATTAGACCCTCACGGTCACCCCCCTGTACGGCAAGGCCAACTACATGCTCGCGTTCTCCCTCTGGCGGCCGATTATGATCCAGAGCGCCATCGGCCTCGCGTGCTCGGCCGTCATCTTCCCCGTGTCGGTGACGTCGCAGTTCCGGCGGCGGTTCCAGGGCGTGCTGAAGCCGCTGGAAACGGGCATGGGCGAGATAGAGCGACTGTTTACCGACGCCTCTTCAATGGACACGTTTGGCGCGCTGGACAAGGACAAGCACCGCGTGACGTTTGACGACCCGACGGCCGAGCGCGAGGCAAAGATCAAGGCGTGGGGCGACCGTTCCGCCGAGATCCGCACCACGCTCGTCGCGTCCCTCGCAGGCATGCAGCCGCTCCAGTCCCAGGTACGCTACCTCGGCGTGGACATCAGCTACGGCCGGCTGTCGGGGCACGACATGTGGGAGCTGTTTGACATTCTCGCGTCGGTGCAGGTCCGCGCGTCTGGCATGTCGTTCTTTTTCAATGCGATTGTTAACAAGGTGCGGCACACGCACCTCGACTCTCAAGGGTTCAGCGCACTCGACACGGTCACGCAGTCGATAAGCCGGAACCAGAGCCGGGCGGACATCCAGGCGTCACGGACAATGAGTCGGCAGGCATCACGGACAGTGAGCAGGCAGGGGAGCCGTGTGGATGTCCAGTCTGCGCGCACCGTAAGCCGGCAGGGAAGCCGGCCGGCAAGCAGATCTGGGAGCAGGGCGGATTTGAGGGAGAGTGCGCCGCCGAGCCGCGCGCCGTCGCGCCAGGCATCGGCGCGGGATCTGGGGAACCACGACATGACGACGGACGACGAGACGGACGACGACCACCGGCGGTCCGAGAGCCGGCGCCCCAGCCATGTCGACGACCACCACGAGCACGACCACGAAATGTCGCTGGCGCACCATCTCCGGCTGGCGTTCCAGCGGGGATCGCACTCGCGGAGCAGCTTGGAGAAACACCACCACGGACACCACTACGGACATGGACATGGACACTCGCGCGGGGCGTCCAAGAGCTCGATCCGGCTCGAGACACCCAAGGGCTTCCCGCTCGTGTCGAAAAACTCGAGCATCAGCCTACTGGATCATCTCAGGAAACAGCAGCAGCCGGTCGGGGTGTACGAGTCGCAGCGATATATGGACCTCGAGCGCGGCGACGAGCGGGATCTGGAGAGGTTGATTGTGCAGCTTGAGCTACTGAGTTGTGGCGCGCGGCCGCTGGTGAAATCGCTCCGCAGGGCGCTTGGTGACGCGATCACATGGACAAGGACAGGGGATAAGAAGCGGCATGATTTCCTGCGCACCGTGCAAAAGACGCACGGCGTGCTCAGCGTCATGCTCGAAGAGTTCAAGGAACACCGCACAGAAGTCACGGAGCCTTACCGGCACCTGTTTGACCCGTCGCAGCCCGCGACGGACATTAGCACGATCCAGCACGCGGGGCTGTACTACTGCTTTGTTGCGCAGTACCACCTCATCGAGTTTAGCGATGCGGTCATCAAGCTGCTCGCAAAGATTATCGAGCGGGACAATACGCGCCAGAAACGCCGGTTGTGGTTTCCGTACTCGTGGATTGCGCTGTTTGGCCAGTTCCAAGAGAGTGTCAAGCACCACACCGAGGACGGGACCGAGGGCGAGACGCAGCAGGATGTGCCGCATGACGAAGATGAGGACGAGTACTACCACAGCGACGGGGAGACGACCGGTCTCCTGGGGGAGGCGCGCCGCCGAAATCCCGATTACCGCCCGTTCAACTCGCCGTTCATGGTGCTTCTCTCCAAGCTGTCCAAGATCCCGGATCTGCTGGGGTCCCGCTCTGCAATGTTTGCGCTCAAGGCCGGCATGCTCTCCGCGCTCACCACCCTGCCTGCGTTCCTGTCCAGCTCGGCATCCTTTTACTACAACAACCGTGGCATGTGGTGCACCGTCATGGCACAGATGACGCTCGCGGTGTTCTCCGGCGACACGCTCAGCTCGTGGATGCACCGCATGGTCGCGACATTCTGGGGCATCCTCGTCGGTATGGTGGTGTGGTACGTCGGCGCGGGCCGGGGAACAGGCAACCCGTTTGGTCTTGGAGTAGTCACCGCCGTGGTCTTTCCGTTTGCCATGTTTGCGCGCCTGTACTACCCCGCCGGCGTGCTCACCACCGTCGTCTTCACCACGTCCATCATGCTCGTCGTCGGGTACTCGTGGCAGAACGGGAACATCGTCAGGGCAGGCACCACGACCTGGGGCTGGGACGTCGCGTGGCGCCGCTACGTCTGCGTCGTTATCGGTATCTCGGCCGCATGGGTGTGGTCTGTCGGTACGTCCTCCTTTTGTTTGTTTATCTAACACCCCAGTGCCGCCGTCGTTCTCGGCCAAAAAGGCCATCCGCCAGTCGTACGCGCGCAGCATCATGTCGGTCGGGCGCATCCTGTGCGACCTCCTGTCCACCGCCAACGATCCGCACTACCACACCGACCACGAGCAGTACCGCCGCACGCGCAAGGAGCTGCTCAAGGCGCGCACCAAACTCTCGAAAATGTCTGTCCGGCACGTAAACGCCGTCAACGAGGTCTCGGTGCGCGGCCGCTGGCCCGAGGAGCGGTACCAAGTGAGTATACAAGTAGCTTTTACATGTTCTCCACTCACCCTTCTTTCCACAGGGACTGCTCAACACGCTCGTCGAGACAATGTCGCTGCTCGCGCAGCTCAACCACCTCCTCCCGCAGATGGATATCCGGTGGCGCCGCGCGCTGCTGGCGCGCACGCGCATGGCCGACCCGCTGTTTCTCGGCGACGTGCTCGCCGTCATCTCCATGACCTCGGCAGCGCTCAAGTCGGCCGCCCCGCTTCCGCAGATAACCCCCGGCCCCCTCGTCGCCAAATACGTGAGTTCAAATATGAAGAAATATGACTTGTTCAACTTGGTACTCATGTGCAGCACATGAACAAATACAAGGGCCTCGATCTCCCGCTCGACCCGCACCACAACGACGACCTGCCAGACCACGTGACGGTCGAGGTGCTCGAGAGCGACGACTATATGCGCTACGCGCTCGGCGTGACGACCGTGTATGCGCTCATGGCGCGTCTCGATGCGATTGTCGTCGCGTGCAAGACGCTCCTGGGAGAAAACTTCCACATTGGAAACTTGAGGGTGGATGAGTTGACGCTCAATGATCATATGGCGTAGGGGGGGAGGTCTAGAGTACTTCTTGCACTGTTAGAATAGATGTCTGTATAATTCTGCACACATGCTGTTGCAGATTCTTAGCGGGCGCGATAGTCAGTCGTATATCGTTCCAGCTGACAGAAAGGTGTTTCGTCAGTTGCTCACCAAAGCTCCTCATCCCACTGCCCACTCTGCCGTGTTCTTTCTGCAATGCATAGACTACGGATCACTCCGCAGCCGGCCGCGCGCGGCCTGGCGGGAACCCCGGGTGCGCAGCATCGCCACGTCGCAGCGTCGCAGCGGCCGCCGGGTCCGCCTTTCGTCCACTCGACCACCATCGTCCTCGCCTGTCGATTGTTCTCTATGCGACTATAGGTTTTACTTCTGGACGGTGGTGATGATGGGCGACTTCTTCTCCCAGATCTGGGGCTGGCCCTCTGGAGAACCGGGAATGTTCTTCTTGAGGTTGAGCTTGGTGAACACGCACGAGTTGAGCGCCTTCTCGGGCTTGCGGCACGCCTGGAAGTACTGGTTGTTAGCAAGGACAAACAAAGGAGTAGAGGGGGGGGGGGGGGGGGGGAGGGATTGGGAATCAAGGTCAGAGAATGCGGTACCACCCGCGAAGACTGTCGACATGGAGATTAAGACAGGGATAACTGAGGTATTTCTCATCATAGACGTGGAAAGGAGAGAAGAATGGAATTTGGCATGGGGGCGGCTGCGGCCGACAGAAAGCAAAGCAGTCGCGAGACTGGTGCCAGGGCGCGTCTCGTCGAAGAGTACTGTGGGATGCTCGGGACAACGCTGTGGACATAAAACACCATGTCCATAGTCCACCTTCCACACGTGTACTGAACACAACGGGTGGACGCTTGGAGGTGATTCAGCTCGCCCCATGTTATTGCCGTTCAACGCCTGGCCCGTTGGGCAAACTCGACGACATGTCAAGCACAACATGTCAAGCACCCTCCGAGGCCCAACCTGCGTGCCCACCGCGGCCTCGTCACATCGCACACCGCGTTGTAGTTCTCGCCCACTGAACACGGCCTCTCGAAACACAGACCAACACCCACCTGGTTGTTCATCTCGAGGCACTTCCAGTGCGCGTCAAACTCGACCAGACACGACTCCCGGATCTTCCCAATAATCTCCTGGGTGCAGCGGGTCACTTTCCGTCCCTCCTTGAGGCAGTGCGCGGGATCGCGGTCCTCGTTCTTGCAGAGCATAAAGTCCTCTGCGGGATCAGCAGTGTTCAAACGAGATGGGTTCAGGGGGTGGTTTTGGCGCAGAGGTGAAGAGTGCGCCGAGACTGAAGCGGCAGAGCGACTAATTCCCTGCCCACATGGAATGACGGCTTTGCTGAACATCGACAGAGCACAACAGCCCGCGCCGCACGTTCCGATCATCGCCTATTTCCCATTCCCAATGGCTAGCCGCGCGGTGCGCCGTCCGCCGTCGGCCTTGACGGTGGTAGGTTATCGCAACCACCCAGGCTCGCTACTACCCAGACCTCGCGACTGGCAACTCGCAAGCTCGCAAGATCTCCAGCCGCCTCCAGCCGCTCCGCCGCAGCTGCACGCGCGCACAATCTCCAGCCCCCGCCAACGAATCCAACACGGTAAACACGAAACACTCGCCATTGACGTCGCGGCAGTAGTCGCCGATGAAGAAGGCTGCCGACTTGAGGGGGGCCGAGGTGGTGCCGAGCTCGTCGACGTGGGGGACGGACGAGGGGAGGGGGTTGGGGTCGACATACGGCCTGTCAGGCTGGGTGGCCTCGCGGTGGGTAGGCATGGCGGGCAGGAGAAGGTGGGGGGTGAGAGTGACGAGAGGGAGGGGAGTGGTGGTGTCAACGGCCTGTTTGATGGTGGTGAACCCGTCCGAAGTCGAGCTTCCAGTTCCATTACAACATCCGCTGAGCGATGGCGGCCACCTGGTTGGAGAGCCCGGGACGCGGAGCGGGATCAATCGATCAACTGATCAACTGGGCAGAGCTCCTTACCACGTGGCTATCTCCGAAATACCCGACCTCACCATAGAAGCGAGTCCGGCATGTGGCAACTGGGATGATCCGGGGCCCACTCTGGTGGTTGTTCTGCCTCGTGTTTGCTGCGTGGACGTCATCGGGCGCGGATCTGTGTGTTGCTGATCGCGCTGATCGTGGTGATGCAGGTGATGCCATTCCGTGTGTGTGTACAGCGTGTACAGCGTGTGTGTTGGGTGGCGTGCGGATCGCGCGGATTTGTGTGTCTGTCGTTGATCGTTGACACGGACATTTGCAGCTCATCGACCGCCTTCCCCCCTCCCTTTGCCTTCCCCTCTCCAGACGACGTGTGACACAGTCAACTCCCCTCAACTTCCGATATCGGAGGGAAGACACACACATCCTCTCTCCTCTTCATCACTCGACACATACTCACCCTTACTCACCCCTCCATCGCCATCGCCGTCGCCGCCTCCGTCGCCATTCTCTTCCCCCGTTCGGCGACGTCCCCCCGTTCGCCCCGCTCACAATGTCGCGCAACGCCCCATCGTCGCGCTACAACATCTCCAAGCCGAGACCGTACAACACCCCGCCATCGCAACACATCCCGCTCCCCGGCTCGAGCAACGGCGGCCCATACCCCTCTCTCCAGCCGACATCAAGCCGCGGCGGCGGCGCGTACGACTCGAGCTCCCTGGGATCCCTCGGCGGCGAGAACCGCGCCGGCGTCGGCGCAGCTGGCGCACGGTATGGCGACACCTCCCTCGGCGCGCCGCCCAGTCTAGCCGTCTCGCTCAACACTTCTGGCGGATCGAATGCCTCAGGGTCGCCGATACGGCCCGCGCGATCGCAGCGACGGTCGCCGGGGGATTCCGCCCCGCCACTGCAGGCGAGCGCAGCGAACGCGTTCAGCACGCGGAGCAATGGCGCGTCTGGGGGTCCTCGCCGGCCGTCGAGAGGAAATAGCGACATGCACATGGTGGCTTCCCCCATGCACATGGATGCGCCGTTGATACCCTCTCCGCCTGCGTCTCCGCTCGCATCTCCGCTGGAGCCGCCGCGGCGGCACGTCGACCCGTGGGACGAGGCACGCGAGCAGCGAGAGCAGGCACGGCAGTTTAGCAAGGACTCGGCGTACGCTGCGGCCGAAGCGAAACGTGCTGGATCGGGAGACGCAGCGCGTAATGTCGTCAACGCGTTTATGGCGGCCAAGAAGCCCGAGCAGGGGGCGCGCCGGCCACCACGGCGGAAGACGCAGGCTACAAAGGAGAGCTGGGATGAGATTGTCGGCGGGGCGGGTGCTACTGGCGGCAGGTTTGCCGAGATTGATGGTGAGCAAGCGTGGCTCGCTGGTTGCTAACTGTAAAAGCTGTCATGCGCAAGATTCACAAGCAGTGGCCGTTTGTGCTCGAGGGCGACGTGAGTTGCTGGTGCTAGTGCGACACTCACCACCACAGTTCTCCCCCTCCTCGCTCGCGCTATCACTTCTCTCAGAGGAGCCCACCCGCGGCATGCCGCCCCACCCCGATCTCGGCTCCTTCATGGCCGTGCACGGCGCCCTGTCGACATCGCTGCAAAAGGCCGTGCAATCCCATTTCCAGACCTTTGCGGCCAGTCTCCCCACCCACGCCTCGTTCATGGCCACGCTTGACCGCGCCATGGCGCAGACCAAGTCTTCGCGTGAAGCGCTCAAGGAGGCGCGCGAGGGCATCAGCGGCAAGGGCAAGGCAGAGCTCGCGAGCGTGCGCAACAGAGAAAGGATGGTGCGCGAGATGCTCAAGATCCTGGATGTCATGTGAGTCTAATGCTACGAGTGTGGCTGACCCCAGCGACGAGTTGAAGCAGGTCCCGGAGCAGCTCGAGGAGAACATTGCAGAAAAGCGCTTCCTCCAGGCCGCCCTCCTGCTCGTCAAGAGCATCAAGGCGATCAACCGCGAGGACATGCGCGAGGTTGGCGCCATGTCCGATCTCCGCCAGTACTTCCTCTCCCAGGAGACGGCACTCGCAGACATTCTCATCGAGGAGCTTCACAGCCACATATACCTCAAGACTATGAACAACGAATCTCGCTGGCGCACCTACACCCCGGGGCAACACACATGTGGGTATCGGTTGTGGTCACCCGCTGACAGCAGTGCCTGTGATTGAGAGTCCTGAACTGAAAGATGCGGCAATGGGTGACGAGTCCTCGCGCTTCTCTCAGTATCTCTCCCATCTTGCAATCAAACCCAACCAGGAGCCGATACTCGATGAGCTCACTGTTCGGCGACCGGCGCGGAGCTCAGCCGCGCTACGGAACACCACCTCGATCACTTCGATCAACTCCCTCGCGGGGATTGACTCCGAGGCAACCGACTCGTTTGTCTACATGGAGAGCTTGCTGGAAGCGCTGGCCGCGCTTGGACGACTCGGTCAAGCGCTGGACACTCTGGTCCAGCGCGTCCCGTCAGAGATCCACACTCTGATTGAGGGGACTATGGAGGAGGTTGACGACCGCGCTGACCAGCGAGCGGAAGAGTTGAGTGCGCTCACCGTTGTGCGTCCCCAGCAGGTGCTTCTTGTCGAAAAGCATGACCTGGAGAGCATGCCGCTGTTCGACAATGACACTCTCCGTGTCGTGTTGTCCCTCGATGGTGGCGGGCCACCTAAACACGCCATGGTGCTGCGCGATCTGTTCTGGACCCTCTTCTCCAAGCTCGCCGCCGTCATGGAGGGCCACCGAGCCGTTTACGAAGTGTCGCGCTGGATCGCGTCACGACGAGACTTTAAGGACATGACGAAATCTGATTTGAATCTGAATGTGCCTGTGATTGAGGTGTGGCGCCCTGTGCAGCAGGAGGTACGCGCACTGCTGCAGGGCTACCTGCGAGACGAGTCTCAAGGCTCGACCTTGCCGCAGAATGCCCTGCCGAGCATCAACCAGGTGCTCCGTGAGGGCCGTCTGAACCGCGACAAGCAGAGAGTGAGTTTGAAGGGTTTTGGACCACTAACTCTCAGGAACTGTTCAAGTTTAGCAACTCTGATACCCGTGTTGTCAATTCCGAGATCAAGGAGCTCGACGAGTCGCTCAAGCAAACGCTGCGTGCATCTGTGCCGGGCCTGATCAACCTCCAGGCGAGCGAGAGCATTAACGTCATCAGCGGAAGCTCATCGGGAGAGGACCGGTACTCGACGTCGGGCAAGTATCGCACCCTCATACCTGCAAATCCGTTTAATGTCACCGTGCTCTTCGAGCCAACTCTTGCGTTCATCGACCGCGTCAACCATATCGTGCCCCCCGGGTTCGAGGAGGAGGTGCCGCAGTTTGGCTCTGGACTCGAAGACTTTGTCAAGTCGGTCTTCCTCCCTCAGCTGGACGAGAAGGTTACTGCTTCGTTCCAGCACGCCGTCTGCGGCTCGGATGCGTTCCAGCTCGACCACCGGCCGATCATCGGCCTCGAGAAGCCGCCGCTCAAGTCAAGTGTCCGTGTCATGGCGCTTATCCAAAGCCTGTGTATAATGCTGCAGGAGACGCCGTTCCACCGGGAAAACTACAGTCGTCTGGTCGTCGGCGTAGTCGTGCAGTACTATCAGCAACTGCATTCGCGGTTCAAGGGTGGGTTCACCAAATCGGTACGAGCCCAGACGCTAATTCCAGAACTTGGTTCACTCGCCAGTGGCGGCGAAACCGCACTGCCTGCTGTGTGGGCTCAGCGTGAGGACGTCGCGCCTGTTCTTGCCAAGCTGCGCAAGGTACCCGCAAAGGACTATGTGAGCGCTGCGCGTGCCTCACGGCGGGAGATCAAGATGATGCTCGCACTGCTGGATGGCAAGCACCCGCGCGACACGCAACTGCTCAACTCGACGCGCAAGTTTGAATCGCTCGCCAACCTTGCCAACAGCATGCGGTGGTTTATGAACGCCTTGTTGGATCTCCAGCAGCTTGCGGATGAGGAGGAGCTTGACAACCCCCAGGCCCGTGTGTCTGAGCCAGGAGAGGCGCCTCGCCTGCCTCTGACCCCGGCAATGTCGGAGAGCTTCGAGGCATTGGTCCACACGTACGAGCAGCTCATTGAGATGACGCTCAACACGCTGCATCTCGAGGTGCGCTGCCGCGTGCTGTGCAACCTCCGGGCGTCTTTGACAAGGGTAAGCATCCTGCTCGACTTGCATTCTTACTCCAGGCCGACCAGCGACTCGAGAGCGAGGCGTTTGAGCCCGACCCCGATATTGTCGACCTCAACTCGACGCTCATGGAGATGGACACGATCGCGTCGCGTACCTTGCGCAACGAGGACAAGCAGTACCTCTTCCGTGGGCTGGCCACGCACATTGACCACCTGTTTGTCAACGCAGCCCAGGACATCAAGCAGATAAACGTGCCCGGGGTGCGCAAGATCCGCCGCAACATCCTCTCGCTGCAGCAGACGCTGCGGGGCATCATCCAGTCCGACGCCGAGGGAATGCTCGTGCGCGCGACCGAGTTTTGGGACCTGTATGAGAAGGGTCCGAAGGTGGGTACAAACCCATAAGATTGGTGCTGACGACAGAAAATGCTCGGCGGGATCGCGCCCAACAAGCCCATGTTCTCGTTTGAAGACTATAATGCGATGCTGGAGCTGCAGTGCGGCGCAGAAGGCGAGGACGAGCTCAACACATATCTCATTGATCTGCACGCCATCGCAATGCAGGTCGACGACTGGGAGGTGGATGCCTAGATGTACTATACGCGATGTAGGAACCCATATGATGATCCTGGTGGAGCGTGGTGACTGACTGGCGATGGCGACGGTGAAATATTGACTACTTTGACCAGCGTGCATCGCTCTCTACTACAAGGCATGTGTACCCAACTACGGGACGACGCTTTCCTGCGCAAGAAGCTGCTCCACCGTCTCCCGCTTGCGTACTAAATGCGCCTGCGTCCCATCAACGAGCACCTCGGCGGCTCGCGGCCGCGTATTGTAATTACTCGACATGACAAACGAGTACGCGCCCGTATCGCGAATAGCGAGCAGATCCCCGACCTCGACATTGAGCTCGCGCGCCCTCGCGAGCCAATCACCACTCTCGCACACGGGCCCGACGACATCATACACGCTCGTCTCGCCTCGGCGCGGCGCAACCGCCTCGACGCGGTGGAACGCCTCGTACATTGCCGGCCGCGCGAGGTCGTTCATCGCCGCATCGACAATCGCAAAGTTCTTGCCCCCCGACGTATCCGGCTTGAGGTACTCGACCTTTGTAAGCAGCACGCCCGCAGCGCCGACGAGGGACCGGCCGGGCTCGAACCACACCTCCTTTCCTTGCGCGCGGGCATCAATGTGGTCGAGCAGCGCGCACACGAATTCCGCTGTGGGAGGGGGCACCGCGCCGTCGCCGTAGTCGATACCCAGCCCGCCGCCGATATCGATATGTTTGATGCTGATACCGTCGGATTCGAGCGCGTCGACGAGATCGAGCACCCGGTCAAGAGCAGAGAGGTACGGCGCGGTATCCGTAATCTGTGAGCCGATGTGGCAGTCGACACCACAGACCTCGAGGTGGGGGAGCGCCGCGGCGGCAGCGTACGCGGCCCGCGCGTCGTCGTACGCGATACCGAATTTGTTCCCCTTCTTTCCCGTCGTATTGTAGCTGTGCGTGTTGGCGTCCACGTCGGGGTTGACGCGGAGTGCGACTGGCGCCCGGATGTTCAATTCAGAGGCGACGGCATCGAGCCGCGCAAGCTCGGGGATGGACTCGACATTGAAGCATTTCACGCCGGCGACGAGGGCCGCGCGCATCTCCTCTGCCGTCTTGCCCACGCCTGAGAAAACGACATTTGACGCCTTCCCCCCTGCGGCAAGGACGCGGGCGAGTTCGCCGCCAGAAACGATATCAAACCCCGCCCCGAGGCGCGCAAATACACTCAAAACGCCGAGGTTGCTGTTCGCCTTGACTGCCACATGGACCTTTACGCTGTCGGGGGAGGCGGCGCGGGACGAGCGCGCAATGCCCGCGACGTACGCTTCCCACGCGGCGGTGAGCGCGCCCCGCGAGTAGACGTACAGCGGCGTACCGTGTGTTTCGGCGAGAGACGCCGCGCGCACACCCTCAATGTACAGTGTCCCATCCGGGCGGTGGATTGCTTGCTGCGCGGTCGTGTTCGTCATGCCTGGTATTGGCGAGTGGAAGACGAGTATGGGGTATAAAGAAGAGAGAGTGGGGGGAAGGACTTGGACGTCATGGACCTGGGGACTATGGTCTTGGCACGGTTCAGTACGCAGCTCGACCTCGGACTCGTTTCGGCGTATATGCCCGGCGCTGTTCTATGGTGCTCGGCGGGACGAATGCCGAGCGAAACACCGACTCGCAGAGATCCAAAGCGACGGCAAGCGTATATCCTGCTCTTTGCGTCGTATAATCCAGATGCCGGCCGGGGAACCGGGGACGCGGCGGCAGTTCCTTATCGCTATCGTCGCCGAGAAACAAAACACATCGTCAGCTGAGTGCAGAGCGGGTGCCTGCCAAGAAGAGTGGGCATCGGTTTCGGTGTCGAGCTCGGAAAGGGGCGTTGTGGATGAACCGAGATACAGCATGGTCGCCGGTCGGCCACCTCCGACCTGTCGTGCAGCACGTCGGCAAAGAGGAACGAGGGAACTTGGTCGGAGAACGCGCGGAGCATACTCCCCCGCGCGCGTGCGAACTGCACTTTGCTCGAGCTCCATTTTCCACGTTCTGCCAGATCCACGGATACGAGTCGGCGACCCCGGCGAGCGGTTGGCACTACTTTGGATTGTACTGTTCAAGGCGGAGGAAACCGGCGGCAGGTGCTCATCCAGCTGGACCTGGAGCCCTTTGGAGATCTGGAGACTGTCGTCCCCGCCGCGGTCTGGCTCGGGAGGTGAACGAGGTGAAGCTCACACGGCCACGACATGCTTGCTTGCCCGTCGCCCGGGTCGCCTGGCCCAACGCCAACGCCATGTCTGTCACGACGTTCCGCGCGTATTGACTGTGTCAAGCGGTAGAGCCCCAAAGCCATGTGTCGCAGGTGGAACGCGTTCCGCTACAGCTCCCGCACCAATGTTGATAAGATGAAGACGTGCCCGCCTGTTCTACACATGCAAGCCAAGCCGTTACTTTACATCGCGTATCGAGCAATACAGTCTAAGTGATACAGGCCGACCAGTCTATCCCCATATCCTCCTTGTCAACCTCCGCGTCAAGCTCTGCGTGTGCACACTTCCCGTCCTATTGAGCTCCTCCTCGCCATACCCATCCTCTACGCTCTTCCAGCTCCCATTGACTATTGTCAGCTCTTCACCTCTCGTTTCCTTTCCTACTCACACATATGGACGAGCGCGCACTGCGGCGAGTCGCTCTTCTCCGCGCCAAAATCCGCCCGGCCGCCAGGCAGCGGCGAAAAGCCCGTCACGGGAAGCACCATGACCTCGCCGATGCGCAGGGGGCGCCGGCGGCCCCGCAGGTGCTTCCACGTCACGTTGTACCGAGCAAAGAGGTATCTCGCCGTCAGTTCTTGTGTTTCTTCTCCGCCAAACTCACGACATGACAGCGTTCGTAAACGCTCCCGGGCCCGTCCAGTGGAGGACATTCATCGGCTTGCCCGTGTCCGCCACGACGTGCGAGCTGTTCACCACGCGGCGCGTGATCTCCTGCAGGATGGGGTGGTACGGCGCGCTCGCAATCGCCCACTGGCAGATACCCAGCGGGTGGGCCCACTGGAAGTCTGGGTTTGCCCAGTCGAGACGCTCGTGGATGTCTATCTCGATGCCGACAATCATCGCCGGGAGCGGCTGGAGAGTGTGCTTCCAGTCTGCGCCGTCGGTGCCGCTGATGTCCCAAAACTCGGGCTCGTGCGTGGCCCAGGCGTTGATGGGCTGCAGTGGCCGGGTCTGCTGTCAGCATTGGTTAAGAGCGTAAACGTACATCCGTATCAATGTACACGCCGCCTTCGACGAGAGGGAGGAGATAGCGCAGGAAATCGGCCTTGAGAACGCCGCGCCTCATAGAGTGATACGACCACTTGATGCCCCGCGGTTCGGTCGAGGGAAACGTCGTGTCGACCCACTGTTCCGCGCGGGCGTCGTTGTAGAAGTCCAGTGCCCAGCGGTCGAGACTGTTCATGAGCACCCAGTCAAAGGACCACGGGCCGGGCGGGTTCTTGTCCGTCTGGAAGATGTTGCGAAATGCAACTGCGGGTTTGAGAAGAGCGGGGTCGCTGCTCCCTTTGCGCTCGAGGAGAGTGTGAAGTGACGGAGGTAGGCGTAGTGCGATGGAATCGAGCATCGTGTCCTTTAGTGCTGGCGGCATATACTCTTCCACAAAGTGAATCAAGCGGTTGAAGAAGCTG
Organism: Apiotrichum domesticum; assembly: GCA_001599015.1. Classification (NCBI taxonomy): domain Eukaryota; kingdom Fungi; phylum Basidiomycota; class Tremellomycetes; order Trichosporonales; family Trichosporonaceae; genus Apiotrichum; species Apiotrichum domesticum. The sequence goes on from BCFW01000008.1 coordinate 491,953, forward strand.
ATGTCAGCGCTGCCGCACGTAGATGCCCGCGCGGAGAGTTCTCCGCTCAGTCTAAAGGAAGTTGGAGAGCACCGCGACGAGGCGAGTTGGGACAGATGCCCAAGTGCCCGGCCCGATGGCCGACGGGAAATCACCAGACTCACATCTTATCCCCTCCCTCGTGGGCATCCACATCATAGCGCGCCATCGCCTCCTCGCCGAGGTCCATCTGTATCCTCCCCGTGCCATCCACCTCTCCTTCGACAGGCACGCTCGCGATCGTAAAGTTGCCCGGGAGCTGGGTCGCAAGGGGCGTGAAGACCGGGACGATGGGGAGCTCGTACGGCTCTGGCACGACTTCGGGGGGTGGGGGTGGGGCGGGGTAGAACGCCCACCCGGCCGTGAAGAGGCACACGCCCACGACGGCGGTGGCGACGAGCATCCTGCGCTTCGGGATTGAGAGGGCCGGCGCCCACGACAGCTGGCGCGGTGCGGGTGGTGTGTCCGAGGCGCGTTCGGCACTCCACAGCGAGGTGGGGAGGAGCTGGTATCCGCTGCGCATTGTGCTCGAGAGTGATGAGGATAACTGGCGAGCATGCGTTTGGATAGAGTAGATGGAGAGTGGCGATGGAGCGGTCGCTGCCTTGTTGTCAAGGATGGACAAGAGGAGAGTAACCAAGTTGCAACAGAAAAAAAGCACTAACAAATCAACGATTCCAGCGCATCGCCTCCCCGAGAAACCGACCGAGTCCGAGACTGCAACCACCCACCCATCGCCGAGCGGGGTTTATACAGCGCGCAACACAAGATGCACGTCAGACAGGCTTCACAGATGAGACAGATTATTGATGCCCGTTGCCTGTGACTGTTGGATCGGCCCGGGCAGCACCTTTGGATCGCATCCAGACATCAAAGAGATCAGATCACCATATCTCTCCCTGGAAAACAACGTACAGTATACCTGAAACTGAATGACACAAAAAACGTGTTATCCAGAAACCTTATTTCTTGCAACTGCTGTGCTGCAACTGATATCCCCCGAGAGGAGTGTCTAGCTTCCCGCCCTTTGATGCGGAGAGTTGCTGGAATCTCCGGAGGGTCAGGAGGTCCGAGAGGGGGGCTCAGAACCTCCACAGGCAGTGCACAAACAAACTTCCCGAGAGGCCGAGATGACGACCAAGATGCAAGATGTGGTATTCTTACAGTCTCACTGCAGCCGGCTTCAGTGCTCCAGTCTCCGCCGTTGCTCGAAACCGACTGCATCCCCTACGGAGCTACTGCCCACGCGCGCTACGTCCACACGCAAGAGTTGAACGGCCGCATCCACAGTCGTAAGTGTTACTTCAACTGTTGGCGTTGTGACTGCGACGGGCGCCAGACATGGGCGCAGTACGCATCAAGGCGCCCGGTCATGGGTCACATCTAACTCTGCGCTGCGCTCTGCGCATCGACGTGCTCGACAGTGCTGACCCGCGACGCGTGTGACCAGACTGATGAGATGACCGGGGAATGTGCAGCAGACGTCACGACACCACGCCACCACTAACATACACCAGTGTATAGTCTGGGAACTCGTCTTCTCGCCTTCACTCCTCCCACCGCTCGCAATGTCGCTCTCTTTCCTTGCCCCCAAGGTATGTATAATCGCTACAGCCACTAACGGCAGCCCGCGCTCGACCCTGTTCCGACTGACGCGGACGGGCGCCTCCTCCTCTTCGGCGGCGACCTTACAGTGCGTCAAGATCAAGCTCCCTGGGAGCTCTCGTCTCCCCACCCTTCCCTCTAACTGTAGGTCCAAATCCTCCCGTACGCCTCGGACACGCCGTTCCGCACGCGCATGGTCTTCAAGGCCGGCTCAAAGCACACCTGCGGAAAGAACGCGACCAGCACCCCACCCTACCACTGGCACTGGTACCAGACCGAGACGTTTAATGTCGTGCGTGTCATGGCAAGAGGGCTGGGCTCGTTCCCCTTGTCCCCTTTCTCAGATTGCCCGTCATCTGGCTCTAACAGTAGCACTCTGGCACCCTCGCATACAAGCTCAACGGTGAGGAGGGAACCATAGCCGCGGGCGAGTCGCTCGTGATTCCTCCTGGCGCGCCGCACACGTTCTGGAACCCCGACGGTGCGACCGAGGACATGGACGTCACCATCAGCACCACCGGGGGTGACCGGCCCGGCTTTGACGAGCACTTTGGTGAGTGGCAGCTTCCGCGCTGCGCCTCTCTCATCCGTCTCCCGGAATTTCTGCTGACAGCAGTCCGCAACTTTTGTACGCCCGTCTTATTCCTCCCTTCCTTCTAACAGCAGACGGCTACGTTTCCGACTGCGGCATCAAGGGGGTAGCCCCCAACCCTATCCAGCTCTTCGTCTTCCTGAACAGCGCCGACGTCGTGCTCGCCGATCTGCCCCTCGGCCTAGGCCGCGCCGTGAACTTTGTGCTTGGTGAGTCCTCGATGCGACGAGGTTACGGACCCTACATCGTTCCGCTTGTCAACTGTGCTTATGCTCACTTCCAGGCGGTGTCGTTGGTCAGCAACTCCTTGGGATGAGCACCGGCTTCAAGGAGTTTGAGACGAGTGCGCAGTAGGCGCTGATACTACGCGGGCTGATGTTGAAGAAGTGTGCTGGCAGCTGCACGACTAGACCGTGAGGGTTGAGCTTAGAAGAATGCATAGTGTACCTATCTCACGATTAATGGTTTCGAAGGCGATGTAACAACGCAGATGGCTGTCATCCACGGGCATTAGTCGAGGAGTACCAAACACACACCGTAGAAGTTCAGATCTGAGCTCCTGTCCTCCGCCGTCAGACATCGAGATGTTGTCCAGGCAATAGCACAGTTGCATAATCTCAGCGGACAAGGAGCATATCTCTTCAGCTCGAGCATCGGGCCCTCGCAAAGCTCGCCAACGAGCAATACCATGTGGCCGAGCCGCGTAAGACCAATATCCGTGTGCGGCCTGCGCTTGTGAAGGACGCGAGTCTGCTCAATGGTGCTCGATTGAGAACGAGAACGAGTTGTGCGCAAGCTCCGACGCCCAGCAGGACCCCGCATTGCTCAAGGGCAAAGCCAAGACGGATCAAGCTACAGAACGGTCAATTTCTGGCACGTCCAAGCGACCGCGGTTAAACCTCGATATCCGACAACACAACAGCAAACACTTGGTTCTTGGCACTCGGCGTCCTCCGACAAGAACCACATGTCCTTTGTCCATGACGGTGTACAACACACGGGACGTTCTTTTCACGGCATTCTGTATCCATTCCAGCAACGCGATCTCGGCCATTTCGCCGGCGATCCGGCAAGCAGCTGGGTGAGCTGGGCGGAACACCTTTCGCGTGACATCCGCCAGCAGAGAGCTTATTGCCCAACTGTACTACTGGCTGTGGTCGCCTTGCGCCTGTACTCGGTCGTGTATTCCGGAGTGACCCATGACCAGCGTCGACTAATCCGGCAGGCACAGGCGACCCGTGCTGTCTCCCTCCTCCATCCAGCTCGGCCAACACCGTCGTATCTCTCAACACTTCATCTCCCCGAGGCAGACGCCGCTTGCGGGCCTCTTTGTGCGGTGTCGACGGCCGCAGCTACCGGGGCACCGAAAGGCCCCAAGGTGGGCAGACCTTGATCTCGGGGGACTGCCATGAATGCCGACGAGCTAGTGTTTAAGGACGGGGTGTGTGGCCCCGCGTCTTGATGACACGACTCTATCACTGACTTGAACTGATCCCAATCCAAAGGCATAACCAAGACATACCTCCCAATGCTGAAGCGCGGCTACTCGGACGAGAAGGGGTCGCTGAACGACGTGGCGGTCGTGCACTCGGTCGCGGACGACAATGCGCGGTATCTCGCGGAGAACGACGAGGTGCTCGCCGAGACGTATGAGGGCGACCACGGCACAAAGCGCGCGTTGGTAAGTCAAGCAATCACAACGCTGAGTGGCGCCGCCGGTATGGGGGGGGGGGGGGGGTGGGGGGGGGGGAGGGGGGGGGGGGGGGGAGGGAGGAAGACAAGACAGGGAGGAAGGTGCACCAGGGCACGGCAGGAGAGGGGGGGGGGGGGGGGGGGGGGGGGGGGGGGGGGTTCGTGGCGGCTCGAAGCGCCGTCATGATTCGGGTTTGTTTCAAGCTGACAACAGTCGCCGCGTGTGGCGGGAATGATTGCGCTGGCTGGGACGATGTAAGTGTTGCTGAATACAAAGTACTGACATTGCAGCGGTACCGGACTTTTCCTGGGCTCGGGATCTGCACTTGCCTGGGGCGGTCCAGTAGGCTGCTTTCTGGGCTATACGACAATGGGCATGGGCATCGGTGGCATGATGTACTGTCTCGTGAGATAGGAGGTGCGGCAGGGTGACTGACGGCAGGGTGAGATGATGTGTTTTGCGCCGACCATTGGAGGTGGGTCTCTCTGCTCTCGAGGAACAGTTATTTACGCCAGGCTTTGTTGAGATGGGCGCCAAGTACGTCAACGAGAGCTTTGGATTCATGATGGGCCTCTCCTATGCGCTCAAGGTCGGCCTCTCCGTCCCCTCCGAGCTTTCGGCCGTCGCGCTCCTCATCGGCTACTGGGACGACAACACCAAACATGCGGCCATATACATCACCATCTTCCTGTTCATTACTCTTGGCTGCAACCTCATCAGCGTGCGGTGGTACGGCGAAGTCGAATTCGTGATGGGCGTTCTAAAACTTACGACTCTTATCGGACTTATCATCTTCGGCCTGATCGCAAACCTTGGCGGTATCCCGACTCATAAAGTGTATACGGGCGGCAAGCACTGGCGCGAGGCGCCGTTCAACACGACCTACCTGGGCGTCAAGCCTCCGAGCTTTGCGGGCTTCCTGGGGTACTGGGCCGTGCTCACAAAGGCGGCCTTTGGATTCACCGGTATCGAGAGTGTGGCGCTCGTCGCGGGAGAGGCGCACAATCCCCGCAAGACGCTGCGGATGTGTATTCGCACTGTCTTTTACCGCATCACGGGAATCTACATTATCTCGGTTATTATCATTGGGCTCAATATACGCTACAACGACCCTGAGCTCCTAGATGCGAATGCCCTCGGGGGTAACACGGCCGCTTCCTCGCCGTTTGTCCTCATCGCCAAAAAGGCGGGCGTCAAGGTTCTCCCCCACATTATCAACGCGGTGGTCATCACCTCGGCGTGGTCCGCCGGAAACGAGAGTCTGTACGGCCACGCGCGCTGCCTCATGGGCATGACCCGCAACAACTGCGGTTTCAAATGCTTCCTCTGGACTACGCGTCACGGCGTTCCCTGGGTCGGCGTGTGCATCGGCGCAGCTTTCGGCCCACTGGCATACCTCACCCTCTCTGACGGTGCGGCCCAGGCATTCGAGTGGCTCTCAAACCTCACCGCCCTCGTCAACATGGTCACGTGGGTCAGCATCTGTTTCTGCTTTGTGCGCTTCAAGGCTGCATGCGAGCGCCAGGGCGTGGACCGCCGCGCATTCCCGCTCCGTACATGGGCCCAGCCATACCTCGCGTGGGCGGTGATTGTCTTTTTCTCCCTCATCATCATCTTTAACGGCTTCAAGGCATTCGTCCCCGTCTTCCGCTACAAGGACTTTCTCGCGTCCTACATCTCCCTCCCTGTCATTGCGGCCGCTTGGCTCGCGTGGTGGCTCTACCGCGGGCGCCAGGGGTTCATCCCCCTCGAGGACATTGACCTCAGCGGCGGCCCGGCAGCCGCCCTCGTCAACACAAAGTATGTCCACCAGTCGCTGCCCTAGTGGTGGTAGGTGTTTGGAGACGCAGGATTCTAGCTTGTATTGTCGGTAGCTTTGTATGCAAAGAAGGGGTATGAATCTGCACAGCAGCACACGTTCGCACTCGCAATTGCATTCCAGTGGCGCAGCCCCGAAATGTCGGGCAGAAGAAGACGGTGGAATAAAAATCAGGCGCGACCGTTCGGCGCACACTAATATCAACCCCCCTACCGTTCAAATTTTTGTATAGCTCTTGTGGTGTAGTCGCTATCATACTCCCTTCGGGATTCGAAGGATGCCGGCCGCGAAGCGGCTTGACTGGGAGTGGTCCTCGGTTCAAATCCGGGCAAGGGCCTTTTTAGCCTTCAGGAACGTCGAGGGTCTGCATGCCGGACTTTCAGGGTGCCAGGGCAGGTGCGAGCATATGGCATCGGTCAATTGCCGCCTGGGCAGCGCGTATGCTGCCGACAGGTGCTCTGTAGCTCTGTAGCTCTGTAGCTCTGTACCACGCTTGGGATCGCGATCTCGCGAACCCCCCGTGCGCCACGTTCGCCTCCATCAGCTCATCTCTCGCGCAACTGCAAGTGCCAAGGGCAACGCAGGCGCTTCTGACCGCAATCACAATTCTACATCTGCCTCTCCCTGCAAATAAGTCCCTTCCACGCGCCCATTCGCCGACTCAAAAAGGATCTCTCTCGAGAACCAATGACCACTGACAGGCTTGAACTGCCGACCCCCGCATAACCGAACACGCGTGCTGCGTATTAGTACGATGCTCTAGACCAACTGAGCTAAGCGGCCTTTGATGTCTGGCTCGTTAATCTCGTTTGCGGGCTGAGGTCAGCCAAAGGAAGGTGGGTTGACTGGACTGCCACATTCGTTGCGTGTGTGTGTGTGTGTGTTGATATGCTTATTTGCGCGGATCAGTGTGGTGGCAAACTGGGGGATCGGCGCTAGATTGGGTCATGTTTGTGTTGCTTGAGCTGCTGGTGTTCGTGCTGCCGCCGTCGTTCCGCGCAAACCTGGAGGCAGGTGAATCGGAGTCATGGTGAGGGTGGGGGAAATCCGACATCCTCAGGAGTTCACCTCGTCCACCCTCAGTTGGAAGCATGAGCAGACAGGGCTGCAGAAGAATGTGAAGAAGCGTCAGAAGGTGCGTGCTCCGAGTGGGGAGCAGTCGTTGCAACGAATGGGGCGGTGCAACAACCCCGGCCAACGTGACTGTTGTCCACCATTGGCATTTACCGCAGGGACCTCGTTTCGGGTTTCACAGCACATCGAGAGGAATCACATCGATAGAGACGGCGGACGGATGTTCATAGCCAAAGGTGTCTCAGGTGGGCGTGGCCGTCTGACATATATCTGGAAGGTGGTGGGCCCAGACCGGTCAAGAGGGCGTGCACAGCGGTGCGCTCACACAATACCGAGGTCCTCTATTCTCAAGCCTGGTCATATTTGTATAGACACGGGGCCAGACTCTACATGCACGCACTGAAACCCCAAACACATCCAAAGTCTGAGCGGAAGGGACTGGATCTCGGTCTCAATCGGAGTCCCGTGAACAGTTGAGACAATGTCTCTCGAAAGTCACAGTGCAAAGGAGGGGGCAGTGCACTTGGACGGAGAATAGATTCATTGTGTGATGCCTAGTCTGGCTCCCACACGCCCACGCCGTGCACTGGACACGACGAGAAAGCTTTGTTGCTCGGGGTGCTATTTGCAGTCCCCTGGGGCTTATGATCTGTGATCTGGATCTGCGACGCGTCTGGCACGCGCAACCCGATTCAGATGTGCTTCCTCGCACGTACTGCGCTATTGCATGTGCGGTTCTGGGCAACCTAAACACTTTGATCAGACGAGGTTTGGCGGAATGTATGGTGTGCGTGTTATCATGAGGTTGTCGGCGAAACGGGGCGCAAAACGGGGACGCGTCGCGTGCTGGATGGAACCGTTGATTGGTTCAATCAAGGTGCCCACAGTCTCACAAACTTCACAATCGCGTCTTGTCATGTCAGCACTCTCGGTCAACACCCAGCGCCAACATACCATACGATCACTACTCAACAGGAATGCTCCTACCCCACAATGGGGAGGCGGAGATTTGGAGGAACGGGCCTGTCAGAAACATGAGACAAGCTTCTCTGTCTGTCGGAGACGGAAACATGAGACAGATCGGAGAATAGCCTCGGCTTCTAACCGCCTGGCCCATCTCCGTGTGTTGGAGTGCCCATGGACGCACGTCTAGATCTTCAATCTCCACCACACATGTATCGCCGACCTATGCATTACACCACACTGCATACCGATACTGACCCCACTCACTACAGTGCTCCAGCCGTTCTGCATCGTGTATGACTCTTTCACACGAGGAGGCAGGATGAAACGCCCGCTCGGCGCCGCCTTGCACCGCCCACCACCACATTAGAAACCCCTCCATGATCTCTCCGGTCCAGTTCCTCATCTCCTTCCCACATTGATCTCACATCCCCCTTGCACTTCATCGCACGCACAGGCGATGCACCTGCGCGTGCGGGTGCACGTCGCCTTAGCTCTCCATCGCCTTCACCTACTCTAACCAAGATTGCGCCCCGATGGTGAGGGCCAGTCTTGGCGATATATATGCCCAGCCCGAGACCCCGGTGATTCTGTTCTTCATCCAGCCCTTGTTCACTGAATCACTATCAGCCGGTCTGATACCCCATCCCCAGCGTTGATCGCCCCCACACTCTTTTACCCCCGACTCTAACTAGACCACTGCGTTCCCCCCCCCCCCCCCCCCCCCCCCCCCCCCCCCCCCACCCCTTTCCCCGCTCTTCTGTCACCCCCCCCCCCCCCCCCCCCCCCCCCCCCCCCCCCC